>VXAB01008247.1:206529-237207 GCA_013399175.1 Odontophorus gujanensis | reverse complement strand
CTTCAAAGATTGATGAAACATCTGTCTGCTTTGAAACAAGACCTTTCTATATTTGAAGATACGTATGACAGCTGACTGTGCCGAAGGGGCTCATATAGGGGATTTAGAGAGGAAATGTTGAATAGAAGCAGCACACTTCTATATCTGGTGGGCTAGTGACTGGGCTGCAGGAGCTCTGACTGATGCACTGGTATTTCCAGTTTGCACATTATTGTTGTCAGTCACGTGAGGAATACGGAAACACAATTAATTATCCTCTTACCAAAAGCTTCGGGAGCAGTGAAATAATAAAATAAAGCAAGATGAAAATAAAGCAATGGAAAATAAAACAACAAAACACAAAACTATTAAGATTTTTGCAATAAAGAAACTGTCTGGTAGTAATAAAATAGTGTTGGTAATGTGTGCAACTCTTAAGGAAATGGTGTTCCACCATACACAGCAATTTTTCTCGTTCATCAAGGAAGCAAATACTGTTTTTCTATAACAAATTGTGCCATTTGTCCTAGCATGACAGTTGTAATGCAGACCTAAGACATACCTACAATGTATGTAGTAATTGCCAATCTTAATTGAGGCCGATGCTTATTCAGTGATATCCTGATTCTTATAGTGACTGGTTCCAGCTTTTGCTTTTTGCTCATAGGGAGTTAGGAGATATTCAGGAGGCATGGGTATCTTGTCTAATCATCAGTTAAACATGCTGAATGCTCATTTAATACTTCCTGATGTGCCAGAGTTCTCATAGAAAACCCATGACAGGATTCAGAAGAGAATTGTGGTTTCCTTTTCTCAGACCCTATGGTGTGCTTCCCATTCAGTTTCCTACTTTATTGCTAGAGAACACTGGCAACAGCTATGTTTCTGACCATATAACTACAGCTGCCCTGCATTTAGATAGGAAAAGAGAGTAGTGGCATGGGAGTTTTTCCTCTTGCATTCAAGCATCGTGTCATGGCACCCAGATGCCATCACTTCAGTTCATCCTGCAAGAAGCACCTGGAAATGAGGATCTGTCTCTCTAGGGTGATGTGCGGATAATGGCACTGGGGGAGAACTACAGTGTGGAGGTGCTTTGGGTACCTGGAAGAACTGCCAGTAGAAAGTAGTAATTTCTTCAATCACTATGCTTAAGTTTCAAATCCTTTAACATATTAGTAGTTGAGCACCAATTAGAGACAATAATTGAGAATGCTGGGCTGCTAGATGTCCCAAGGCAAAAGTCAAAAAAGTGTTTGACTGTACCCTTGAGGCCAATTATTAGGTAAAACTTACTTATGAGGAGTTACAGTCATTAAATGTTTCAGATAACTCCACTGAGTGTCTGCTTGAAAGGCTACTGCTGACTGTCAATAGTTGCAGACACAAAGCTGAGAGCATGCTGTAAAAGCAAAATAACCCAATACCATAAAATGGAGGTGAGAAAGACTAGATTGCCCAAGACAAACTAGATGAACAAGCTGTCATGCAAAGAAAAGCATTTACTTTTCTTCCTTTATGGAATGTTACACAATGTGGTAGGGAAAATTTACATTCTCCTAAATATGAATACAGTGAATATTTTCAGCAACACTTGTCATGAATATGGAAAACTGGCTGTACTTTTAGCTCTGTTCTCATAAAACATGCATCTTTTGAGATCCTGTTTTCAGAGTAAGAAATATGATTTGAATTAATAATTTCTTCCATTTTTTTAGAGTTTTTTTTCTTGAATAAAGTCTTTAAAGTAATGATTTAGATTATGAATTATGTCATGTCTAGTTATGGAATTTGTTGTCAGTATAAGTATTTTCTTCTTTTTTCTCTGCCCTGTTGCCAGTTATATTATGATTTGAGAGTAAAATGCTTGTGACTGAGGTATTGAATCCCTCTTCCTTGATATCATGAAATTATTTCATCTCCTTTAAAACATTTTGCAGACTACTTAGTTTTCAAAATCATGGGTTGGTGTAAGCCTTGGGATGTGGAGAAGAAGATCCTTTGAGGGAACGACAAAGAGAATGGTAGCCTTATGTAATACAAAGTAGATTGTGTGCGTAAAGAGAGCAGTTATCCCTTTCCCTGGCATTTCTTAGCACATTACCAGTAATGTACCCGTAAGATAAGAAACAGTAATTATATTTTCTTATACACGAAAACCAAACAAACAAGGGAACAGACCAAAAAAAAAGATGTTTGGTATCATATTTGATGATTTCTGAGTAATCTCTTAGAAAAATGCAACTGCGTATCAGAAAGATACTATTTTTTTGTTTGCTTAGTGTTTATTAATGTATAGATATATATTTAAGTTACACATAAAGGTGCAATAGCATTCAATTGAAAGGGTCAAATACCCAGAAAACAATTTTCCAATACAGTTTTCTCAGTCATTTTTTAAAAACCTTTTCTTTTGAAAGAGGTGAGCCTGTTAAAAAATGCATAATTTGTATATGCTGCAGTGCCTAGTCACCTTTGGTGCATAGTTGGAGCCAAAGTACTAATGAAAGTACTCGCACATTCAAAGTACAAAGATATATTCATTATGATCTTGAAATTAAATGACTGTAAATCTTCACAGTCATTTCTCATGGTAAGGTTTTGTGTTGTGTCAATAAGTGCCTTTTGTAAGATTTTCTGCTTTCAGTGCAGTGAATTAGAGATAAAATAGATTTATTTCTTCTGCGAAATGATTCTTTGGATATTTTGCTATCAGTAAAAATGAGTACATGAATATAGTAAGGACAATTACTATATTTTTACACATATTTTACCATGTTATTTAGTGTGCTTTGTACAAATCCATGTTCTTGAACTCATCAAGTCCACAGTGAGTTTTGTATCAGACCCATAAATAATAACTGTAAAATTTTCAAAAATAATACAAAGTTAATTAGGAGCACAAATCCTACAGAAAGTCCAATCAACATTCTATACAATTTTAACTGGGATAGCAGCAGCAGCGTGTCTCAGGGTATGATGGAGAGGTGATTCAAGGACACCTTTGTCTTTGAAAAATTCTTTTTCCTTCTAATTATTCTGTTCTTGAAATTTCAAATTCAGTTTAATCCTGCTGAAATTCTTAACAGGAGCTTAGTGTGTTGTAGTTAAATTTATCAGTAGATGGAAGATAAGCCCTCCTCAACATGCAGCTTTTACCAAAGTTGTTTCATTACAACTTTGGTAGTTAGTTGGTAGCTAACGTAGTAAATTTGTTTTCTAAGAGGACTGGGAATTGAGGATTCTTACTTCAAACAATGGGATATTTTGAGAAGGAGGGGAGAGAGAGGTCATTTCTTGAAATAATATTATGGAGGGTACCACAGAAGGTACACACAGTTTTCTTTGATGCATTTTGCTCAATGTAAATTTTGAGCACGTTGTAACATTTATTGAAATGTAGATGCTTTCATTCACAGGGAAGGGGCAGGGAGTAATGAGTGGATGAAGGTTGCATCATGAGAAATTGTAATTAGATATTAGGAATTATGACTTTAAGAATAATCAACATTGGAACAGGTTGCCCAGACTTACTTTGGAATCTCCATCCTCGATATAAAATCAAAACACTCCTGGATATAATCCTGATCCACCTCATCCAAATTTGAAGCCGATGCTGCTTGGAGTGGGCACTGAAGCAGCTGACCACTAGATGTCCCTTACAATCAAAATTATTTTTTGATTCCTGAGATTGATCTGGAATTTGTTGAGGGTAATATGACTCTCTGGTTATCAAAAATATTGAAACATAGTAGCATATTCAGAATAAATTATTCTAACTCCTGAAAGGGAACCGTTATCCATTGTGAGGGGAAAAAAATGTCAAGACACAAAGACAGCAGTGAGAAAAATAAATGTCATTGTTGTCACAATAGTCCTTTTCCTTTAAGAGTTGAGCACAAGATCAAGTTGAGCATCTGTAACATCCACAGATGGCAATTAAAGAATAGAATAAGGAAGGGTAAAGTCCATAGATTCCATTAACAGAGAAAATATGAAGTGTTGACAATAAATCAATAGTTATATTAGATTTAAAAAAAAAAAAAAAAACAAAAAAAACAGAAGAAATGTTAAAAGGATGACTCATTTTAGTGAAAGAAGGTGACAAATGGTCCTGGCTTAATAACAAATATCAAATGTTGTTGAGAAAGTAAATTTTGAAGGCAGAGATCAATATTACCTCTTAGAGTCAAAGCAGGAAATATAGAATCAATGTTAGTATGTCAGAGGATTGAAATTTCTCAAAATACAGAAAAGCCACAAGAGAAGTTAAAATATAATATATTGTGTTATGTGGAGGTTGTGGAGGGAGTGCTGGAGGTTGTGCTGGGAGGCTAACTGAAATCTTTATATTCATAAATGAGAAGATAAAATTGAAATTACTCTGTGTTCCACTTAAATGATATTTGCAAAAGTAGACATAGTAACAAAGAAGTAGAGATTGCAAAATATGATATTTTGTGGGAGGGGGGTTCTCCACAAAACACTTGTCAAATAAATCAAGCCAAAAAATCTGTTCTTTGATCACTGCGGTAAAAACAGCTCACCATGATAGAATCATAGAATAATGAAATGAACTGGAAAAGACCCACAAGGATCATCAATTCTAACTCCTGGCTCCACACAGGACCACTCAAAATTCAAACAGTATTTCCAAGTGCTCCTTGAACTCCAGCAGGCTTGGTGCAATGACCACTGCTCTGGGGAGCGTGGAACCGGATGGAACGGTTCAATTATTCATTACATATTCTAGTTTTAAAACTGCACTGTATGTGAATTCAACAAAAGAAGTGAGAAGACCCAGTACCAATCTATTTTTTTTCTTTTCAGTAAGGCAGAATTTTACTGAATTTTTTGTGATCTCAGAATATGTTGGAATCTTCCCCTCTAAGATACAAAACTGAAATTTAACAAAGGGAGAAAAAGATTTAAAGGTATAATTTACAGAACTCTAATTTTCTGAGCAGTTAACATGGTTCTTTATTAATTCTGAAAAGTCAGCATGGTTATGTCTAATGCCATAATTTGAGAATTATGAGTGTTTGAAAAGTTGAAAAGAACATGCTAAAGTCTGGCTCTGGGAAAATAAACTGGCTCATCAGTACTGGGTTTGTGCTGCCAGCTGATGTAGGAGAGATTGAAAGCTGTGGAGATTACTGAAGTGGATCTTCATGCAGGAAAAGGATTGAGAAGGCAAGCTCTGATGTAAGATGGATATAGAGAAATGGAAGGTAGCTGCAGATGTCAAAGCTGGGGCCTGTTCTGATTGATACTGAATTATGTTGAATTTGCAGTAGCATGGAAGACAGGAGGTCTAGCCAGTTGGTTGGTTTACTGACATTTTGAAAGACAGACATATTTTGAGAAATCAGTCAGAGAGATCTTTGTGTTCCATAAACTATCACAATGTTGTCTTTGTATTTTATTTTATTTTTTGAACAACAACAACAAACAAAATCTCTTTTTACTGCACTATATTAATCTGTAAGTATATCGTTAATACCAAAGATTAAATCAGTAAAGTGCATAAGTGGGTGAAGCAAGGGTGCAGGAATAGTGCAGCAGACTACAAACTGTTGTATGTAGTATTTGCAATATTTTTTTTACTTCTGTATTTGTTGGTGTAACAGAGCAAGAGAGATAAAGAACGTTGATACTGGAAAAAACAAACAAACAAAAAAAACCAAAAAAACACACAACTGAAAGGGAGATGGAAAGCACTGAATGGAAGCAGTCATGAAATAGAGTTAAGAGCAGGTAACATAGATTGTCTTGCTATGAGGAATACTTTCTTCTGTGACATTTCCTTTTCAGTGGAACACTAAGAATTTTGTAGTCTTGATTGGACTTGGATAAGTTTCTCTTTTTTTTTTTTTTTAATATCAGGTGCTAGCTTTGTTTACATAGTCTTATTTAGAGGGATAGTTTAGAGTCTGGCATTTCTGGATTTATTGGCTTGTGATAGTAAAACAGATAATAAATAAAAAATATGTTAATATTAATTTGCTGTGCTTTAAAATGTTTTTTGCTGAAGCAGAGTTGTCTCCTCACATGTATGTTGAGTGTGGAAAAGGCAGAAATAAATGATATTAGCACTAGCAAAAGAGAAGCCCACACTTGGCCTTATTAATTCATAACTGGAACCCTTACAGGATATTGTCTTTGACTAGGAGCAGTAACAGCGACTGTAAAAAGTGCACAGCCACGCAGAGCTGTTCATTAGCACTAGTACCTGTCTGCTTTAGAGAGGAATAAGGAAACAAAAACCAGTCTGTTTATTTGCTATTTCATATTCATGTACTTTCCCTTTTCTAATGGCTTGACTGGCAGCCTCTATATACAATGTCCAATGTCTTCACATCAACTCTGTGACCTCAATTCACCTTTCATTCACTGCCATCATGTCAGCAAAGGCTTTTGTGGATGTCTATTATTCGCATGCTATATTCTGTTATGATGAATTGTCCTCTTGGGAATTTTTGGACATCTTAATCCTCATCTGACAGAGCTCTCTGCAATAAATAATCGACAAGCCCCTATGCTAAATGCAAGTACCTCAGAGGATGTGGATTTTTGACAGCTTTCACTGAATAAAAAGAAGGAAGAGAGCATGTCTTCAGCATTGTTGAGCAGCTTCTATCTCTCATTTTCATTTTCATTGGATATTTTCCTACCAAGAAACCATACGCAGGAGGAGATGGAGATTCATTATGATTTTTATGTTCAATTGCTTTCCTGATAAACAAAATACTTCATTAGTAATTAATTATAGTGTATTTAGTAGAATTTAATCTCGCTTTATATCTTTGTCCTTTATCCATCCACGTGTATTACAAAAAGAGAACCTTGTGCAAAAAAATCTGCAGCATTTGAATGTATTTCTACTGACAGCCATGTACGTTTGTGTGCTGTCTGGCATTTAAAGCAATGCTAATTCCTATAGTGTTCATGAAGCAGGAGCAGAGAGTAAAGAAGATAGACTCTTGTGCTGACAGTTTAGGACTGGCTAGAATTGCAGTGTGTAGTAGGCTGACATCTTGCTACAAATTATTTTCTTAAAGAAGTGTGGAAGGCAAAGGAATGAGCAAACTCTCATTCGCTATGTCTGCGCCATGACGAAGTGTGTTAGTCATGCAATAAAGCTTAGTTCTGGTGATACCACCACCTTTCATGCTTCACTAGGGTTTGCCAGGTGTTTAGGCACTTGGTATGGCCCTCTGATTGACTCTTGAAAGAGGACAAAGATCTTTAGTTAAAGGAGTTATGGGGCTTCACTATTCCAAGAAGGGTTCGTATGTAACATTATTTCCATTTGTTGTTGCTAGGAAGAAAGAAAGAGTGCTTGCAAGCCTTTGAGGAGTCATCCCTTAGCAGCCAACAAGTTCAAACTGAACACAAATTTACTATAGACAATCACAGAATTTGGGAAAAAAATAAAGCATCAAAAACATTTTGAAAACAGATATAGCAGAAAAAACATTTTTGCTTTCCACTGTTTCTTTATGTCAACTAGCTGGAAGAGAAGACAAAGAGAAGGGAGTACAATTCATTGTGTATTCTGTAGGATAGTTATTTGCAGCATCTTTTTTGGACATTTGGGAGTAACTGACACTATTACCACTAGAGTGTATCCTTGAAATATTCTTAGTCACACCTGGAGGGAATAGCATGTTAGGCAAACATACTCTTTGCATGGAAACTAGTGAAAAATGTCTCTTCTCATTTAATGTAAAGTAGGGTGAGTGGAAGTTCCTATTTTTTTTCTTTCTGCAATACATACCAGAGGGAAGAAACTGCTTTTGATTACATTGCAGTGAAGGATGTGATACAATACTGTGTAAAATACATTGTGTTATTTAGGCTGACCAATAATACAAAATTGCTTTGAGATCAAAGTCTTGCTGCCACATGCATACTTACCACTTTTCCCCCCTTTTTTGTACGTAATGAACCTTAGGAAATCTTTTGCATTGGCTTCTTAATAGAGATTATAAGGACTGGAATCTGAGTTGTGCTTTCTTTGATCTGGAGGATAAGCTTACTTCACAGAAACTTCATCTTATATATGTTCCTACTTTCCTCTTTTCTTTTTTCTCTTCTTCTTAAGTTTTCTTGCTATAGTTCTTATTTGCAGCAATTATTCTTTTAAATATCTGAGGAACCATTTATTGACAACACTGATGAACTTTAAGTAAAAACTCCTCATTCAGAAAAAGTTGCTGTTTTTAAATTGATGAAAAAACAACAACAAACACAACAAGCCACGTAAGTCAGGACACAGACAGAAAAACTTGTTGAAAAAATTCTGACCTGCTTGGATTATAGCTGAATTCCTACTGAATTTATACAGATTCTTTATTTAAATCTGAAGTACAAAATGTTACTACGTGAAAATAATTCTCTAGGTGTTTGATGCTTGATACTAAACTTATTGCAGGCATTCTTTAAATACGTGTGTGTGTGTGTGTGTGTGTGTATGTATACACACAGACACACATTTGATGGTACACAGGTTGCTCTGAAATTCATGCCTCCTGTTTATTTCTTTGGAAACTGCATCAAACAAAAAGAACACAGTAACACTACTTGACAGGGCAAATTCTCAGCTAAAATACTCTGTGTCAGCATAGACACCACCACTTGGAATGCATTTTCACCAGTAATGGACAAGAGCCTGCATGCTACAGTCACAAAAGTCTGCGCCAGTGGTGGTGAACCACTATCACTGTCATAAAGTCTTAGAATCATAGAACCACAGAATCACCAAGGTTGGAAAAGACGTCCAAGATCATCCAGTCCAACCATCCAGTATCACCAATTTTACCCACAGTGGTTCTGCTTCTATCTCACCAACATCTCATTCGATGNTATATAAGATTATAATAATTATAAAATAACAAAAAAATAAAATATCATAATGTTGCATGCAAATACCTTCTCCTTTCCTCTTCTGTGATTTGCATCAGTGCTTCCTGGATAGAGTTGTGACTACATCTGAATTTTTTTGTCAAATATGGACAAATGCAGTTCACTCACTTTTGAAATAAGAGGTAAAGAAAAGAAATACTTTCCTCCCACTCTGGGCAATACTTTGTAGTGTTAGGTGTAGAGGGCTTCCTTTGGTATTACTGTATCACTGCAGAAATGAAAGGNCATTACTTTCAGAGCAGCCATTATGTATCTATATATCTTCAAAATTTTAGTTAAAAGTCTCTTGCTAAGTTGGCAATCATATATTTCTATGCAATAAATTGGTAGATATAAAGGAAGATTAAAGACTTTTAAAGACTGACTTTTACAAACCTGAGGGCTAAGGTTTCATATCACACAATATTTTGCATAAGATGCATTATCACATTTATGCTGAAGTTGTTGTCAGGCATTCAGGAGAAGCAAATTCTCATCTTCTGAACTGTCACAAACTGCTTTAATTAAACTACAAAGCAACCCTTCTCCAAATAAAGAATAGTAGGTGTCTCTTCTCACATTTATCATCTAAGGCAGAAATTGACAATATAAAGTCATGGTGTTGCCAAGTTCTATGCAATTTGGATTTATAAGTAGATGACTATAGGCACCAATTTCTGTGTGTATGTGTGAGAGAAAGAGTAAGAAAATTATTTGGATAATAGACAGTAATGGGTTCAAGAACAGCATTTGTCTCCAGGATACTATCCCTAATGAGAAAGCTAAATATGAATAATGATATTTGGAATAATGTCACTTAAAAATGTCTGTGTTTCTTGAAATGATAATCAAAGTTTTATTTTACCAGAAGTAGAACTCATTTTTCATATCTCAAAAAGAGATTTTCATTAGTACATTTCATGACTGAGCAATTAAAGGAGTGCAAAGAGTAGAAATATAATTTTAAATGCTTGAAAATGTGTACTGATTATTTGAATATCTCCATATGTGGTATAGAATAAGAATGTGAATAGTATGTGCTTTAATGTGGGTTTGAAAACAAATTCACTGTAGGATAAAAAGGCAGCTTTGAAATTTGAAAAAAAGTGGGAAATGAAATCGAAGATTGTATGGTTTCAGTCAGATTAATGTAAGATGTTACTCAAGATCCAGGTGTTACACATTTGGATGCTTCTTATAATTTTGAAACTAGATAGAGATAAGTGTAAAATTGGTTGGTACTTAGATTCATTATGTTTTCTGGAAGATCTTTACTTGAAAATTGTTGAAGACCAAGAAAAGCTTCAGCTCTTACTGTACAAATATCTGTTTCAAGATCTACTAGGCATAAAAGTGAAGTATACAGCATTGCAATTCATGAGTTATAAGGAGAGGTTGTTTTTTTTTTTATTATTTTTAATTATTGACTTCTATGTGTCTGAGGTACATGGATGTGCAGTTGGGAAGTGCTGCAGCATTAATGAACCCTTTTTCTCCTGCCCTCTCCACCCCTCCCACTGACATCTGCCGGCAAATCTGACCTCAGTAATATCTTGAAAGGTGGCATTTAAGTGCTGAAGGTATAATTTGAGAGAACAATTAATAATGATGATGATGTCTATATAATTTTTTAATTATGGAAAATAACTCTGCATGGTTAAGAATACAGCATTTAAGTTTAATTAATTCATTATAATTTAAACAACATTAAAAAATCCAAGTCTTTATTAGTAACATAAAATCCAAGCAAATTTCACTCTGGTATAAAAATACTACAAAAACTCTGTGCCTCTTCAAAACAACACAAAAGACAGCTTCAAAATTGAAAAGAAGAATCTTATCTCTTTCTGAAGTGTTTATAGTGTGTTTGAGTTTCAAGTTTTAGCTTTTAATTAGCATGTGTGCTTTTCACACTAAATTATTTAGAGAATTTTTTATGTTCCATATCAATTTAAATGGAGAGGAAATTAAATAGGGCATATGTAATGAGATTTAAACAACTGAGAAAAGTCATTTCAGCTCAGTTTGGGCTATTATCTGAACTAAAATTCAGGATGTGCTATGATACTGTTTGAATTCTTATTCTTTAGGGATTTCTATTCTGCTCTGGTATGCCAAGGCTTCATCTGCATAAAAAGTTTGTATTGTATTGCTACACTCCAATTCTACAGTGTATTCCGTAGTATGTACGCAGAAATGGGTCCCATAACTGATAATGAGATTGAGCATGCTTGCTGTAGGAGCAAATAATAGGATTCCTTATTGCACAGAGCTGTTTGCTAACATACACTGGTAAGGAATGCTTTGCATATTCATAGAAGTATTTACTTGTTTGTAAGGCAACCATAACACTAGTTTTAAATGCCAAATCTGGGTATTCTGGAGAACTGTTAATCTCTCAGACCTAGCACACACATATTGTCTGAGATAGAAACATCACTGTACTCACATGAGCACAGAAGCTTTATTGAATCTGTGACTGACTTGAAAACCTTATATTCCTAGAAATGATGAATTCTAAACTAGAATATAATATTGCTGTTGACAAGGGAGAAGCAGCGTAGACTATATTGTATTGAAATTTTGATGAAGTTTGTTATTTATACTAAATTTTTAGATGATGTGGACTCTACCTCTAAAAGAGTAATTAAGTATTTTACGTTTCACATCAGTAAAATTACCCTATTTGAGAATCTTTTAGGTTATAATTTTGACTGCTTTGTCTCAAGCAAGAGAGTATCTTTCCTTGAAGAGAGTACTGCTTGCCTGTAGAAAAGAACAATGTTTTTGTCCATAATTACATAGAGGGAGGAATGGATCTACAGTAGCTAAATGTCTTGGCTTCCCTTCTGGCGCAGTTCTCCTCAGGTGAGTCTCTTAAAAGATCCAGCCTTTGGGGGACAGGGAATCTGGGCTTATCTCCTCTGTTTCAGGGTAATGGGGAAAGTTTACATGCAAAACTTCTTCTGGGTTCACACACAGAGCAGTTGTACTGTGAAATCTCAAACTTCTGGCAAATAAAATGTTTGGTCCAGGATTCAGTTGTCTGTAGTTGCAGGGTAGGTCTAATAAATCTCACTGATTTTAGAATTTACCTGGATCAGGAGCAGATATTAGGAGCAGATGTGACATAACTGTCTTTTTGCTACTGCTTCTTAGATTTACCTTCCTTCCTCTTTCTTACTATTTACACAGGTTTTGCATCAGTGACCTAATTTGCTTAGGATTTGTGATATCATCCAGTCAGTGCCATTCCCATGAGTAATGAAAGCAAAGAAACCAAAATCTGTGTTAAAAGTGAGAAGTTTTTGGTAGTATTGTGTAGATCCTATTTAAAACAAATCTGACAACTTGATTGCTTAAAATAAGTATTTCTCTGACACGATCACATACACTATGCTTAGAAACAATCGTTGAAAATATTTCAGATATTATTAACAAATATAACCTCCTAATCGAAATTGGAAAATATTTTGTTTTGGAAACTTGACTAGGTTTACGTTAAGATTGGAGGTGATACTACAAGTTAAGATAAAGATTTAAAGATTTACTATTTAGCTCTTTAACCACTACAATTATTGGTTAAGAAAGGAAAGCAAGTACATATGTCTATACAGCATAAATTCCTTTCCAGTTGTGCATGAGATATATGAGATGATTTGTCTGAAGAGATGTCCATCCACTGAAATAAAATTAATTTTTCTGAAACTGTAAACCTGAGAAAACATTCAGTTTAAGAAGACTTGGATTTAATTACGTGCTGTGAAATATTTGATTAGAGGTAACATGAGTGTTTGTAAATATTTACTCTTCCAAATTAACTAGAAAATTTAGGAAACAAAAGAAATTAAATAACTGAATAAACAAAACCAACACTTTACTTAATGTAAGGACATTTGTAATTACTTAAATTGATTCTACTGATTTCACAGTAGAAAACCTTCAGAAGATCACAGTTTGCTTCTAAGAGCAGTATGTCATTCTCTTTTGTGATTTTCTTGCATAGGTAATTTTATTTGTATTTCACACTCTACTGTTACAGATTAGTGATGGTTGGAGTATTGTAAAGTGAGTTGACTGTAACCATTATAGTTAAGAGTATCAAAATTGTATAATGCCTTCTTGTAGCTACATCAAGATTTTTGACTCCTTACATATTACTAAAAAATCTTCAGACAGCAGGATTTAGAAATTCCCTACACTTTGAGCAATGTCAAATATGAGATTGTATGAGAAGGCTAATAAAATAATATAAATAATAATATTATATAAGATTATAATAATTNAGAAAAATGGGTGAGATATGACTTTCTTAATGTGCAAAGGTGTCTGGGTCAAATCTACCTCTCTGCTTCATCCAAAGAAATTCTTTCATCCAAAGGACTGTTTCTTCTAGTTTCTCTTTTTATTTCAGAAAACTTTTGGTTTTGTATTAGGCATGACAAGTTGTATAATAAATCTAAGCTATTACTGTTTGTTAGGAATTCTTGGTAATTTCACAGAAAATGAAGCTTACCTTTTATTTTTATTTTTATTTTTTTTTTCATTTAAATGTGTTGGGTTTACTTCTAAAAACTGTACTGTACCTTTTTTTCTTTCTCTGTATGTTTTCTTGAGTCTAAAAGCAAAAAAATAAAAGTTAAACAAAAAATGTTGCAAAATAATCAGCTTAGCAACCTATCAGCAAAACAAACCAAATTAAAACCAAAACAAAAGTAAAACTCATTACACCACTGTAAACAATTATCTGTCTGGGTTACATGTTTTGGCCCCTAATCATGGTATGTTGGAAAATAATAATAAAAAAAAAGTTATATCGTTTTAATTACATAGTATATCATTTCTTTTTTCTAGACGAAGCACTCAAGAGCAAAAGATGGGTCCTTTAGTTAAAAATTTTATCAAATGGGCACGGATGAGGATACAACTCTTAATTATGCAAATATGAGTGTTTAGTGTGAACTATTTAGCATATGATGTCAAATGTATAATATAATGCTATGTCCTTCTGTTTACTAATCATACTGTATCTGTAAAACTCAAGCACATAGTAAGTAAATCTTCCTTCTGCAGCATTTTTACTCAAAAATCACACAGAACATCCATGACATTTTTTTGTCTTTGTTTCTTGTTAAATTAGTAGTTATAGTTGTGATCTGAATGCTTATGTGCACACCACACCGTCTTTGTATTTGATGAAAGCAGTGTACCTGAAGGAATCAGGAAGTAGCTTTATGTTTATGGAGCTTCTCTTTGAATAATAATTATAAAAAATTATGAGATAGCAAATTTGGCTGATTTTTTCTTTTCTTTTTTTCACCTTTTGGACATTTGGGAGGTTGAATGCCAGCTATCATGTCGATAGACTGTGTCAGAGTACTAGTGGATTTGCTGATACAATCTGGAGATGAGTTAGCAGGAAGGCATAGGTGTGTATCCAGAAGCCAGGTGGAGTGGCTGCTACATTTCATACTGTTTCTTATTCGTTATGTTGATATGTAATCTGTTGGCACCTGCTAATGTTTCCAGCTCCGAAGAGAAGAAACAGTAAGGGCAGGAAAAAGAAACAAGAAAAGATAAAGAGATATATATATATGTGTGTGTGCATGTGTGTATATATATATAAATATATATGTATCTATATCTTAAAAGGAGCATTCCGTAGATTTCACAAATATTCCAAACTTTTAACAGTCGGCCCAAATCCTTCAGATTTCAGCTCAGGTATCTTAAGATCCAGGTTGACTTCTGAATATTGTCTCTACTATGCCAGTTTAACAGAAATGAAGGAACTCTTCCCTATGGGCAGGATCTGTGAGGCTTTGAGTGAAGCTCAGGTCAATTGTGGTCCAAGACTGAGTTATCTATAACAAATTTCCAGTCTGACAAGGTGCTGCCACCTTTCGCTTTAGATACACAGAGATACACTATGCACTATGACATTGTTGACATGTCGGCCTGGTTTCACTCTGCTTTTTGCCTTTTTATATAAAATTATGTGTCAACTTTGCTGTATTTCTTTCTGCTGTTCTCAGTTTGGTTCAGATGATAATGCTCCATAAGTATGTCTAACTGGAATAAAAAGAAACATACGTACTGGAGGGTGCTAAACTTGTTGGTATAGTTCAATACATTTCCTTTACAGAAAAATAAAAAGTGGAAGACTGAAAAAAAGATGTAGTACCAGAATTGCAAGTGATGTGAGAAAAATACTTAACCAATTTTGAGATGGGATAGTGCTTTTTGATTGTGTTCTTTGAGCTAGAAGGTGGCAATTAGATTTGCATACACTGAAAAGTGTGAGACATCCTAATTAAACACCTTTTGGTGGAAGTCATTATTGATAAATCCAAACCCCTTGTAGAAGTTCTCAAATGCCTCATCTGTGAGGGTAGCACTCTAGAAGTCTTTTTAATTTAATTTTATTTTTTAATTATAAAGAAATTATTATTTGAGTGTTGATTCAAGTGCTTACATTATAGGCTATCATTAATCACTAGTCCAGTAAGTCAAATAGATTTTAAGCATAACTATAGGTCATATGCTGAATTATATAAGAGGGGAAATAACTGGAAAGAAAACTGAATGGATTCACCCAAATGATAAATGATATATGGATTTAGTGTGACTTTAGTCAAAATTATTTCATCTCTCTGCTTTATTTTCATTTATACGTGAAATACTCTTAACAGAACTTCAGGTTTTGAAAGGATTTTAAGTACTTTTGCAGCCATGACAGTATGCAACATTAGTTTTTAAACTGTGGGTTTTGAGCTGAAAAAAAAAAAAAATACATTTTCACATATGAGTCCATTTTTTAAGATCTTACACAGTGAAGAATTGTGAACCAGCTTTTGCCTGACATGTTAATGGTATCCCTGAACCAAGTCATATTTTCTTTATAATCAAAAGAATGCCTAGAAGAAAAGAATCAGTGTTTTATCTGACATATGATATAAGAACGACAAGAGATGCTGAAGAGAGATAATGGCTGAGGCAATGCATGACTGTTGGTCATCGCTGAATCTAGATGATGAGGAGCTCCAGTTACAGATTTCCACATCCTACATACACAGCGCTCGAGGCAGAAGTAGTGAAATCTCAGGTGAGATAGTGGAAGTCCACACATGAACTTCAATTTCATCCTATTGTAGAAGTTCTTATGGATCTTGCTGATAGAGATATTTATGCATTTGCTGAAATGCTAATATAATAGTTCACATCTTTTAATAACCAGCTATATGGATATATACTTAAGACCTATATATCTTAGGTGGACCTGAACCTAGTGGATAAGAATTTGTCATCATCCACAAACAACTTTTTATTCTTATAGGTGCAGGAACTGTTGCTGTACAACATTCCAGTTATATTATGACAAAACTATTATTTGATGGCAGGGAACTGATCGGAAGCTTGAAAGAGCTGAGTTTCCTACGTGTTCAAAGGACAAGGAAGGATATTACAGAGACTAAATGCACTGAGGTAGCAAGTGCCTGTCTAAACAGTCACTTTTCTTCTACTTTTTATTTTTAGTCTGTTACTTATATTAAAATCTGAAAGTTTTCTGTTGGACAGTAAAAAATTAGTAAATAGACCTCTCCAGAGGAGAGGACTCCTCTCAAGGAGTCTTCATGGTTAATTATTGTCCAGTATGCTACCAGGAGCAGGTAAAGCATTTCATGGATTTGGGAAAGATGAGCTGAGGAATCTTAGTGATGTCCTAAATGTATTTATGTCTTTATTCAGTTTACTTTACAAATGACAAATTTTAAATCTATGTGGTGATTTCTTATGCCATTTTAAAATGGATATGGGGAAAAATAATGATTTTTAGGTCCAAAAAGAATGTCTCATTCCTATAGCTATTGGCTGCACCTTCTGGCTGCTTGCAAGTTCATTTTAAGAGGGAAAGTTGACAACACAAGATTTGCACATTAATAGATATTATAGTTAAACATTATTTTCTTACAATCCCTTTAGAGCCACAGACTATTTGAAATAGCTTTGGGAGGTCTATTTTTTTAACACTGATGGCACCCCAGTGCAAACCTAGATACAAAGCCAGTTGAAGTTTTGGTCTCTTTCAAGTGCCTTCATTATAACAGACATATTGCTTCTAGGAAAAGAAAAAACATGTGTTTTGTCATAGAAATCATACTCCTTTCCATAGTTTCCTGAGCTTTCTACTTGAGTCTGTTTGAACACTTTTTATTTATTTTGGCTAGAATTACTTATATTAGGGAAATACTACCTTAAAATTGCATGTAGTTTTTATATACAATTTGTTTCTGCTGTTGCCAACAATTACACATTTCCTTGGCTTTTACTCACTGACTGTTAATCAGATCAGTTGATTATTCAGCACCTGCCACCTGCTCTGCTTTTTTTTTCCTTTACTTGCAAATCTGTTAATACACCGTCTTGCCTTGTTAAAGCCACATTTGTAATTCGGCTGTTTTTTGATGTTGTTTTTAAAGTAGTTTCATAGCTTAATTCTTCTAAATGTACTTTTAATCAGGCAAATTCAGACTGATACTAGTTTATACATTTGGGAATCTGGGGGAATATATTTTTGTTTTCTTCGCTTTATGTTTTCATCATTTAAGTTTTGAATTTTATTGTAGTGAGGCTGCCTATATCCTATTTCTGGAAATCCTAATGATTAGTGCTATGTCATTGTAAATCATTAATTACTTTGAACATCACATTGCTGTTTTTGGTTATGAATGTGTCTTAAATAAAATAATTTCCTCCTATTCTGCAGAAGAAGTAGTGGCAAAAAGATCTGTTCAGATTTTGCTCTTTTTTAATGTCAATACTTAGCAATTCTGATAGAATTTAAAGCTGTTTCTGATTGTGTAGATGAAAGAGCTGACTGGTCTCTTCAGCTGTTGCTGTAGTATCCTCATTCTGCGTTGTCATCTTTACGATCTTTTGGAATTATTACATTACTGTATCTCTGTGAATTGCATTAACTAGTAGAAGGCTCCAATTCTAAAAAAACAGCAAAAAATAAATAAATAAAATAGTTATTTGAATGAAGTCTTCATATGTTCTTACTGAACCTGTTTGAAAGAACATTCTGTTAAATATTTTTGATTCAGTTATAAGGTGGTGAGGCATAATGCAACTGAAATTTCCACAACCTCTGTTTAAATTGAACTGACTTCATTAGTGTTTTCCTTGCATAAGTGATGGAAGACTGTATCAATGTCTTCTTAGTAAGGGTGTGTTTACTTAGTTTTTTCATTTTCCTCACTTTTCCCTTGAAATTACTCAGCTGCATGTGCATTTCAGTTGCCTCTGTCCTCATTTGGATTGTGCTCAGATTTTAGTTGCACTAGATGCATGTGTATACTTGAAGCAGTTGAGGTTTTTGTTTTGTTTCTAACTCAGAACCCAATAAGGATTTCTCAAAGGAGCTGCAAACCGAGCTGGACTGCATCTATGTAAATTAGTTTTCATCTTTAATTTAGAGTAAAATTAGATAGATGGCACTGTAAGAACACTTGTTGTTGGAGTGGGTTAATTTGGCTATTTCTAAAATAAATTTACATAGTTCTGACTTCTTTTTGTGTGTTTAAAAACTATACATATATTACAGTTGAAGAAGCAGGGTAACAAGGCACATCTACTCAGTGCATGTGTCATCTTCTAATTACGGCTGTGAAGTTAGTAGCTCAGCTGTGAAGCCTAAAAGAGTTTCCTAAGGCAGACAGTGAACTGTAGCTGGTGGTGTTATGCAATTTGTGATTTGTCAGAGCAGTTGGCAGTTTCAGTCTAATGGTTTCAGCATGTGTCCTTCAAGCTTGTTTAAAAATACAGCACTAATGTAGCTTCCATTTAAGGCATATAAATTATTAGAGTGAAAATGTAATAAGAAGCTCTAAGGGTTTGAAACCTCTGAAAATGAGAGGTATAAATTGTATGCTAAGAGTAGTCTTTTACTGATTCTGTAACCCACTCTAGCAAAATGTCACTGCTAGATGTCAAGGTGAATTTGACAGGCTATTTCTTACTTTCCTTTTCCAACAATTTTCCACATGCCTTTATCTGCATTTCTCTGTCTTAGCCTCCTGTCTACTGAAACATTTTGGCAGTACCAAGCTGTCATAATATTGCACAGCTTCTTTATTCTCCTGATTTCACACATCTTAGAAATGTACTCAGAGCTTGTAAACCAAACCTCCTTCTTCCCTCCCTCTTCCCATAAATGTGGAAAATGTAGAATTAGCAAAGAACTGCTTCTCTGCCTTCTGATGTGAATTTCCTGTGTTAGTTGTTGCTACTTAGTAATAGCTGAACACAAATATTTTGTACTCAAGCTCTGCAGCATATTAAAGTTGTATTATATTTTCTCAGTAAACCAGTAATGGAGGTCAGTTTTGTGGACCTCTGTCCTTCACTGTGGCTGGATCTGTTTTATCCTGTTCTCTGTTTCCCAGAAAGATACTCTCTAGGAATGTTTGTGCACTTTATTCGTATATCCCACTGATGGCTCATGTATTACTTCTTTTCACTTTGTACTATTTTTGTGCTAGTTAGGATTATGAACAACAGAGTCCAAGATGAAGTGGAATCCTGTTATTTTCGAAACTGGTACATGGCATCTATACTGCTTTCCTGGAACTTTACATGTGTGCTTTTTCTGTTTGTTTGTTTATTTATTTATTTATTTAATGTTCTCCAGTAGTGAATGGTTCTAGCTGTTCTGAGATTTTGTTTCAGGACAAAATCAAAGATCGTTTGATATTAACTGATCATGTCACTACTTCTGAAGCTTTTTAGTTTCTCACTAAATCTTACTCTACTAGACTGTATGTAAAAGACACTTTCAGCACTCTTGGGGTTAGAAAGAGTAGAAGTACAAGCACTATGACGGTTTTGCTTTTTCCACTGGATAATTTGATACCTCTAGCTACATTGTTAAATATGTATAATATGAGAAAGAGCTTTTTTCTCCTACTTCTTCCTATCTATTTCATGTTTTAGAGAAGAGAGCTTTTATGTCATGGAGAAACATTACCGTGCCAAATGACCTATTGGTTTTATCCTTTTTGACTTCTTGTATATTAAAGTTTTGTCTGAGACAGATGACTGCATACTATTTTAGATGTCCAGACCCGTGTGTGTGATATATTTGTTTAGGGCTCTTTGTTCCAGTTTTTGCTATTGAAATCAATATGACTATTCATGTCAGAAAGTGTTAACTTCTCATTCAGTATTATAATCTCACATACTCTAGGTCAGATCTAGCTTCTCATTGATTTCTGATCTTATTCAAACCAGTGGCGGAATTTATCTTAGGCCATCTGCTTTGGAATTGCATATCAGCTAGAAGGGTGAATCTTCTCTGTGGAGAATCACTCTTCACTCATTTAATTAAATAACATGACTACGGACTGGCTTGAATGTTTAAAAAAAAAAAAAGATTTTTTTACTTCATTTTTTAAAGCTATAGAAATCCTTTTAAGCTTTATCTTCTACGCAAATGCAATAAAAGCAATTCTTTCTATTAGATTTCCTATTAGCCAACATGAAAACCTTGTGTTAGATACGAGGTCATGTCTTTATAAGAACTGATTAAAAAAGTCTGAAATAAAATGTCCACTCACTTTAATAAAGAAGAAAATGAAATGCATTAGACAAGCATGCAATGTGTTAAATAATTATGTTTATTTTTAAATGAAGGATGAGTTTTTTTCTAACACAGCTCATGATGACAAAAATTCTACCAGTGTAGGTGGTTACTAATCATAGAATCATAAAATTGTTTGACTTTTGAAGGAATTCGTAAGTTTCATCTAGTCCAACTCCCCTGCAATGAACAGGGACACCTGAAGCTGGATCAGGTTGCTCAGAACCTGATACAACCTGACCTTGAATGCCTCCAAAGTCAGGGCTTCTACCACCTCTATGGACAGCCTGTTCCAGTGCCTCACCACCCTCACTGTAAAAAACTTCTTCCTTATATCCAGTCTAAATCTTCCCCTCCCTTAGTCTGAACCCATTTTCCCTTGTCCTGTCACAAGAGACCCTGTTTAAGAGTCTGTCCCCTTCTTTTTTATATCCCTCTTTTAGATACTGAAAGGCTACTATCAGGTCTCCCTTTCAATAGGGAGTTAATGGAAGATAAAATTCAAAGTGATATTTTGAACTATGGTCCAGAGTATAACATCAGGTTTTGAAAAAATTATGTCAATTGCTGATAGCATTATATTATGTGTTTTATTATGACTATGTGTAGATTTAGTTCAGTAACATATTTGAAAAGTGGCAAAGCTTACAATATCTGCAGACTTCTCATATGGCCTTTCTTATGGCTATAATTCATTTGTTCTTTCCTATGACATAAGCAAAGATGGCTCCAGACAATCACTGGGGAGTAAATATATCATACAAGATTTATGCTAAATGTGTGAAATCAATTATAAACACACTTTGTCTGCGACCTTATATGCTTCAGATGTTCTCATTAACAGATGATAGATTGGACTGTGATCATTTGGCACAACAGATGCTAGAGTGAGGGAGAGGCCATGACTCTGCAGTATAAATACATGAGATAAAACCATGCTGGAGTTGAGTGGAAAACTAACACCTACTGTCAGCCATCATAAAATAACCTTAAGAATTCAGATACGGAAAAGGAAAATTTGGCCATGTTTTGAATAAATGTATTCTGTCTTTGATGCTCTGGGGCCCAAAGAAAATAATAAAAAAAAAAAAGAAAAAGAAAGGTGGTTAAGTATTACATTAATACTGTCAGCTCTTAACTTTGCAAGCAATTGCTGGAGGATTACTTGAGCAAACGTATTAGAGCCTAACAGCTTTCAAATATGATACAGCTGGTTACATGCTGCATAGATGCAAACAATTTATGACTTACCTCACATTTAATCAGATAAAGTCTAGAAAATATGATGCAATTACCACTTGCATTACTGTGTGCTCATTTTTTCAATGTTATTTCTCTGTCATAGAGATAAAAATGTTTTGAATTGGAAATAAATGATATATACACTAAACTTGTGCTAAAAGAATCAGTTTGTTCTTGCCCTCTCTTGATTTTGTCTGGTGTGCTTGCTTGCATTTTAATACTAGGGAAAATAAAGGTACATTCAGAAAATCTTCATTTTCATTTATTGTGTTTTGTTTCAATTTTGCTGCTCTTACGCTGGTTATTTGAAGCACCAAAGGACATTTAGCTATAGGACCAAACTATCATGTATGTGTGTATTCTGTATTACAGGGAAATTATCTCAGTAAACAGTGTTTTTCTAATTTATGTCTTACTCTCTGTACATTATGACTATTCTACAGATAAAATCAGTTAACAGTTAGTGGTATTGTATCCTTAAAGAGTCAGTATTTGTAAAAATTGTGAGGATGATAGCTGCAAGTAGAAAACTGGAAAGAAACATTATTGCCTTTCACAGTTCATTGTGTCAGTTAGAAAAGAACTTCTATAAAACAGACATTCTATAAGTAAGAAAAAAAATAAAGTTTGATGTTTCTTAATCTTTGAAACCAGTTTGGGCAGAGAAACACCTTTAGCTATTCATTGGTACCACACCTAATATCCTAGACTGGGATGGGCTTCTTGGGTAACACCGAAGACGAAGTACTAAGTATTAACACTGGGCAATTGTAATTTAAAAACAAAAAGCAAATATATACAATACAAAAAAATCAAAGCCAACCCAAAACTGGAAATGCTTTTGTATTTCTTCTCACTTGAAACTCTGCAAAGAATGAGAGGTATACATAAGCATCTCTCAGAGGATACTGCATTAAATAAGAAGTCAGTTGGTTATTTCAGAAAGTGACATCATTTCATGTGCTATGCTACTGTCTTGTCTGTTCCTGCATGTCTTCTTAGTGTTAGAATTTGTAACTGAGGTCCCCTAGTGCTCAGCTGGGGAGGTTTTCTGATTTTTACTAGAATAATTTATTTTAGATAATGCTGAAACAAAATAGGGGCAGATGGAGATATGTAATTGCATCTTGCCCATAATTTACTCTAGACCCAGAAGTTTCTCTCTCTGTTTTCTTACTCCAAGTCTGTTATATGTTAGCATAGTTACTCAAAAGTCCTTCTCTGTAGAAGCTGAAAAGCGTAATTACTCCTGTGAATGAAGTGGCAGAGGCTGCATTTTATTTAGTTGCAAAGGCTGTATAAACTACAAGTGTGTATTCATTTGCACTTTTAGCCTTTCTTACTCTGCTGCAATTTCACTTTTTAATTGTGCTTTTATTTCTGAGAAGTGTCTGAACTGGATTGTATAATCTGTAGCTAAATGATCTGT
This sequence comes from Odontophorus gujanensis, assembly GCA_013399175.1. NCBI lineage: Eukaryota > Metazoa > Chordata > Aves > Galliformes > Odontophoridae > Odontophorus > Odontophorus gujanensis. The sequence continues at coordinate 214,009 of VXAB01008247.1, read as the reverse complement.
GTGAGTATTGAAATTCTGGTTACACTTACAGTGAGAATTATGGCTTTTATGTAATGGAGTACAGTAATACATAAGATAACAGTTCTTATTTGGAGTAGGGAAACATGAATTATCTTGGAAACTGATGTGCTACTGTGTTAGTATCCAAAATGATTTTAAAGCAGAAAAAAATCTGGAAGAGTAGATCTTAATCCTTGTGATTAGAGTTGAAATCACTGGTGGCTCAGACTAAAACACTGTTTTATGATTGGAAGCATCTTGGCAATGCTAAAGGATGCATCCCTGTCAAATCTAAATCAGATTTTGTGATGATGATAATTATGAATGCCTACTTGTCAGAAAGGTCAGATACAAGTGTATTCAGGAGAGTTACAAAAGAAAAACCAACATGATCTGTCCCAACTAATCCCTCCCACCCTTCCTGTGAGTATAGAAACAAAGAAAAGTGTTGCTCATATGGAATTAATGTCTTCGCTATATTTAGTACTCCCAAGGTCACTTTGGGGCTATTGATCTTCCAATTTGGAAATATTTCATTTTGAAATCCTCTCCTCTTTGGGCCAAAATATGTGATTTTTTTTAGACAATAAAGAAATGGGATACTCATAAATAAAGTAATTCATATTTGACCAGTTAACTCATTACCAAAGTTTACTAAAGAAAATGAAATTTGTTCCATGAAAATAAAGGTAGTAGAATTGAATCAGAGATAAAGAAAATCATTTTTACTTGGCTTAATATAGAGTGTCACAGCTAACTGAGGTGAAAATACACTTCTTTAAACTTCTACCAGTCTGCATTACAGCTGTAGTGAAATAAATGTCAGTTTTCCACTGGTATTTCATGCATTACATCCCAGTCTGACAGACTTTTCCTCCTGTATTTCTGTCTTTTAAGTGAAGTGTGGTTTGTAGTCACCTACAGAAGAACAGTATTTGTGCTTTAGATACTTACGTGAAAATCATGTTTATCACTGCTGTTGTAGATGCCACTTGTGGATTTTACCTTGTTTGTGCAAGAGCAGAATTGAACACTTAGATCATATTTTAAAAATTAGGACTTAAAGTTAATTGCATGTTTCTATATAGTTCTATTTAAGCCTGATATTGCATATTCTCCCTGGGTATATCTCTTATTAAAATAACCTTGACAGCATCACTACTTTAGAAAGCTGTGTTAGGTTATTGATGTCTAATAATTCGAAGCTTACACATTTTCTAATAATATATCAAGGGTATTCCAATGTTACTGTCAAGACAAAATACTTAAAGGAGAGTAGGAAGCACTCAAAAGATTGATTTGTTGTACTGAATATAAATGTAATTAGGCTATTGGCTGAAAGAGATTTTGCTGACTAGGAGAAGATAAAGATATGACAAGCACACAAATAAAGGCTGCGAGATGAATAGGCCAAGGGAGTTGATCTTTTCAGATCAGATAAAGATTCTTCAAGTCTCTTTCTTTCTGTGTGCATTGCATCAAACGCTTGTCTTTCAGAGATAGAAGCAAATGCTTGGAATCTAGGGACAGGACCTTTGAAAATGGTCATTTCTCAGATTGACAGGCAGCTGGGTTTTGGAGTAGTTTTTGATAATCTTTTATAATCCCTTTAAAAGTTAAAGAAAAGAGGATAGGTTGATAAAGTAAATAATTCCTGCAAATGTTTTGCTTTAAAGGTAACAAATATCCTTGAAAGATTTAAGGAAGCCCTAGGAGCAGGTAGCTCTCAATTTTCTTCGGTGTTTGTTTAAAAAATGTACAGTACTTACTTGTGAGCAATGGCTGTCTTTCAAAGGGTAATTGTTATTTTATTATCAGTCTAGTTATTCTGAAAGATAATGGGCTCTGAACAACTGATAGTCAGAAAACAGTAAGGCAGTAAGAAGTTTTCATTGATTAAAAAACATAGAATAGAAATACCTATTTCATCTAGGAATAATTGTTTAATCACAGTGTTTCCAAGCACTTACCACATCAATTGCATTGCCTAAATCTAGCATCAGCTCTTTTGTTCCCATATATATAAGTACCATGTTACAGCTCTGCCAGGCATCCTTCATAAGCATAGGAATATATGCTACAGCATTTTGTTTGTGTTTGCGACTCTGTATTCCTGGGCATGGTTTCTCAGTTTGTTTATTATTTCGGAGATTACAGTACCATGGAAACATAATCCAAGAATCCTTGTTTGTCAGCAGACTGTATATAACTTTCATACCTCTAAGTAAAGCAGAATATTGCTGTATTTTAGTTTTGTTCCTTCACCTCTTTTCAGTGATATTTGGTTTCTCAATTTTTCTCTCTTGATGATCTTGAAGACCCTTTCCAACCTGAGTAATTCATTTATATGTAAAAATTATAATATTAAATTGAACTTCGTTCAAGGCCAGAAAATTTTTTACAGTTGTTGCTTTCACAGCACTGAGACAAGACACAAAGTGAGAAATGACTGAAGCCTAATATGCAGAATAACTATTTTATATGTTTGTTCCAGAATCTGTTCTGCATATTTTTTGCCTCAAAATTTCAGTATTTGCTTGAGAAATGTATAGGAAACTGCAGTGGGCCATGGAATTGAAGAGGGTGTTGCCTTATTAAACCTTTGTGGTAATGAGAATGAAAAATGGGACATATCAGGTGTCAGCAACGCTGTTGTGTTTCTCTTCTGGTCTTCTCCAGAGACTCCTCCATCAAAATGGGGAAGGCGAGACCTGACATTTGCATACCTTAAAAGCAAGCAGGCATGACTTCTTTGAGAGACATGAAAAATTAGTCTCTCTTTTTGTTGCAGAAAAGGCAAAGGTAATTTGAGCTAGCTTCACCATCTAGGCAGTTTGACCCAGGAGTCTTGACTTTTTGCTCTTTCTGTTAACAAATTACTCTCCCTGTAGAAAGTTGAATGTCTCAGTCATTAGAGTCCATGTATAGTAATAGAGTTTTTTCCTTGCATAGAAATGAAGATCTGCTGAGATAATCTTAGTTTCATAAAACTTTTTTTTAATTTTTATTTTCAACTCTATTTCTTATACTCTTCCCTTATTAAAGATAATACTCAAGAGACTATTCTGGGTTTTTTGTTTTGTTTTGTTTTTTGGAATGCATGAATTTCATATCAACTAATGTTTTTCTCTACTGTATGTAGAGAGCTGGATTGGGTAGGACCATCTCGATTGATAGACCCTCAAGTATTGACCAACCAGGTAGCTTCTGCCAAGTGCTTCTCCCATGTTCCACCACCCATTGCTTTCAACATAGTTTTTAACTATCCACTGTATCATTCAGTGTTACCTGAAACTGGTGTGTGATAGGAGCTATGATAAATCCACTTGATACCACGATCTTTGGCCCACATATTTANGTTAGCATAGTTACTCAAAAGTCCTTCTCTGTAGAAGCTGAAAAGCGTAATTACTCCTGTGAATGAAGTGGCAGAGGCTGCATTTTATTTAGTTGCAAAGGCTGTATAAACTACAAGTGTGTATTCATTTGCACTTTTAGCCTTTCTTACTCTGCTGCAATTTCACTTTTTAATTGTGCTTTTATTTCTGAGAAGTGTCTGAACTGGATTGTATAATCTGTAGCTAAATGATCTGTGTGAGTATTGAAATTCTGGTTACACTTACAGTGAGAATTATGGCTTTTATGTAATGGAGTACAGTAATACATAAGATAACAGTTCTTATTTGGAGTAGGGAAACATGAATTATCTTGGAAACTGATGTGCTACTGTGTTAGTATCCAAAATGATTTTAAAGCAGAAAAAAATCTGGAAGAGTAGATCTTAATCCTTGTGATTAGAGTTGAAATCACTGGTGGCTCAGACTAAAACACTGTTTTATGATTGGAAGCATCTTGGCAATGCTAAAGGATGCATCCCTGTCAAATCTAAATCAGATTTTGTGATGATGATAATTATGAATGCCTACTTGTCAGAAAGGTCAGATACAAGTGTATTCAGGAGAGTTACAAAAGAAAAACCAACATGATCTGTCCCAACTAATCCCTCCCACCCTTCCTGTGAGTATAGAAACAAAGAAAAGTGTTGCTCATATGGAATTAATGTCTTCGCTATATTTAGTACTCCCAAGGTCACTTTGGGGCTATTGATCTTCCAATTTGGAAATATTTCATTTTGAAATCCTCTCCTCTTTGGGCCAAAATATGTGATTTTTTTTAGACAATAAAGAAATGGGATACTCATAAATAAAGTAATTCATATTTGACCAGTTAACTCATTACCAAAGTTTACTAAAGAAAATGAAATTTGTTCCATGAAAATAAAGGTAGTAGAATTGAATCAGAGATAAAGAAAATCATTTTTACTTGGCTTAATATAGAGTGTCACAGCTAACTGAGGTGAAAATACACTTCTTTAAACTTCTACCAGTCTGCATTACAGCTGTAGTGAAATAAATGTCAGTTTTCCACTGGTATTTCATGCATTACATCCCAGTCTGACAGACTTTTCCTCCTGTATTTCTGTCTTTTAAGTGAAGTGTGGTTTGTAGTCACCTACAGAAGAACAGTATTTGTGCTTTAGATACTTACGTGAAAATCATGTTTATCACTGCTGTTGTAGATGCCACTTGTGGATTTTACCTTGTTTGTGCAAGAGCAGAATTGAACACTTAGATCATATTTTAAAAATTAGGACTTAAAGTTAATTGCATGTTTCTATATAGTTCTATTTAAGCCTGATATTGCATATTCTCCCTGGGTATATCTCTTATTAAAATAACCTTGACAGCATCACTACTTTAGAAAGCTGTGTTAGGTTATTGATGTCTAATAATTCGAAGCTTACACATTTTCTAATAATATATCAAGGGTATTCCAATGTTACTGTCAAGACAAAATACTTAAAGGAGAGTAGGAAGCACTCAAAAGATTGATTTGTTGTACTGAATATAAATGTAATTAGGCTATTGGCTGAAAGAGATTTTGCTGACTAGGAGAAGATAAAGATATGACAAGCACACAAATAAAGGCTGCGAGATGAATAGGCCAAGGGAGTTGATCTTTTCAGATCAGATAAAGATTCTTCAAGTCTCTTTCTTTCTGTGTGCATTGCATCAAACGCTTGTCTTTCAGAGATAGAAGCAAATGCTTGGAATCTAGGGACAGGACCTTTGAAAATGGTCATTTCTCAGATTGACAGGCAGCTGGGTTTTGGAGTAGTTTTTGATAATCTTTTATAATCCCTTTAAAAGTTAAAGAAAAGAGGATAGGTTGATAAAGTAAATAATTCCTGCAAATGTTTTGCTTTAAAGGTAACAAATATCCTTGAAAGATTTAAGGAAGCCCTAGGAGCAGGTAGCTCTCAATTTTCTTCGGTGTTTGTTTAAAAAATGTACAGTACTTACTTGTGAGCAATGGCTGTCTTTCAAAGGGTAATTGTTATTTTATTATCAGTCTAGTTATTCTGAAAGATAATGGGCTCTGAACAACTGATAGTCAGAAAACAGTAAGGCAGTAAGAAGTTTTCATTGATTAAAAAACATAGAATAGAAATACCTATTTCATCTAGGAATAATTGTTTAATCACAGTGTTTCCAAGCACTTACCACATCAATTGCATTGCCTAAATCTAGCATCAGCTCTTTTGTTCCCATATATATAAGTACCATGTTACAGCTCTGCCAGGCATCCTTCATAAGCATAGGAATATATGCTACAGCATTTTGTTTGTGTTTGCGACTCTGTATTCCTGGGCATGGTTTCTCAGTTTGTTTATTATTTCGGAGATTACAGTACCATGGAAACATAATCCAAGAATCCTTGTTTGTCAGCAGACTGTATATAACTTTCATACCTCTAAGTAAAGCAGAATATTGCTGTATTTTAGTTTTGTTCCTTCACCTCTTTTCAGTGATATTTGGTTTCTCAATTTTTCTCTCTTGATGATCTTGAAGACCCTTTCCAACCTGAGTAATTCATTTATATGTAAAAATTATAATATTAAATTGAACTTCGTTCAAGGCCAGAAAATTTTTTACAGTTGTTGCTTTCACAGCACTGAGACAAGACACAAAGTGAGAAATGACTGAAGCCTAATATGCAGAATAACTATTTTATATGTTTGTTCCAGAATCTGTTCTGCATATTTTTTGCCTCAAAATTTCAGTATTTGCTTGAGAAATGTATAGGAAACTGCAGTGGGCCATGGAATTGAAGAGGGTGTTGCCTTATTAAACCTTTGTGGTAATGAGAATGAAAAATGGGACATATCAGGTGTCAGCAACGCTGTTGTGTTTCTCTTCTGGTCTTCTCCAGAGACTCCTCCATCAAAATGGGGAAGGCGAGACCTGACATTTGCATACCTTAAAAGCAAGCAGGCATGACTTCTTTGAGAGACATGAAAAATTAGTCTCTCTTTTTGTTGCAGAAAAGGCATAGGTAATTTGAGCTAGCTTCACCATCTAGGCAGTTTGACCCAGGAGTCTTGACTTCTTGCTCTTTCTGTTAACAAATTACTCTCCCTGTAGAAAGTTGAATGTCTCAGTCATTAGAGTCCATGTATAGTAATAGAGTTTTTTCCTTGCATAGAAATGAAGATCTGCTGAGATAATCTTAGTTTCATAAAACTTTTTTTTAATTTTTATTTTCAACTCTATTTCTTATACTCTTCCCTTATTAAAGATAATACTCAAGAGACTATTCTGGGTTTTTTGTTTTGTTTTGTTTTGTTTTTTGGAATGCATGAATTTCATANTCAAGAGACTATTCTGGGTTTTTTGTTTTGTTTTGTTTTTTGGAATGCATGAATTTCATATCAACTAATGTTTTTCTCTACTGTATGTAGAGAGCTGGATTGGGTAGGACCATCTCGATTGATAGACCCTCAAGTATTGACCAACCAGGTAGCTTCTGCCAAGTGCTTCTCCCATGTTCCACCACCCATTGCTTTCAACATAGTTTTTAACTATCCACTGTATCATTCAGTGTTACCTGAAACTGGTGTGTGATAGGAGCTATGATAAATCCACTTGATACCACGATCTTTGGCCCACATATTTACAAGAGAATTTTTGAAATGAGTCCTGTTATCTGATTTAATTTTTTCTGGAGTACTATGTCACCATACGCCTTGTCTCNCTGATTTAATTTTTTCTGGAGTACTATGTCACCATACGACTTGTCTCTCAAGACCCAAGATGGTGTTTCGGGCGGTAGCATCGGGTGCTGCATTTGTTTCAAGCCACCTAGTGGTTGCCTCCACCACGTTAAGCACATAACACTTACCATCGCAAGTTTGTGGCAAGGTGATATAATCAACCTGCCATGCCTCCCTATATTTATATTTTTGCCATCTCCCTTCCCCCAGAGAATTTTCATCTTCTTGGCCTGTTTTATTGTGGCGCATGTATCACAGTCATGGATAACCTGTACAATAGTGTCCATAGTTAAGTCCACCCCTCGGTCTCTAGCCCACTTATATGTTGCATCTCTTCCTTGATGGCCCAAGGTCTCATGGGCCCAC
>VXAB01008247.1:141279-197376 GCA_013399175.1 Odontophorus gujanensis | reverse complement strand
AATGGGGTGGGGGGACCCATGGGCCCACATCCTGGGAAGGGGGAAGGGGGAGAAGTGAAAGGATAGGGAGATGGACCTAAAAGCAAAACAGCAGCGGTGATCTGAGGAGGAAAACTAATTTACTAAATGAGATGTCGGAATATAATACAGTATAATTGGAATTGAAGCTAATAAATCAAATAAAGAGAGAGGGTGTCTGAAAACCAAAGGCCTTACACTAAAGCTGAAAGTGAGACAGGTAGGAAGCTCCCACTGCTGAGATGAACAGCAAAAAAAGAGGTAATCTTGGGACTTGTGTGCAGTTTTATCTTTCCCTCTGAATGGAAAACACAAAGTCCTCTGGGGTATGTAGTTCACTTCTGAGAGCCAGGTACCTGGAAATTCTGCAGTCCACAGAACTGGAGCATTAACTCTTTAACTCCCAGTGCCTCACATGATGTTATGACGTGAATACCGATAACAAAAAAGTTGTAAAACCATGACATTTGCTCTCCTTTTTTGGAAACCTCCTCTTCTGTATTGTCCCACACAGCTGTATCATCGGTATACTGCAGATGCTTGGGAGCACCGCCCTGTTCCAATGCAGTTTGGATCAACCCTTGGCAAATGGTTGGGCTGTGTTTCCACCATTACCATTAATTGGTTATATACATATATATATATATATATTTATATGCAATTCCAAAACAGAGAATGATGAACCTAATAAGAAACCAATACGTTCCAAAAAATCTAATCCTTTTTACAGCTCTCCAGAAATAAAAAACAAACTCACAGTTGGCAGTTGCTAATGGAAGGGAAAAAAAACAAAACTCATTACAGTGTCCAGAGTCTGGCAGCCTGCCCAGACTATAATCTAATCTATGAACGTCAAAGCTAGCTACAATGCTCTGCAGCTCCCTGACTTGGAGAAATCCTTCTTTCTGCTAATATTAAAAAAAAAAAAGGTTCAGATTCAGACTGCCTACATTCTCCACCAAAAAATTTCAAAGCTTTGTGGGCCAGTTTGGCCCAGTTCTGTGACTAATGGAACAGGGGACCCACAGACGCAAGCCCTGGGAAAGGGGAAAAGGGAAAGGGTAGGGAAATGGGCCTAAAAAGAAAACAGTGGCAATGATATGAGGAGGAAAACTAATTTACTAAATAAGGTAACAGACTGTAAAATAATATAATATAATACAATATAATTGGAATAGAAGTTAATAAATTGAATAAAATGAGAGAAAGAGTGTCCAAAATCGAAAGCCTTACACTACAGCTGAAGGTGAGATGGCTAGGGAACCTCCACTGCTGAGATGAACAGCAACAGAGGAAGTCTCGGGATTTGCATGCAGTTTTATCTTTCCCTCTGGGTGGAAAATGGGAATGTGAAGTCCTCTAGGGTATGTAGTTCTCTTCCAAGAGCCAGCTACCCAGAAATTTGGCAGTCCACAGAACTGGAGAATTAACTTTTAATCTTCCTTTGCTTCACATGGTGTTATGATGTGAATACTGATAATAACAATCATAAAACCACGACAACAACCACCAAAAACAAAGGAAAACAAGCAACAGCAAGCCTGCCTTTTTGAAAATGAAGTCCTTACACTATCTGTACCCCTATGGTAACTGCAAATAGACATTGATAGATATCTGCTGAAGATGAGCTAGGTAATCAGAGTACCTTAGTATACTGATCTTTCTTTTTACATATGTAACTCGCATGGCTATAGAATTATAGGAGCGTTCTGTTGCAGGAATACGAGGTAAAAATACAGTATTTTTCACCATTTGAGAGATCAAATGATTTACTCTTGTGAACACTCAGTTTACAGATTTTTACATGACCTGACTAACAAGCATTATACTGGCTATTAATCATTCATATAGTTCATATAATATAGTCATTCATATAATTTATATCATTCATTTATGGGAATTGTTGATGGAAAAGATGATCTGTTTCAGGGAAAATACAGGACTGATATCAAGCTGTCTAGGCTTTAATTCTATCTCTGATGTGGGAAAAGGACTAGACCTTCATCCTGCTCTCACCCCAGCTAAAGTTACTGGAAAATTTATGTAGTAACTGACGCAAGTTAAATTGATACACAGTAGAGTAAAATGCAGGGATTCTTCAGATAGGCAACGAACAAGACACCACAAGGCTGCATCAACTTGTAAGTGTTCCTACTGTAAGCAGGCCTGACTCAGGAGAAATGTGTATTTCCAGACAGTTGGTGGAGATTTCATTTATTTTTATTTTTATATCTTTATTTTTATATTTTCATTTTTGCATTTTGTCTTTTAGTCAAGGAACGTAACTATTTTTTTTTTTTTTCATTGATCAAGTTAGGGAAATAGGGAGAGAAATGAAGGCAGAATTAGTTGCTACTATTTACTTTCGCAGTATCATGTCTTGCTTTGCTACTGTCAGGTGAAACATGATTTAATCATTGTACTCATACTAGGACAGTCCAAATTTGGATGCAGAACTGGCTATACTGGGTGAAGAAAGTAAGCCTACAGAATTATTCCAGTGTAGTACCATAAATCTGACAATACTGTAGATATCTGAGGTAATGGTCCATTGAGGTCAACGGAGAGCAGGACTATGTGTCAGTGTACTGCGACACGTTATATTACAGTTTTTCTTTTGTAAATGTGCTATCTGGCTACTGTAGAAGGTAGTTTTAATTAGGAATGCCTGTAAGATGCTACTAATGTTAGTTAAAAATAATTTTAAGTGATAATAAAACACATAGGAAAGTACACTTTTTTTTTTTTTTTCTCCTAGCAGAGCGCATAATCTTGTAAAAAAACAAGGTGATTGCAAATGAAATGGAAATGGAAATGGAAAAGGCCTTAAATTTTACTTTATGAAGGTTGTCAACTAGTATTTATTGGAGGGGTGAGATGGAGTGTCCTTAGGTACTGGAACTGAGATTAGATTGTGACAGCAGCAGGTCTGCAGTCCAAGCTTCTGTGAACTTTCTGGTCATATTCCTCTTCTTGTTAACTATAATTGACAGTTGACTGAACTAAAAATGTTACTTAGACCACCAGTTCATTTTGTGTTGGAATTGATATGAATTTTAGAATGATCATTGGGTCTACATTGTACTTATTATTACACAGTAAAGAATTTTGTTTCCTAGTTAGGTTGTGGATACGAGTCTATTCTATTGAAGGAGACTATAACTGCACAGAAATTAACAGTTTTATTGAGCTGTGAAATAATATAGCTTTCAAAGCCACTCACTTAAAAATCAGAATATAAATGAGTGCATGTGAACTGCATTCATATAATTTCTTTATTCCAGTATAGGTGCCTGCCTTAGGGCTGCAGGTAGCAGAGATGCTGTCTGTAGCAGAACTGGACAACAAGCATTATGCTTGACAGCTTTTCTATTCAAAGTAGTAATAAAATAGCAGTGTAAAAATGCTGATATTCAAAATTTTATAATTTTTTGAGGGAGAACATGTCACCAACTTAGTAGATTTATTTGAAAGGAAGTCATCTGATTGTCTGACGTCCTTTACTTACTCTGGGGCTAATTGTACAAACTGGACTTTTTTCAAGCTAAATTAAACTGGAAAAATGCCCTCTAGAAGCAAGCTTGATGTTCTCCAGTGGCAAACATCATGGAATTTTTTGGACCAGACTACATTTAGTTCAAATTGCCACTCTTTTATGGGTCCCTAATCATCACAGAGAATGTCAGTACTTTGTATAATTGAAGATAGATGGTTTATTATGAAAAGTAAGTATCCACGATAGTGTTTTAGTATTCTAATAAAAGCTTGTGTTTGGATGATAAAGTTATACATATAAGCCAAAGTGTGTAAGGAGAAAGTATTTTTTGAAAAGTATTGTTGGATTTAACTAGAACTTCTTAAGTAGCACTGGAATGTTAAGCTATCTATGAATGGCTGCAGAGCTTGGAAGTGTAAACAATATACAAAATTGCATTTCTGAAAAGCTATGTAACACATCTTTACTCAAATATGCTTCGATTTCAATTAAGTGCAAAAGCATGGCTATGTATAGAAAGAAATGTATCAATGAAGAAAATAAAAACAAAATATTTTGCTCAGAGAAGAATCAGGGAAGACTAAAATTGATGTCCATCTCTTTTATCTTTAGCGCCTCGCTAAAGAAGCAGAGAAGTACCAAGCATCACATCAGTGGAGGGATGAATTTGGGGTAAGTTTCATTTTTTTCCTTTTTTTTTTCTTCTAAGAATTTTCTTCATTCTATTTTTACAAACATCTACTGCAGAAGGAATTGTTACCTGCAAATGTATATTTTATTCAGTAACCAGTCAGTCTGGATCTGTAAAGACTGAAATGGACTTTTCCTGTCAGGAGTCATAACAAGCTTCACAGGCTCAGTAGTGTAGTTCTGAGATATACACCAGACAACTTTCTATTTTAATACACAAGGAGACATTCAGAGGAGAAAATTCAGAGGAGACATCTGAGTGATAGCAAGTGTTAGTGAAATTTGTGCTACTCTGAGCTCTGAAAGGGAATCATAGAAATTATTTTAACATGTTTTTATGTGATAGCAAGAAGTTTAATACAAAAGAATTTTGTTGTGTATGTGGCTGCATACACTGAGTATTTTAAGAATCTTTCTCTATAATAGTAACGCATCATGAATATTCTGGTACTTACTAAAGAGACTGGCCAAAGTCCATATTATCATCTTCAGTCACTTCAGATGTGCCTGAAAAGTGAATGTATCATTTTGAAATGCACAACATTAATACTTTACAGATGTTCAAGTCAAATTAATATGGTGCTGTATGGTTATAAGATTTCAGTGTTAGACTACAGTTTCCTGCAGAGCATCGAAGTCATTTATTATGCTGCTGTCGCTTCAGGAATAAAAGCAGTTGGTACTTTTAGTGATTTTGCTATCCTAGACTGTGTCTGCACATCCACTGGCATCATACAGGTATACAGTTAAATGCACAATGCTTTTCCGAAGTACCCTTTATGTTCCAGTGTTCTTCGTACTCTTGGACATAAAGTTCTTAAAATCAAGTCAAAAACATGCCAACAAAAACCGACCCAGACTCTGCGGTTAAGTCAAATTCATATAAGAGTGACTGCCTTTTTAGGGAGCAGAGAAGGTCTGGATATGGTCTGAATGCTTTTACACATGCTCCCTGCACAGGCACAGCTTTTAATACATGGTAAAACACAGAATGTCACTTCCATGGGGATGAAGTATTGGAAATTCTACAGCGACCTTTTCTGCTGTTCTTTAACTGCTTTGAGAAGGAAACAAAACCCACAGGTTTTCTGGGCTATGTGCAGAACAGTGTGAGCAAGGTCAGATGCTCCTTCTGATCGTTTTCATTCTTACAGAACACACTGGTTTCGTATCAACAATACTGTATCTACTTTTTGTTTCTTTTCATCCTTTACTTCCAGTAGAAGTCAGTTTTCACTGAGAAGCTTCTGACGTCATCGCAATTTATTGTTAAGGACAGACCCCAAAGTAGGTTTGAAATATGATTTTATATTAATGATATGGTACAAAGAAGGACTGTGGGGAAAAAAAAAAAGAATGAAAAGGGAGACATTTGTTTTTTTAATAAAGTAACTGCAAACCAAGTTTATGCTTTACTGTTTTGAAATTAGCTGTGCGCCATATAACAACCTTGACATTAGGTTATGCAATTAAATTTAAAATAAATGCATTAAGCTTCTTATAATTTAATTTGCTCCATTTTTGCCAGAAGTAATCATTCTTCTATTCTGGCCTACTTTTTAGAAAATGCCTGTTCAAATTAGTTTGCACACAGATCTTTCTGATAAACTTAATTTTCACTGTAAGTTTCATTCTCCTAATGGCAGTGATGTAACATGGAAGATACACTGAAAAACTTTCTTCAGTTCTCACTGATAGCATTTCTTCTGATAGCACTGATAGCATTATGAATGGTCTGAATCACGACCTGTGAGATTTGTTTCCTTTCCCAGGACTTGTTTTAGGGTGATGAGAGCCCTGCCAGCAACACTGCACATAAGTAACTAAAGAAATAAGTTCTTTACGATGGTCCTTCTTCTAGTGGGTTCATGATCATTGATGTCCTTGAGAGTCACATTGCAGTAAATAATAGCCAATGGAGTTTTGAGGAGTAACTGTTGTGAGCATTCCTTCTAGAGAGTTATATACAGGCTGATTTCAGTGAACAAATCCAACAGAGGAAGGGCAAAGGGGGATGGCCTTACTGCAGAGCTACAAGAGATTTGTCAATCATGGCTCTCATCACCTGTTTTAACAACTTATTCCAAGTATACACTCACGAACAGACTGTAGCAGAAGAAGCATGTAAGCATTTTTCAGGTTAACATCACAATTAACAAAAATTCAGTATTGTCAGAAAATGTATTAAATTAATCGGTACAGGGAAAAATGTTTAAAGATCCAGATTTGAAGACTATCAGAATTATCTAAAGGAGATAATTTTCTTTCAGAATAAAAAAAGAAAACTAAAATGTTGATAGAAGCACTTATCAACTACTGAAATCCAGTTTTCATATTATCTGTAGTTCTGTGGGAGTAGAAAGTCTCTCCTTATTTCTAGTACTGTAGTATATTGAATTGAAACTACTTCAAGAATGATGATGCAGTAAATTTAAGTGTTCCTAGTTTTAAATCTATTTTTAAAGGAAACTTTACCAAAGTTAAAGAATTTTTAAATTTTATTTTAACTGAAATAGATTGTTAATCCTTACAAAAACAAAAAGTAACTGTGAACATAGAAATCTGATAGGAATTTGAGCTTGAATCTATGACCCATTGGTTTCCTGAACAGTGAATGTCTGATTTTAGTTAAAATAGTCACGTATTCCTATCCTGCTATCTTGTACATCTTTCTGAATACACAGATTAATGCAGAGGTGGGGGCTACATTATTTTTATTAATGTATGAATGATTGTTGAGCGTATATAATATGGCTCAAGCAAAAAGAATCAAAATTTAAAATGAGTTAAGTGCCACTATTTTTCAGGTGACCGACAGAACTAATGATGATGTTTTTTGGTGTTTTGCATTGATAATTAAATGCCAAAATAATTTTAGTAATTACTAATTAACTTACTGAAAACTACAAAACAATTCAAAGGGATATTAATTATGAATACTAATTAAGAATACTGTCTTCTGAGTAAAAAAAAAAAGATCAGTTTTCATTAATATTGGATTGTAATATGAGTTGTGGTCTGATTAAGCACATAGTTAATTAAAATATCGAACTACTGTTTTTCTCAAACAGCCCCAAAATAATACTAACATTAGAGGAGTGTTAAATCTTTAGAGAATAGCTATGTGTGAAGTCAAATCCAAAGTACTTAGCTTCAGGCAAACAAAGAAATGCCATTCTTTGTTTCCTGCTCCATCAGCATTGCACAATTCCCTAGCTGCATATACAGCTGGAGAAATAAAAAAATACTTAAACATTTTTAGATTAATGCAGTTACAAATCAGAGTAACAACCCAATATTGGTAAATGAAACCGCCTTGTCAGTTTGAATTTTCTTGTATATTGCAGAATTATATGATGGTGTTTTTGACACTTGTGATGGTCAAATTACGTTGCTGGTGTAGAGATGCATGAAAAAAAATTTTGTGCAAGTGAATTGGAAGGAGAGGGGGAGAATGATCTATGAAATAATTGCTGTTATTTCCCAAATGGTCTTACACAATTACATTCGATACCGCATTTGATTGCATTGCAATGGTTGGTTAACTAAAGCAATTTTGTTTCCAGTTCAGCTGCGATATTAATTTCTTACACATGTATAAACGTAAAGGGTATTTCATTTGTATTTTAACAAGAAGAGTCTTTTTGCATGGCCTATTAGCATCCATTTACTTAGATGAAAACTGAAATTCAGACTTTTAGGAATTAATTATCACATTAAAATGCCACAATAATTTTTTTTTTTTTTTTAATGAACATTGGTTGCATAAAGCTGAGTTACTCAGCAAAAAAGTGAAAGAGAAATAGGATAACTGAGACAAAACAAGTCTCTGATAACAGCAGCTGATCCACTGAGGTAACCTGGAGGATCAGAGCAGCAGTAGGCCACAGGTTTCAGGCCTGTCTGTAACTTACTGTGAACATGGCAACAACACTAAACCACACTAAAGTATTTCATTTTAAAAGCTTCAACTGGGAAAAAATAAAAAATAAAAGTTAAAAAAAGCATAAATTTTCCAACTCTAGAACTGCATAATTCTAGGAAGGCAATTCATTAGACACACTTTTTCTTTTGAAAGAATGATCTGAAACACTCAGAGGAGGTGACAAGGTACGGTACAGTTTTTCTTTAATACCAGTTGAGAGAGGATGCACCTCCCTTATGGATTGTACCTCTCGTAGTCCAGTGAGGAGAGCATTTATGCAGTATCGTGCTGTTTAGATTTGGTTGCAGATTTTGGATGTGTAGAACCATTTCCCACAGGTAGAAAGCGTGTGAACCATTTATGGTAAACCGTACTTAATGATTCTGTGAAAGTTTGAAGAATTCTGAAAATGGGCAAAGTGTCAAAGGTGTCTGTATCTTGACAGAGTGTTCTGATCCACAACTCAGTGAAATAAGTCTTCAATCGATTTTGATTAATTTTGGATGAAGCCTCATACTTCTGAAGCAAGTGACTTGGAAAAAAAAAAACAAAAAAAAACTATGCAGAATGATTGATTTAAATTGACATCCAGATGGTAAGGATCTTAGGGAAGATGATATGTTTTTCTCTGAAGGGCCATGTGCCACCTTCACTTATGTGACATATAGCTTTGATTTGTGCATAATTTAAATTAAATGTGCCATATCTCACTGAATGGAATGAAATCACCTTTCTTCTGTCAGGGATTGTTTGTACTCTTACATCTTTCTACTCAGGGGATAGAACTATGTATGTGCAATCTGTGTTGCAGAGGGAAACATAAATGTCTGATTGACTGAAACTTTGATTTCAGGTGTTGTTCTGATGTTCATAAGATACTTATTTCTCACACCTTTTTGATCCATACAATGCAGAGCAAATTTTGCAGGAACAAGAATTTGGGAGTTTTTCACCAGCCCTTTCTCAAAACTGGATATCAAATATAAAAATTATAATATTTGAAGCATTCACATTACTTTCCTGAGGCTGCTGTAATTACAAAGAAGAGATTCGTCATAAAGTGGAATTTCACTGTGGACATGTGGATATAATCATCCTGAAGTCTTCCTGGAGACTTGTGTCATAGGTTTCATAAGATGAGTGCAGATTTTGTTTGGTATTCCAAACTCTGTCTGCCCCCCACATCTTTCCTCTAATGTTCAGATTGTTTCCACAGTTTCACTGATGCCCTCTGGTTTATGAAGGTTGTGGAGTATCTTTCTCTGGAGATATTCAAGACCCTTCTGAACACTGTCCTGTGTGACCTACTGTAGGGAACCTGCTTTAGCAGTGGGGTTGAGCCAGATGGTCTCCAGTGGTCCATTCCAACCCCTACAGTTCTGTGATTCTGTGATTCTATTTACAAATGTCTAGGAGGGTAGCTGGGTATAAAAAATATGCCAAAAAGGGGGAAAATAATAATAATAATAATAAAAGCAACCCACAAGAAAACCCGAATTATTAATCATTTGAACACTTTGTTTTGATTTTTTTTTTTTTTTTTTCCCTGCACCACAGGAGTCTTAAGCACAATAGAACGTTAATAAAGAAGGTGGCAAACTGCAACCTTACAATCAGAATCAAGATTATATATTAGCGTAGATCTTAAATGGACAGCAATAGTAGAGAGAACGTTTTGGCTGTATGATCTGGTTATTTGTCCTTTGTTATTGTGCTTAATGTTCAGTGCAGAATTGCAACTTTAAAATGCAGACTATTTCAAGGATCTCACCTGGGCAACAGATTACTTCACTAGTAGGGAATCAAACAAAACAGCTCTTAGAATGACAAGATGAAACTCTTTCAATCATTGCTGACTTTTTGTCTGAAAAAAATCAAGTATTTTAAAATACATCTAATGTGCTTTTTACTTGTTGACCAGGAAACTCATTAAAAAGTAAAATAAAATTGAAGGTGGAAGGTGGCAAAAAAGAGCTGGAGGAAAGAAGAAAGGTGTGTTTTCTTATTAAGACATCATACATATGCATTAATGCCTTCATTTTGAATGATTCTTTAATGTGCTTTCTGAACAAACATCTTATTAAAAGCAGGATATACTATTCTCAGTTTCTTAACAACCTGGAGGCTCTTTGGTTTACAATAGAGAGGTACAGTATGTTAAGAAAAGCTTTCTGCAGGATGCTATTCTACATATTCTCTGAGAGCCTTCATTGAATTTTTAACATTCATAGATACATAGAAATGCTAGGTTGGAAAGGACCGACAAGATCATCTGGCCAAACCATCCTCCTGTCACCACCCCTACCCACTAAGGTACTAAATCATATCCCTTAGCACCTCATCCAGACGCTTCTTAAACAGCTGTAGGGACGGTGACTCCACCACTTCCCTAGGCAGGCTATTCCAGCATCTGACTCTATGGTCTGACCACTCTTTCAGAGAAAAAGTTTTCCTCATATCCAATCTAAATCTTCCCTGGCGCAACTTGTGGCCATTGCCTCTCATCCTGTCATTAGTTATCTGGGAGAAAAGGCTGACCCCTCCCTCACCACAGCCTCCCTTGAGGAAGTTGTAGACTGTGATGAGGTCTCTCCTGAGCCTCCTCTTCTCCAGACTAAACGATCCCAGCTCCTTCAGACGCTCCTCATAAGACTTGTGCTCCAGATCCCTCCCCAGTTTTGTTGCCCTTCTCTGAACACGTTCCAGGGCCTTGACATATATGAAGGTATTTATTCTTTTATTTTACATATCACCTTCAAATTCAATAGCTAATTTAAATTTTGGATAAATAATTCCGGGCCTTTCTTTACTATCCTAGGTGAACTGGTAAAATAAAATAATAAAATAATAAGAATTTGATTGCATGTATCCCAGAAGACTGTTCACTGCTCTGTTTCCATTTTCCATTTGGAGGGAAAGATAAAACTGTTTGCATGACATGAGCAGAATAGGGAAAGAAGAGGCATCTTGTAACATGCAAACAGTTTTATTTTTCTCTCTGAATGGAAAATGGAAACAGAACAGTGAATAGTCTTCTGGGGCATGTAGTTCTTCTCTTATGAGACAGGTATACCTGGAACTATCGATGATACATGGAACTGGAGCATTTACTCTTTAACTCCCAGTGCACTACATGATGTTATGATGTGGAATACTAATAACAAAAAATCATAAAATCATGACAGCATATTATTTCATGTTAGAAATAGAACTTTTTTGAAATTCTAAGATGTTTTGGATTTTATTTATTTATTTATTTTTTTTTTTTTGAGGTACGTTTGCTTTTCTTTACTCTATTTCCTTCTGTTTTTCAAGTGATAAAGCCCCAGGAGTCATGCAGGCCTTGACAGCTTACCTTGTTTTAAAATACTAGATGAGACTTAATCTTTGTCATACCTTATCGTTAAAGAGAGAAAACGGTACTTGGGAGGCTGAGCTTTTTAAAAATTTGTAGAAGGCATTTTCCAGGCATTGTATACCTAAAATATACCAAGAGTTGATATTGCATGAATAGTGGCTTGTGCAGTAGTTGTAAGCTGATTTTTTTTTTTTTTTAATATCTGTAGTATTTTGCAATTGTAATACATTGGAAATGTTAATATGAACTTCATTCTGAATTGATTTTAAAATACTCTGAAAGCAGGAGATAATCATTTTATTATTAAGAGCTACATTTTGCTCAAGGGATTTGGCAATTCTAATGTCCTTTGTGCATAGTGTACTTCTGATTCCTCATAGAATTTAAACGGAAGGTGAAATTCTGTCTCTTTTACATCCTGAAAATAATGATGATGAATATAAGTAATGGCAGATATTTATGAGGGCCTGCCACAAAGCAAAAGCTATACATGACATGGAGAAGAGGGACTGTTCAAAATGAGCGTTATATTAAGAGTATTCTATATTTTGCAGTGAAACAACAATAAAATTTTGCCACATTTGGCCAGAAATGTAGTCTGTGTCAAGCATTTGTTTACTTTTCCCCAGTTCACTTTTGCTGTCAACTATGAGCCAATCAGGGCTGCATAAATTCCTACACAAACAAATGTAGGCTTAGTTGAAAGAACACGAGGATTTAGCAAGTCTTGACAGCTTTTGGCCAACTCTACGTCTGCCTGTAATTTTTGTCTTCATATAAAATGCTATCACACTGTTGTAATTTTCCCATTTGTTAGCCCCAAATTATACTTGAACTGGACCACTGTGTATTGTAACTGACTTGAAAATTTTAAAAATAAATATAAATATGTCACTATTCTTATCCAGAATAGATATTTCCTTTTAAAACTGGAGGAATAATCCCTGGTGATTAATTAATGGAGGGAGGACTCTCCTTTTAGTACTTTTAGAAGTATTCACCATCTCAAGAGAGGAACTTCAGTTTTACATTTCTTAAGAATTACTCATGGGAACAATAAAACTGAGGAACTTGGCTCTATTGATATTTCTCTGTGCCTGCACATAACTCCGCATAACTCTGGTGTTTTCTGGTGTTAAAACTTTTCATGCTTTGTGAGTTTGTTTTTTTTCTCCCACCTGAAAAATGAAAGAAGACTTTGAGCAAAAGTTCTATATTCACGTAAGTTTAATTTTACCCAGTTTACTCTCACCAGTACTTCATTCCAGAACTTCTCTACATTTTCGGTTGGGTATGCAGAAACCTTTATTTTTCCTTGCCTTTTTTTTTTTTTGTCAAATACTCATCATGCTTTTATTCTGTACGAGTGTAGCTCTAGTTTATTTATTTTTGCCAAGGCTATTTCCATGCATCTCACTTTATCTAGTTATCTGTCCACCCTGATTTTGAAAAGAAAGGGAATTCAAATAGATGTTGTTAGTACAAGAATTTTAAAATGAATTATACAAAACATATGGGCCCAAACATAGCTGTTAGTGATAGATTCTGATAGAAATGCTAAAATGGTGTGAAATTTAATATTTCTCAGCCTCGAATAACAGTTTTTTGTTTTTAAAATATTCTAGAAATTCACTGGAAGGTATACAAATTTAGAACTTCTCCTCTGAGTTGTTGAAAGCACAGACTCTTCTAACTACTGTACCCGAGCACGGTTTGGAGAACTAGAAGAAATGTGGAAAACTGGAACATTAAATCAGGAGTGGTCAAAGGAGATCCAAGGTTGTTTCATTTGCTGCCTGGACCATATTTGCAGCCTTGGGCTGAAACTGTTTTTTAGGTAGTACACATTATTCAGATGAGAATGGTGTTCTCTCCATCCTACTGGCAGTCAGCAGCTGCCAATCTTGTTTTCCAAGTTTCTGATTTAGTCAGAGTGGGCTGTAATTACATTTTGCAGTCTAATGTTGGCTACTGTGTCTGCTTCTAGTCTGGCTCTAAGGGTATGGCTGCATTTTTGATAGAAATGTCTGCACTTAAATAGCTGGATGTCTCCTTATTTCTTTGCAGTTCGTGACGCAAGTAACAAATGAATGACAAGAACCATGTAGTGGTCCATAAAAGAAAACACAAGTAACTTTTAACTTAGTGCAGTCATTATATGAAGAATGTGAAATCTAATTTCAATACATTGATACAGGTCTTAAATCATAGTGATGTTCTGCATGAAAACCAGCATACCAGTGTAATGTATCCAATAATTAGGAAGAAAGGTAATTAAATTTTAATGATTTGTGATGTGGTCCTTTTACTCATAGTGATTAACTAGAAAATTCCTCATCATTTTATGTTAAATAACAATACGAATTACACTTCACAGCTGCTGATTTGTCTCGTGCTGCTGAACTGCTTCTGAATTATGGTGTACTCATAGAACATTGCTTTATTACAGTGATTGAGTGCAAGACATGCTCAAAATAGATGTCAGAGCTGAATAATTAAATTATGACTCCTGTCTTTATTAATTAAGTGAGTATGGGATGTTTCTTAAGCCTGGTAACTACTGCCCATAGTTGTTTTCCTTCTGAGACATCAGAGATCTAGTAAAATCATTTACAGTAAAATCTTAATGAAGAGGGTAGGATTTATCTTAGCAAGAGCCCTATTAATATAATTAAAAGTCAATATACCAGACTCATTTGTTACGTCAGTGAATTAAAGCAGTCTGAGAAGGTGACAAGTTATATAATGCATTCAACTTTATTACCTTTTGAAAAGGAACTTTCCACATTTTGAATGAATTGGAGAGATTTAATTGCATTTTTTTTCCCTCATCTTCAGACAGGTTGTCTAAGATAAGGAATAGCAATTTCTATGTTTTACATACAATATAAATTTTTATATATTTTAAGTCTGTGTTACTATTTTTTTTCCTTTTTGTACAGATGTTAAGCTGTTGCAACAACCAGGTAGTGACTTGCTGCAGACAAGAAATAAAGAAACCTATTTTTAAAATTTTATTTAAGGAAGATCATTAACTTCACAGGTCATTGTCAGCAAAGTTTGATGAGGTCCAAAGTTTGCATCAGGCTTTCATTAATTTATGTATGAAAACTCATTTCTCCTGTATCACACAATATTGTCATAGTAAGCCAAAAATAGTGTTTGCTTTCCCAGCAGAAATACAAAGTTACTGTATCTTTTTATTTTAGTTTTTGTATATGCAAAATAATAAGAAGGAAAGAGATGTCTAAGCCCCTCAGCTACTGCTATTTATGCAGCTATGTTTCTTTTATTGTCTGCTTTTTTTTCTTTTTTTTTCTATTGAAATGATCATCTGGTTGTTTTTTCTTGGAATTTACCTCCAGTGACTTTTTGTAATACATTCCTTGCCAACATCAATGTGTGTAAATCCATGGGCCCCAATGGCATCCTGCTGAGGGAGTTGGCAGAAGTGATTGCTTAACCACTCTCTATCATTTTTGAGAGGTCTTGGAGAATGGGAGAGGTGCCTAAAGACTGGAGGACAGCCAGTGTCACTCTGGTCTTTGAAACAAGCAAGAGGGAGGATCTTGGTAACTACAGGTCAGTCAGCCTTGCCTAAGTCCCTGGAAAGGTGATGGAACAGTTTGCTCTGGATGCTGTCTCCAGGCAGTTGGAAGAGTTATCAGGAGTAGCAGCATGGGTTCACCAGGAGTTCGACCTGGTGGCCTCCTATGATGTCACTGCTGGCTGGGTGAATTTGGGGAGAGCAGTGGATGTAGTCTACCTTGATTTCAGCAAGGCATTTTACACTGTCTCTGACAACATTCTTATAACCAACATTGAAGCGTGGAATAGATGAGTGGACAGTGAGGTCGGTTGAGAACTGGCTGACTGGCAGAGCTCAGAAGGTTGTGATCAATGGCATAGAGTCCAGTTGGAAGCCNCTACAAAGATAATAAAGGGTTTGGAACACCCTCCTTATGAGGAATGGCTGAGAGACCTGGGTCGGTTCAGCCTTGAAAAAAGAAGACTCAGAGGGGATCTGATCTACATCTATAAATATCTAAGGAGCGGGAGGCAAAGTGACGAGGTTGGACTCTTCTCTGCAGTGTGTGGTGATTGGACAAGGGGAAATGGCCACAAACTGATGCATAGGAAGTTCACGCAAATATGCGTGGGAACTTCTTCACAGTGCAGTGACGGAGCACTGGCACAGGCTGCACGGAGAGGTTATGGAGTCTCCTTCTCTGAAGATGTTCAAGATCTGCCTGGACACCTACCTGTGCAAACTGGTCTAGGGAGCTGCTTTGGCAGGGTGGTTGGACTCCATGATCTCTAGAGGTTCCTTCCAACCCCTACAATTCTGTGATTACTTTTGTACAAGATAAATAGAGAAGAAATTTAAATAGCACATAAATCTATTTTGTGGAACATAGCAGCCATTGAATATATTCTCAAGGTATGCGTATGTATGTAAAAATAAAAAAGTTTTACATAATGTTTTCAACTCGCACTTCAAAGCATTTTTTGAAAAAGTAAGGTGAAGACATAAAATTTATAGGAATTGACATTTTGTGGACTATCATGCTTATCAGAATTAAACCTTCAAATCTCTGTTAAAATCTGAAAGTTTTGCAAAGGGTTGAATTAAACAATTGTTTTGATAATGATGATTTGATTTCATTTGTTATAATTTCAGTAGAGAAAATATTTTTTACTTTTTATTTTCACAATATGTATGAAATACAAATTGATATATATTATATTCAATAACCTAATAAAATAATCTGCATGGTTCAAACAGCAATTTCAAATTAATAGATTTGTTTGGAACCAAGCGTATGCTCAAATCATGTGACTTCTCTATTTTCTTCATTTCTTATCAGTGTGCATAGTCATGAGAAAGACATTATGTATAAATTCAGTACCTATATTATATTCATGACTGCATGATAATAGAATTCCTGACTGCAGGACTTCTGAGAAGTAATCCATCTATCAGATCACTCATTAAATTATGTGGTGGAAGAATAATTACCATCACTGATAATTGAAAATTCCTGCATCTTCTTGCTATGTCTATTACTTCAGTGTTTTCCTAGAATTAGTTGCTTTAATGTCATCAACTTCTGTGTGATTTTGAAGGAAGTAGGAACTTAAATAACGGGTTTAAAAGTTTGTGTAAGAGTATAATCAATAGTTTACCATAATTACATAAATATAAAGGTTTGATTCAGTTACTTAGGGCCATCCAGTATTAAATGAGAGGATTTTTTAGGTTAACATACATTTAGCTGTGAGAAGATGGAAGTTATAGCTTGTGGATTTTACTTTATGAAGTCCACTCTTTATAAGTCTTATCATTCCTAGCTGTTTTTTGGGAAAAAAAAAAAAAAAATCAAAGCAAGATTTCTTGCTTGAGAATCTCTATATCCTTTCATGATCTATCAGCATTTCTCATAAATTGAGGTTCTGCTTAGTGCTATTTCATCTTAGCAGCTTCTGATTTGTCCAAGTATGGGCTAAATGAATATGAGTCTGCATTCAAAAAGTGGGAGAAATATTATCTTAAAAATAAGCACAAGCATTTCACCTCACCTGTATAAAAAGTTGATTTCCCTCATGTTTATAAACTCCCTTTAAATATTGGTAGGCTGTGATGAAATCTCCCACAGCCTTCTCTTTTCCAATCTGTACAAGTCCAATTCCTTCAGCCTGTCTTCGTAGGAGACGTGCTTCAGATTTGGATCATCCTTGTGGCCTTCATCTGGGTCCTCTCCAAAAGCAGCACATCATTCCCATGTTTAGGGCCCCAGACTTGGATCAGTATTCCATATGGGGCCTCACAAGGGCAGAATAGAGGGGGCAGTTACCTCCCTCACCCTACTGGCCACTGCTCTTCTGATGGAAGTGCAGCTTAGTTCATGACAACGCAGCACCTACGTAAGAATTTAGAATAACCATGTCAATGTCCTGCAAAGCTGATGTAAAATCATATCCAAATTGTTTAACTAGGCTCCTGTACTGTGCTGGTCATACTCTTTACAATTTAGATAAAATTTACAATTATGTTCCTTCACCAGTTATAGAAATTAATGCTGAATAAATTAAAATAAACATACTTTACTGCTTTAATTAAACTGATAGGATAGTTTGATACAGAGGTTAATTAGGTGCTAACAAATTTTTTGTTTTCCCACCTGGAAATCTTCTTTGTAATCAATTGAATTTTATCTTATAAAAAGAAGTCATTCTCAGCTGTTTGTACTTTGGGGGAAGTTACTATGATGAGAAGATTAGCAGCTTCTTGAACCTTTTGGAATAATATATTTACCAAAAACTATATATGTGTGTGTTTGTTCCTTAAAATCATCTCTGGCCATCTTGCTTATGACTAGTAGGGAAATACAGGATATTTATTTGTATCTCTATGTATATGTAACAACTGTTTCAAACTCAGTAACTGCAGAACAATATCCTTTTTGTTTTGTGTCCTCTTCGTTTGTGATAGATGCATGTACATAAAATTCTACTATTTTTATTACTCTTTTGGGAGATTGTAAGAACACTGAGGAAGGTTTGAATGGTAGGATGGGAGGAAGAAAACATTGTTCTGAACTGTGACCTGTTGTTACCTACCAGAGTAGTCAGAGGGATATTATAAGTCCTTCTATGAGGAAACAGACAGTGCTTCCCATGGAATTTGTATGCATTGGGGGTACAGTACTGTTCTTATTAACTTCACATTAACAGCTCAAAAAATATGTCCATATTGGATCTTTTCAAGAGGGTTTTCTGTTGAATTCAGTGAATCTAAGTTCTTATTGAAATAAAATAATTCGAAAATTCTTCAGAACATGTATTCTGAAGAGTACAGTGTGAAAAGCTGATGGTATTTGCTATACTGCCTCTATATTTTTATTTCAAATATATGAAAAACATCTGCAAAAACTTTTTCAAAAATTTAGTGAATGAGTTTAAAGCCATTTCAACATAGTTTTCAAGTGGATACATGATTAGAAAATAATATTCTTAAATACTGAGGATGATTAAAGAGCAAGAGCCTCTTACCTTGCTCCATTGCTTAACACTGATAAGGTTTGCATCAGGGAATGTTGCCATTGTTTCTTTGAATCCTCCATGTGAAGAACTGATTGAAGACTGCTAGAAAAAGGAACAGACTTTCCTTATATAAAGCCACATGCTTTGTTTTACTTCTCAAATTAAAGTCTGTAGCACTTTATATAATCCATTCTAGAAATTGGAAGACATGAACAGTCTTTCCAGTACATTTGATGGTGGTTACCATTGCTGTGCATGTAATATGATGTGCATGACTATGCATATATGAGCCCATGCATGAATGTGTATATAAAACAGCTTCTTACTTCAGCTTTACTGATTACCATTTGCACCATAAATAAATAAATAAATTAAACATGCATAAAATCAGCATATAGTTGGGTGTTGTCATGGTGAGAAAAGGAGCAAAGGCAACGTGCTGCTTTGAAACTCTTTTTCTGAAGTGGATCAAGTGATGGGTAGGACTGGGGAGAGCAGTCATTGCACACGTACTCCATGCATAAAGTTAGCTGACACATGCCCTGATCACAGTGCTGGTGGGTTGGCACAGCCCACCCTCAGGTTTGCAGGATGCTGGGGAGTGGTTCAACTCTGACAGGGCGTGGTTTCAGTTCCATGCTTGCATTTCCTGGCATGTCAGACATCACCTTGGCAGTGTTTCTGTATGGTCTGTATTACAGGTTGTTTTATAGACAGACACTGTCACAGGCTGCCAGTTAAATCAGTCTGTTATCATGATTTACCAGCATTTCACCTATTTTCATGTCATTCACTGATGCATAGCCTGTACTGAGGCATGTCGTGGCTCATCTCACTCAGCCTATTTGTTGTGGCTCTTGTCATACTCAGCTACTCAGTTCTTGATATCGTCAAGGTCACGATGCTCCTGTGACCAGAAAGTTTTCAAGAAGTGTATCAACATGAAGAATGATCTTCCATTTTTAACAATTATTTACTCTTAAAAGTATGTTAATATTATGCCTACCATCTGCCACAAAAATACCATGATTTGGCAAAATAGCTCTCTCAATCTCTGTCCAGCATTTGTAGGAAAACAATTGACATCAATTTTGCATATTAAAATTTATTCTGTATTATTGTACCTTCTTCACAAAATTCTCAGAATTTGTCTTCATTGACTAAGAACAGCTGTGTCTTCAAAGTGTAAGTTTTTGAAGCTTAGCTGGATCATTTGCATTAGATGTCTTTCAAAAATATGTCATCAGTTAATATGAGGAAACCCATACTGGCTTTCCTATATCATTCTTCTAATTCAGAAAAAAAAAAAAATCAAAATTGAAAATAATGCTCACTTTTATTTTTTTTTTTAATTGGAATTTTAGTCCTAATAATTTATCCCTTTATATCTGGGGTCTATGTTTTAGTCACACACAGTCCAGCATGCAGATTGTTAATAAATTACTCACTTTGTTAATAATTTTAGTTGACGGGTGAACAGACACTGTGTGTTCATCCCACGAAAATTGACTATACATTTGAAGATTCACAGACTGATAATCTCAATGTAGGAATATACTGTAAATGAATACTCAATAAAATTGATCTTTATTGCCTTTAAAAATAAAGTGTATTCAATGACAGCATGTATCATTTTTAATATTTCTTCATGTAATCTTTCCTGTAATCTTTATCTTAAACTCCTTATTCCAGTTATTAGTCTCAGTAGAATCCTAAGGAAAGCCATTTATAAAACAGGCTTATCATAAATTTTACTTCAGATCCAGACTAAAAATTTTAATTACCGTGTTAGTTTTACTACTGTGAGAATCTGGTTCTTAATTCAAGTGAAATTTCTGTGATTCATTTCTCCATATGAAGAGTAATATGGGAAAATGTTTTTAAACTGTTATTGTTTTATTGTTGAACTGCTGCTTTACATTTGCCAAATTTTAATTCAAAATTAGTTTGATTTTTCTTAAGATCTTGTTTTTAAGTCCTATTTTACATACACTTCCCAATCCATTTCTTACATCAATTTTTCAGAAATAGTAAATTGTAATCAATTTTGTTGAACTCCATATTCACTCTAAATAAAGGAGTTAAATCAATATTCCTGCTCATAGATACTGAAGGAAAAATATACATATATATATTAGCTGATAATCTCCTTATTTTACATGTGCCATTTCACTTACAGATAATTAAAAAACTATAATAAAACAGGTTGTAATAATAATTCTTTCTTCCGTTCTCCCATTTGTAGTCTTTTATTCCCTAATGTTATTCTATTCAGAAACAGAAATATATTTGGATTAGCTTTCTTTTCTGAAGAGTCTAATTGTGCCTTAAAGCACGTGTCAGAGACTATGTAAGGGATTAAAATCAGATGGATTATTTATCATAGGATTTATAGGGCTGGATTTAAATCTTAATTATCCTAACGGTATTAGTGAGAGCTTTATTGTTTTTGCACATCTTTATGCAAAGAGACACAAGGAAGTGTTCAATTAAAGCAGGTCGTTCTTACAAGCACTTAAGGGAATATTTTTTAACATTTGTAAACATTTACAGTGATTTAGTCGTTTAAGTGTTCAACTGCTCAGGATGTCCATGAAAGAGAAAATACATGATTGTTGCTGATATCTTTGTTACTGCATACTCCTGGTTCTTCTCCTAGTGCTCTGTATCTTTTCTAAGTATTTTGGACTAATTTGGGATTTTAAAACGTTCTCCAAATTTGATTCTGTAATTTTAAGAATATGTTTTTACGCTAAATAGTCAAAAGTAAAATGGCTGTGTATCATTCTGTATGAAGGAGAAAAGACAATAAAACTGAAAACAAATGAACAGACTTCAGTAATACTTAACCCTTATTCCTGAACTCTAACTGCACAAGGATCCATAAAGATGCAGGCATCTACTTTGCCATGTGCATTTACAGGACAGTGTTGATCTCTAAACTGTACATGTATTTATGCATCCAAAACAAGCCAATATATTTCATAACATCAACTAGAAGGAAATCAGAAATATATCTGTTACAAGGTTTGCTTTATTCTTGGTTTTGATTTCTTTTATTAGCAGAACAGAAGAATCCTTGTAGATATCACTATAATGGCAGGTTAAATGTAATAAAAATATACCTTTCCTGGCTTTGGTCATTTTAGCACATTCTGTTTTGAATACCTATAAATACCTACCTATTTGCAAATTATTGAAATGATTGTATTTATTGCATGTTTTAAAATGTGTATTGATAATTTTTCAGTGCCATGTATTTACAATATAATCTACTGCAGTAACTTTATATTTACCTACAGTTGTTTACTGAAAAAAAGAGTTCAAAGTATGGACAACTTTAACAAAAGCACTTCTGTATTCTGAGGGAATTCATTATCTCCTAACATCTCTATAGCAAATAAATAAGGGAGAAGCCTTATTTTTCACTTTCACATTTTACATACAGTTGTATTAGAACTGCTAGTTTTAGGAAAAAGGGTAATTGATGTCTAAATTATGTTAATTTCTCACTATATGAAAAGCTTCCGAAAACTGGTTTTTCCCTTATTATTTTCAGGTAGTCCATTACAGGGTAAATTCTAGATTGAGCTGAATTCCTCCTTCAGTCTTTCATGTGTTCCTAACCTTATTTTAAACTACATCACATTATCCTGGTTAACTAGATTCTCTTTTAAGCATTGTATACGAGCCTTATGGCATAAGAAATCTGTTACTGATTCCATTTCTGATACAGGCCAGGATGCCACTGGCCTTCTTGGCCATCTGGGCATGCTGCTGTCTCATGTTCAACTGGCTGTCAACTAACACTTCCAGATTCTTTCCCTGCTCACAGCTTTTCAGCCACCCTGCCAGAAACCTGTATCACTGCATGGGGTTGCTGTGACTAAAGTACAGGACCTGGCACTTGGTCTTGTTGAACTTCATATTTCTGGCCTCAGCCCATCAATCTATCCTATTCAGTTCAGTTGGAAGGGATGTATAAAGATCATCAAGTGTAACTGCATGTTTCTGTTTTTGTTGTTGGTGGTCTTTTTGTTTTTGAAGTTGATCTGTAAAGACTCAAAATATAAGTTAGTCTTGATGTAAATCCAAATTTCATCATTTGCAGATGTTTTGAAAAGTAACAATTTCCCAGAATTTTGTTCTGTTTGATGAATCCGTGTTTGTAGAGATCAGAAAATTTGGATTCTGTGTGATGAAATTTAGTAAGTCAATAATACTGCCAAATGCAATGCATTCCCGATGGAATTATTTTATACCAAATCTAGGAGACCAAGTGCTATTGAAATGGAAAACATTGTAAAGATTGTGACACAATCTGCTATCTTTTAATAATAATAATAGTGGAATTGTGGTTGGAGAAATTTTACGAAGATAAGTCCAAAGAGCATAGAGTCACATAAAAAACATCAGTGAACTAATCTGTAAAGTAATTTTTATGCCTTTCATATATCTGTTAAATACTGAAACTGTTTGCTCTGGAAGGGGAATTTTTGACAGCAGAAGCTGCTCTTCACTTTTTGAAATGGTATAAACAAAAACAAAAAGAACTTACAAAAATAAAATATAAAAAATCAATTACATTTACATTCTATCTCAAGCTTGCTGAAAAACTGTGCAGCACTGCCTGATGGCAAAGCAGTGCAGAAGTGTATAAAAACATGAAGATTAAAATTCTTTGTGTCAGTGAGTAAATAAATAAATAACAAAACTCATTCCTTGAAAACCAGCAACAAAACAATTTGTTCTTGCCATCTAGAAGTGGATAAATTATGAAAAATGGTCCACTAAAAATTCATGAATCTAATCTGTGAACTGTACAGCACTCAATGTCATGTAGCACTATGTATTTCATTTTCTATATTAAAGGCAGTGAGATATGACCAATGTCAGTTCAAGTTTATGCATCATATAGGTAATGTCTCCGGGCAGGATAATGAACTACAAGACAAGTGTAATGTAACAAAGTATCTAATTCATGTTGGGGAGGTTATTTTAATTATCCAGTAAAAACATCATGCATCTGAAGCATAAATTTTTAATAGGTGGTTTAAAATATTTTATTTAGTCCAGTAGAAGAGAAAGGAATCCAGTTCTACATTTTGTGAAATTAAACAAATTAAAATGTAAAAGAAAGGGGAAAATATAATTGTAACAACAAGGAATAATTTTAAGTAAGTACAATTCTATGATTCTATAAACATAATTGTATTCAGAGTAAAATGTTAAAAGTCTGTACATTATGTGATTTAATGACAATGTATAGGGTAAACAAGAAGTAGTAATGGAGTGGGGAACTCAATTGGTATCTTGTTTTAAAACTGGTAAAGGGGAAAATCGAATAGACTTGTATTTAGAAGAAAACATTTCTTTTTAGAATGAAATCACTAAAACATATAACATCCAGATAAAGAAGTCTATATTACTTTTTTTTTGGTCATGTCTCTCCTGAAGTAAATTTTATAGGGAAAGAATCATCCTTGTCTTCTGAACTGAAACACTGAAACAAATTTTTGTTGCCTGCAAATAAATCACACGGCTTTATAAACAGATCAATTTATTTACAGAGCAGTTGTTTTTGTACACAGCCACATATAAAGTAAAAAGCATAAAAAGAAAATCGAATATTCTACTGCTTCCGACTTACTTGGAGGTTTTCATGATCAGGAGAGGTTCAGGTTGGATACTAGGAAAAAATTCTTTACAAAGAGGGTCCCTGGAGCAGGCTCCCCAGGGCAGTAGTCATGACCCCATGCCTGCTGGAGTTTAAGAAGCGTTTTGACAGTGCTCTCAGTATAGAGTTTGAATTTTGAGTGGTCCTCTGTAAAGCCAAATGTAGTACTCAGTGGTCCTTGTGGGTCCCATTCATTAAGGGATTGTCTATGATTTTGTGATTCTGTTAATAACAATCAAGTAACGAATAAACCGTTAGTGCTGCTCTTTAATAATGATGGCTATGGGACATGACAAATGGTGAAATGAGTTTCATCCTTTATCTGCATCACGCTGTGATCTCTGTCTTAGGTACCCAGACACTAATGTGAAACATATTGAGCTGAGAATAGAACAATGCTTTGATGAAAAGTTGGAAAAGTGTATTTTGAGGGAAAGAGGGTGAGGCTACATTAACAACATTTACTTCATATCAACATTTAGCTTGTCTATGACATACTTCATGTTCACATCTTAAAAAGGTCACAAATGAGAATGAATGATATCATTATTTATGAAGGAAAGAGATTATTTATAAAGGTAAACTGTATTAAGTTGAGGTACATGTCATGGTACATTTTTAAAGCAAGTAATAATTTTCATTGTCTTGATCACTTGAAAAATGATTATTGAAATCATTCTTTCTTCTTTGTATTCATGAATGAAAAGAGCATTTTATAGTGAAGTTTTTGTTTAGATTCATATAGACCAAAAGTATTGCTTACCATCAACAGAAATAAGGCTATTTTCAGATAATACTATCAGTTACCTATTTTAAACAAGCTACTGCTTTTTTATGCACAATTACTAGGGCTTGAAAAAATATATATGCATGTATATGTATTCATAAAAGTTGCACATAACAATTGCTTTCATTCTAAAAAGTGTAACAAACTGTAAGGTGCAATAGAGCATTTAAATTTATTGGAAAGCTTTTACAGTGAATATAAATCTGTAGGGTTATTAAATGGTTCAGAAACATCAAGAAAAAAACCAAAAACATCTTCCATAGAAAATTCCATAAGTTTCAAATGTCTATAGATATCATAGTGAATTGACTTGCTGACTGATTTGGTAATAATTTGGTAATCAGTAATATTCTCCTTCATTACTTTGTATGAATTTTATGGTACTGTTTCTGAAGGGCTCGCATACTCCATTGTACACTACAGCAGTTAGACTTTCTTGTGAGGTGCTTTCTCAATTTTTATTTTTGATCTGTGATATAAATAAACAAATAAATGTGTGCAACAAATACTTCACTTGGTCAGAAATACCCATGCATTCTTGTATCTGGTGGATGTCTTTATGTGTAATTCACCTAATTGCCTGAAAAAATCTTCATACATCTAGAAGATGGAGTTTTCAGGAGTCTTTTATGAGCTCTGGATTTCATCCCATACAATGTGTACTTTTTCTAGCTCTTAGCACATCTTACATAATTTCCCAGAGAGAAATTATCATATGAATTATGTTGAATATGGGAATGGAAAATGTTACATGCAACTGTCACATTTCAAAGAGAATGCATAAAAAATTGCAGGTTTACCTTTGTATTTTAGTACAGATTGCTGCTAGTGAAATTTATCCCCTACTCTCAAACTAACACATTTCCTTCTTTTCCTCTTTTACAGAATAATGACATAATCTATTACAATGCAAAAGATGATCAGAATGATGTAAGTAATATGTTGTGGCTTTTTTTTTTCTTTCATTGCGTACAATCTCAGAGAATTAAGGGAATGAAAAGATTAATTAAATACTAGATAAACATTAAATATTTAGCAGAAGTAAGAAAAACAGAAACTTAGAAATTTCTTTACAGGTTTCCTTGAGAGACGGATTGTAGTTTTTGTTTTAATTCTCAAGATCTGGTTTGTTCATACACTGTTTTGAGTTGCTGATCAGGGAATGTGTAGGAAGATAAAGAACCTGACAGCAATGTCATTCACTTTTTGAAATGTAATACAAATGTGATTACAGGATTTGAGAATCAAAATGAGAAATGTAAATAGTTTACTTGGAGTACTCCATTATTCTGTATTCTCTCCAAGAATTCTTCCACATGAGGTGGACGCAGATGTAAGATATTACTGAGTAACTATTTTCATGCATTTTGTAATCACTCATATGTGTGTAATAAGGGTGGGAGAAATTGAAAATTCAGTCTCAAATTTTAGAGAAAATGTACAGTATTTCCTTCAAGTTCTACTATAAAACTCTTACATTAAGTGATTTGAAGTTTCTTATTTGGCTTTAAATATTAAAACTGTTCATGTCTTTGAAGAAGGCAAGTTATTCTCACCTTTGCTTAAGATAATATAACCTCTTGTCTTGATTATAGATTTAATTTATAAGGCCGTGGAAGAGATTTTATAAATGTTTTAACCAGAAATGCTAGCATGCATCATTTGCACTTTTTAATCAAGCATTTTTTAGAGATTGATGGCATCACTGTTGTAATTGATGCTTCTGCTTATGAAGCAATTAGAGAAGGTGTGTATATCATGTCAAGCAGAACTATTTGATACGCTTATATAGAATTATGATTACTAGATTTCAGATACCAAATTGTCTCAAGTTCTGAAATCTGTATACCTCAAAACTAACCTTAATTTGAAAGATAGGTTTCTTCTGATTGGAGTCACTGGCATTTCAGGTACAGATTACTCACAAAACTGGATTTCATTTATCTTTTAAATGTAAATGTACCCTATAGTATAGTAATGGTAAATTATGGTGTGAAATAAAAAAACCTGCTCCATCTGTTATAATGAAAATTATATTGGGAAAGGTCTTGAGGTGAATTCAAATTGTTTAGGCAAAGCAGAAAAGGAATATTTGCTCTAGAGTCTACTTATTTCTCTGACTTTCTTCCTATTTTTATTTTTGTGTGAGAGGGGTTTTTTTTGGTTTTTTTTTTTTTTTTCATCTTTTTAAACACTTGGAAAGAAGTTTGTAATAATAATTTATGGTTGAGGTAGAAATAACTCCTTGTTCATCAGGGCCAACCTGTCAATAAACAAGTAACATTGTAGCAGTTACGCCTTTTTGATTCTTTGATCAGATCTTTCTTTGGCTGAATTGAAGACAGTTTCCCCATGAGTTCTAATTGTATATCTTATCCACTGATAATGTATTGGTTCAATCTTTCTGCTAAGGGCTATGTTTGTTCATCTTTGTCAAACATACCGTTATTTCTTTTCCTTGTTGTTTAGTGGAGGTGAACATTTTATAACAATGCTAAACATTATCTTTCTTAAGATCTAATATAAGTGGTAACGCTTAATAAGCTCCGATGGTAACAAGAAAATAAAACATCCCAATAATACAGTTGAAAATGGGCAGATTGTTGGTCATTTAAGGACGAGGAAGATGTTTGTACAGAGTAATTTCATGTTAGGAAGACAACCTTATAGTCAACAAAGAAACTGTTGTTCATCACATAAACTAACTCCTTTGCTCTAGGTTGCCCTTTAGAGTAATGCACCTCTATTAGCCAAAGAAGAGGGAAGGAAAGGGAGAATTAGTTCTCACATACCTGATGGTAACTCCACCTCAGGGTCTCTTAACAGTTTAGTTTTGGGCTGAACTATTGATGGGGTAAGTAAGTAGCAGCGTGTTAGGGCTCTGAAGGCACTCAGAAGCCTTACTAGCCATCCTACATGTGTATTACTTTATGTATACATTGTCTTAAAACAAATCAGATATTTTAGTGATGGAAGCCTATGCAATGAGGGAATATGAAACAGATGAGACAACTTAGGTGGCACCTTTCTCATAGGCAGAGATATTAAATGAGTCATTTCTGAAACACTGACAAGTAAAACTGCTTCTGCCATGCATTATTTGTCTCTAATAAGAGACAAATTCATAATTTTGGTTCTTTTATGCAATGGACCTTTATTATAGCTTTTTCTATAAATAAAAGTAGGAATAATTAGTACCAGTAATTTATTCATTAAAATTACATATCTGACATTAATCTAGTCACTGTGTATAGCTATTTGTTTTATTCTGAGGTGACTATCTGACACAGGTCAGCTGAATGACTTCCAGATATGTGTTTCTCTCTTTTTATCTTCTAAATAGTAACTTTTTGATATTGAAAAATCAGAGATTCATCTCACAGTCCTGCTTTCTTGTGTTAGCTCCACTAATCCTTTAAAATTATAGCTTTACAAGAGGAACAGTCCTCTAGCTTAAGTTAGTCTATTATTTTCTGTATTTTAATATTCTTCACTATATTTTGTATATTTGTATTACATTATATTTTATTTTCCTTCTTCCTGTTCATGTACCACATTCAGAAAATCCTTCTCTTTCATTTTCTAACTGTAGTCTAGATGAGGCTTTTTGAATATAATGACTGTGTTTACTTGGACTTTAAGGAAAAATATATTCTTTGGCCTTAGTTTCCCGGATAAAGCAATCAATTTGTAACTTCTTCCTCCATCAGTCAGTAATATAACTTTTGTACTCTTTATCCTACAGCAGTAATTAGATTCTACTTGCTCATTTCCCCCACAGTGCTGTAATATGTGAGCACTTCATGGTAATTAATGGGTTTTATCTTCACAACAAGGTAGGAGGTATTATATTCTCATTTTTCTTATTACGTAGGAAGATAATGGCAAAACTTGTAATTTAATACAGGCCTCTCAGGTTTTCATTCACTGTCCTATTCCCTTGAACCTTTTCCATCTGATGTATTGTGATCCATGTCATGTACTTTCATTTGCAGATGTCAACTGCTTGTGTCGGATCACTCTGTACAAATGATGCAGTGTGTTTATTGGACAACTGAATGGTACCACGTTAGTATGGCCTTTTCCAAAGGTTTTAATATTGCTTTGCCTCTTTTTCTCATTTTCTCTTCTTGTCATGTGTTCTCCACCCTATTTACAGTTATCTTTGCTTCACTCCTTTCCTCATTTTTGTAATGGTCTTCATTTCATTTCTAGTGATTTTGTGTCTTCTCTATAGAACCTTGCCAAATCAATTTTTTCTGTTTTCATTGGTTCAGGTAATTCACCTGATTACATCCACTATGTATTGAACTGCTCAGATGCTTAATTTCGTTCTTCCCTGAATCCTTCCCTATCATTTCTCTGATCTTCTCTTTGCATCTTTTTCCTTTTCTATTTCTGTGTATTTTCTTCTTATATTTTAATAAATTCCTTCTTTTATAAGATATTACAACCTAAGGAAAAGCAATCCCGTTGCTGTCACCAGAGAGGAGATCAGCTTCTATCACTCCACTCCCCCTCTGAAATACTAGCTCCCATTGAGAATAAAATTGCAGCATAAATGCTGGTCTTTGAACATTGATAATAATAGTAATGACGATTTTTTTATTCCTACTTATTTCTAGGTATTTTTTTAGAATACTCTAATCTTTCTTGTTAAACAAGGGCAAGCTGTAATCTAGTTTCTTTAGGTGGTGTATGTCTCCAATTTAAAACAGAGATACTGGGACCAGTCCCCTCACTAGCTCCAGAAAATTCTCTTCTTAAATTTAGAAAAGAAAGTAGTTTTTACCCAATTTTTTTTCCAATTTTTTATTTACGACCAATGTGGAAATTGGGCAAAAGTAAGCAAATAACAGTGTCGTTATCTAACAGATAATTTTTCTAAATTATCCTCTTCACTAGCAGAGACACTGATCATTTAGAGGCATATTGTCAGTGTTGTCAGACACCAGTTGAGTCTTTGCTTAGGGACTTATATAAGTATCTTTCTTCTCTATTAATTTATGGTGTCAAGTCTTGACTCTGAAGATATCATCAGCGTAGTAAAAAGCAGTCAGACAGTGAGACAGACAGGTTTAGTTGAAATGAAGCCTGAACATACTCTGGATTTAATATCTAGTGCTTTATAGTGTTGTGGTATTTGTGACCAGGAGTGAATTTAAATTTGGACGAATTTAGACTAGGTATCGTGCATATTATGTAGTGCAATGTCATGTTAACTTGCCTTCTAGACCATTTAGGAAAATATACAGTATTTTTGCTGTGCAGTTTCCTCTTTCGTATCTGAAACCTATTAATACCATTTTAACAGTGAGGTTTGGATGCTATATTTTGGAAACTGAACATTGAAGCTGACAGTGAGTGCATGGCTGACAGCGACAGTACCAAAACTTTTTTAGGAATGTGCATCTTTTACCAAATGTCACTGTGAGACTTGGGGACTTTCAAATTATTACGGAAAAGCCTGAGTCCAGCCCATGGGAAAAGGTATCTCTTTGAGCTCCTTACTGAAATTATAATGCTCTGTTGCCACAGGGAGTAAGTGTTCTTGCCTTTTTTTTTTTTTAGAATTCTGGTTAAAAAACTGTGTGTCAGGTTTATATTCTTTCATTCCAATTTATGCCAGTCTACTCTTCTCCCAAATGAATATATTTTCAAGGCTGAAAAGAAAACTGCATGATAATGAAATATATGACTGCCCCAAAGCTACTTCCTACCTGTGAAACAGATTTATGAAATAATAATGGAAAGAGTGATAGCTGTAGTTGTCAATGTCCTAAAAAGATGAGGAGGCTCTTAATGTGGAAAATCCTACCTTGAAGGCAGATTTGCACAAAAGAGCAGATCTCAAATTCTCCTTATGGAGGCTAAATTTGTGTCACATTGAAGATCAAAATTCAGCCCCAAAGTGAGTGATTCATTGGTATAATGGAAAATTGCTTCCTTGAGGGTATTTCCTACTAATATTAGATGCATGAGTTATTACGATTGCAGTGAATATGAAGTAATCATTTACTGGTAAATAAAAGCAACTTCAGCATTTGATCTTACTATATGAATTTTTATAGAATTAGGAATAGCTATTTCTAGTGAGTTCTTCGTTGGCCAATTCTAGGTGAGGGTGGTGTGTGAGTGTTTTGACATGTCACTCTGAAATGGGCTCAGTAGGAAGGGTCATGTCACTTTGAATGGGCTGAATCTGGGGTTCAGCTTCAAAAACACCCATTTGTCAGTGAAGAGTTGCCTGTGCTTCTGCTTCTTCAGTTATCTTTTGCCTTCTGTCTTCCGGAGTTTTAAAGTTGGTTTGTGAATAGGTATCATACAGCTAATCTTGCAGCTCTCCTTTGAAGTATATCTTGCAAGTGATTTTACATTTATCTCACAAATTACAATTGTCCAGACTTTAAAACTTTTGAACTTGGCTTCAGCTGACCTTTTAAAGATGTATTTTCCTTTATTGACAGTTCCTGTGAGTTCTTGCAAAATTTTAAATGTTATATGTTTCTTCTTTTTTTGTTGTTTTTGTTTTTGTTTTAGTTTTTGTTTTTGTCTTTTTTTTTCCTTTTTTCTTTCCAGTTACTTTTCTGATGTGCTTTTCTTCTTGGATAGCATACCCTTCTAAAATTCCTCTCAGCTTTTGTTCGTGTCATTTTTTGATGTATTATATTTTTAAGTTTTCACCATACCAGTATTATTTAAAACCATATATACTTGAGCAGTGCTATGGCAGCTCACTCAAATTATTATATTGTATGTAGTCTGCAGGGAAACTTTATTTGTTTATTTATTTATTTATACGTAACTCAGAGGTGAGTGTATTTCTTTGTGTTTTATTTAATGCTTATTATCTGCCTAAATACAGCTGTCATTTAATTAGTAAAAACCTGTCTTCTTATTTATGTAGGCATGAATTAGTGAGTGATGTTTGTATAGTGTTTTCAGCTTCATTAGTGTTAACTTGCAGGACCACAGAAAAAAATTAGATGAGGAGGACTTCTGGAGGTCATGTAGTACAATCTCTTTTCCAGAGCAGGACTTTTCTGTTGTTAATGTTGTTATTGACAGAGAAGACTGACAAATTAAGAAGGAAGAGCAACCAATTAGTATACTGCAAGATTTACAAAATCTGGACTCTCACCAGTATGACTGAAGATAAGAATTTGCTATGAAACAGGATCAGTCAATGACTTAGAAAAGCATGGCAAAGACTATTGCATCAGATGAAAAAATCCAGTTAATTAAATGTTCACATTCAGTGGGTATAACTAATTCCCGATGAAGCATTAAGATGATTTAACAGATATTATTCTTGAGGGATGTTATCCTTAATCAGATGTGGAGATGGTAAAAGATGAGCAGTGTAATTTATTTCAGTAGAAGTAGAGTACCCTATAATTTGGGTGTTGTATGAAAAATCTTAATTATCCATAGTGCAATTTGGTCTTGGAATTGCAGACAGTGGCTAAGTACTCTGCAGAACCTTTATATGCAAACTATACCTGTTTCTTTCCTTCATTAATTTTATTTCTATTATTACTATAAGTATTTCAGTGGGATCTAAATACAGTAATTTGAAGAAGGCCATGAATTTTAAAAGAATATTTTTGAGTAATTCACTATCTTTTCTGATCTGCTTGTAATATTTAAATCAGTTAAATTAAGAATTGCTTTAATTCTAGCATGACCTCATATTGCTCATGGTGTCCAATGATATCATCTTATCCAGTCAAGGTACTGTAAAAGCCAGTGCTGAAGAAAACACTTGTGTCCAATGCCTTAGGGGCTGGTCGGAAAAACACCTATAGTGACCATCCTGGTCTTAAACCCCTCATTTTTCCCAATCTGTTACCCTGTATAGAAAAGAACCAGATGAACTAGAGAGGTTCATGTGGGAGCATACACAGTGTTCTCAGAACTCAAGATGAAAGTGTGCTACCCAAGAGGGATATGGAGATGTTCTCGTTAACACTGCCATCAAAAGAAAGGCTAAAGAAACTTTTAAGTAGGTGGTGACTAATGATATAGCAGGAAGGGATTCTCAGTGCCTTCTTTGCATCACTCTGCTGGGTCCCTGAGCCTGGTAGTGGAGTTGTGAGTAAAAA
Organism: Odontophorus gujanensis; assembly: GCA_013399175.1. Classification (NCBI taxonomy): domain Eukaryota; kingdom Metazoa; phylum Chordata; class Aves; order Galliformes; family Odontophoridae; genus Odontophorus; species Odontophorus gujanensis. The sequence goes on along the minus strand of VXAB01008247.1, from coordinate 164,276 downwards.
GATATTTTCTTAATAGAAGAATATAACTTTAGGAAGCACTTAGAGAAGTCAGATGTGCACACGTGTCCATAAGAAGTGATGGGACTGATGAAATGATGCTGGAGTTGTTGTTAGGTAGCTCTCCATCAGTCTTAAAACCTCATTTGGCAATTGGAAGAGGTTCCTGATGACTGCAGGAAAAAAAGGTTGCACTATTATATGCCTAAATATTTAAAATGTATTTCATTTTGCCTACCTTTATAGTTAAGGAAAATATTGGAGATGGACTATGTGAATTTTTACATATTGATGTCACTAGAGTAGCCTCTATTTAGCTTTGAGATGAAGGTCAGTTGTAATCTGTAATAATGAGAAAAGAACAAATTGTTCAATTATGTTTTGATTATTAAATAAGAAATCAAAATTTCAACACATACTAACTCCAACTCGCTAAAATATTGTGTCAGTTTTAGAAAAAAAAAGCTGACTGCATAGATGTCTTTAAGATAAGCTCTGTTAATTACTGAAATACTTATGTGACTTGAGATTTCAGTCCTTCAACCTAATGCCTGGTCTAACTTCCCTAGTCTTAGCTTGTTAAGACACTTATAGAATAGCATCTCTGCCATCACAGGCATGTATATAGTGGATTCTGTGCTTTGGACCCATGGCTGTGAGTAGGTGATCTCCCTGAATTCAGTATCAGAAGCAGACCAGCACAGTGAACTTGTACTTTCAGTTTTCAGCTAATCATCTAGAAGATGATAGAACAGTCAGCTGATGGGATGGATTGACAAGTTCTATCTGCTTAAGCCCAGCAGGAATTTGAATTCTTATCTCCAGGTTCACAGTGAACAAGTGCTTTTCAACTAAAAGAAAATATAATAGTATAGATAAAAAGTCCACTCATCTTCCTATTGCTATGATGATGATAAAAAGTAACTGAATGCTGTGAAAAGGAATCAGGTTATGTTTAGTTGCAGTGAAGTGGGAGTTAAACTGAGTTTCTACAAGCTGTTTTGTTTCATTCTCAATTAATGGCAATTTGCTTTTCTATGCGCATCTCTCAATGGTACTTCTTGTCATAACGCTTCCAGTTGGATAGTGTAAGTTCATAAAGCCCTTTAGAGAGTAGTTACATTATTTCAAGTGTGTTTTGGTTTGTAGAATTGTGGTATCAGTGTCCCTCTAAATGAAAAGTAACCTTCATTTTAGATTATGCCATAAGCGAGATAGGCAAGATCACAAAAAACATTTACAGAAGAATCCACTTTACCCAAATCTTACCAGGGGCATCAATTTCCCTTTATTCTGATAGACACATGAAATAACGTTTATAAAAAAAACAAAACAAAAAAACCACCTTGAACTGGCACAAATGTGAACTGAAGAAGAAATGGATTTTATCTTCCTCACAAGGGACAGAGAAATGGGTCTGGAGGTTCATTGCAGGGAAATCATTAAGATATTTTGCTGACTGTCAGTGCTAGGTAACAGTGTAATTCAATAAGTGAAGACCAGGTTTAAATAGATAGAAAATTAATCTTCAGCTACCATCTCATGTGGGATTTTTCTGTGCCAATATTGATTGTGTTTCAGTTTCTGACTTAAGAGAGAAATTGGTTGGAGTTGAATTGTAATTACATTCATTCACTAGATTACTTTCCTGAAAGTGAGGTTTAGGTGGTTATTAAGAATTTAACAACCACTGCAGCAATCCAGTCGAACTTTTCATAGAAATACCAGGTTTAAATAATTAATTATACTGGGGTTTTCCTTTTTCATCTTTCCTTTTCTCTCTCTCTCTCTCTCTTTTTTTTTTTTTTTACCTAATAGAGATGTAGCTTACTTGTAATTAATGTAGTTGTCAGCTGAAATCTGAGTAACTTTCTGTAAAAGAATCCTCTACAAGCCACTGGATGTGTAAGGCCATGTATTTGTGTTGCTGGTCAAGAAGTATTGTATTGAGTATAGTACCAATTTGCCTGTAATACTTCCAGTGCTTGCCTGTTGTGTGCAGAACTCATGCACACACATTAACGTCTAATCCCATATAAAAGAAATTTCAGAATGTTGAAGGATTTCATCATTCAGTGTATTGTGGTTGTATTTTAATTTTTTGTTGTTTCATTTTTTTGGTGTTGGGGGAAGGGCACATAGATACGTAGTTTCAGAATTATAAATCACAAACTGCTCACAGAAAGTCAACAATGGGGATGTAAAATCCTCTAGATTGCTTTGAATAATTCTGGCAGATCCACTGCCTTGCATTATGATTTCAGAAGTAGTTATAAACTAGAGTTTGCTTGGAGCAGGTGAATGATTTAAATTGAAAAACAAAAATGACAAAACAGAGTAGAATAGTTTTTAGATCTTGTTTTGGTGTCATGGAATATTGGTAGAAAAAATTTTGACTCAGTCTTTCCAATAGGCACTGTTTTAGGGGGACTTGTTGTGTGTATCCTTGGGTGCATTAAGAAGAGCGTGGCCAGCAGGTCAAGGGAAGTGATCTTCCCCTTCTGCTGTGCCCTAATGAGGTCACATTTAGAATACTGTGTCCAGCTCTGTGATCCCCAGTTCAAAAAAGACAGGGATGTCCTAGAAACAGTGAAGTGGAGGACCAAAAAGATGATAAAGGGCCTGGAGCATCTCCCATACGAGGAAGGGCTGAGACCTGGGTCCATTCAGCCTGGGGAAAAGAAGACTGGGGGGGGGGATATGATCAGTGTTTATAAATGTATAGAGGGAGGAGGATGGCAAATGAATGAGGCCAGGTTCTATTTGGTGGTGTAATAGGACAAGGAGCAATGACATGAAACTTGTATATAAGAAATTCTATACAAACGTGGAAGAACTTTTTTAAGGCAAGGGTGGTGGAGCACTGGAACAGTGCCCAGAGAGGTTGAGGAGTCCCCTTCTGTGAAGATATTCAAGACGTGTCTGGACACCTACCTGCAACCTGCTTTAGCAGGGGGGCTGGACTGCACGATTTCTTGAGGTCCCTTCCAAACTCTTCTGTGATTCTATGTATCGTTATAAGTGTTGGAAGTAGACTGTGTCTTTAATATTAAAAATGTTCAGGTGATTTACTTAAAATCTTTCTATTTCACTGAAATTCAGTCAAATGTTGGTAGTAGAAATGAAGTTTCTTCTATAACACGAGTTATAGGAGAGACTGAAGGCCTAATGCTGTTCTATTCAGAATGGAACTGAACAATGATGAAATTTAATGTTCAAATGCTTTAGGAATTCGAATTAAAAAAAAAAATAAATGCATACTTCAGTGTCCATATCTCTTTGCAGGAACCTATAGTATGGACCTCATGGTTTATCCACATTCTATCTTACTGTTTTCCTCTCAAGTGCTTACTGTTGAAAATTTGTTGGAAAAATCTTATGACATCCACTTATTAAGATATTTTATTGTAATAGTATGGCTTCATGGTGTTCTTTTTTTTTTCTTTTTTTTAAATGTTCTGTGAAAGCAGCAGGAGATTGTAGTTGTTGGTACTCATTTCAGAAATAGCGTTTTCGGTTTTTTAATTTGAAGGCAGGAAGGGATATTTTTCATACATAAGATCAATTGTTCAGACTGCATTTGCAGAATTAGACATACTCATTAACTTGAGCAGCATGAAACAAAAAGATGACTTATGAAAAGAATTCCAGAATATGCTTCATGTTGCATAACGTTCCTGTTCTGGGGATCAGACAGATAGATGAATAGTTAGACAGCTAGATAGATCTGGTAGGAATAAAAAAGTAAAAAAATTCAAACTTGACTCAAATAAAGTCATCATAATCGTGTCATTTCATATTACCTAACACATAAACATTTACTGATGCCTGCTCCAGTCTTCTTCAAAGTCAACTGTAGTGTTGTTACCTCTGGTAGAGTTAAGCAAGTGGCACACTTTATAGAGAAATATAGATTGCGTTGTACAAGTATTTCCCATTTTTCTAATTCATATTCCAAAGCTTAATCATGACTTTCTAAGAAGAAATGAAATGAAGAAGTAACGATATTCAGAAGACCTCTGGCAATCTTCAAATCTACAGACAGCAAATAGACATGTCTAGTGGCACTGTTAGTGGAAATAATGCACAGGAATGTAAACAGTATCTGTCATCTGGCCTTAGGTTTTGCAAATAATGTAATGATAAGTAATTAGCATGTTGTATAAATTTAGATTATTTAATGAAATTATATGCTTAGACTTTACCTGGCAATAGATTTCTGTGAATTAAATACTCACCTTGAGTATTAAGAATTGTGTCTCCTTCTGTCTCATCCATCAGAGTTCGGTTAAGGGATAAAAAACAAGCTGAACCACTTAGCATAAGATATGATACCTATACTGCATAAAAACGTCGTTAGAATTAATGCCCAACTTCATTTATTTCCAGAAGTGTATTAGACTTGCATTGTGAGATGCATCTTCACTAATTCTAGACAGCTAGGTTGCAGACATCTACATCTAGAATAGCTGACCTACACAACTACAGCTGATGGAAGGAAAGAGACACTTCTTTCGTGATTCGTGTCACAGGACAATAGGTATCTAATTAAGATGAGATAAGATGAATTACACTCTAATAGTGCCTACTGCTCTTCATTGATTGTGAAAACAGCCTGGGGCAAGGAGCTTGTATGTTAACTGCTATGTTACTGAAATCAGTGGGTTTCACTTTTTGGACAAGTTCTACCCTTTATGTTTCCAAAGAAAACTACCTCTTCACCATCTACCTGATAATACTGTTTATTTCAGGTTTTTAACTTACACATCTTTCCGTGATCCTTAGAAGGGGCAGATAAGGAAACTGGTTTAATCAGGATACTTTGCAGTTGAATTGAAATTCAGCTGTCTATATATTGATAGGGGATAGTGGAATCATTGGAAGTATATAGATTCAGTGCATTGTGTGCCTGACTCACCAGACAGATGCTTCTTTGTCAGCACTGTTTTTCATATAATACATTTCAAAAAAAGTGATGACTCTGAAGTATTAAAAATATCCATATAATTGCTTGCAATTGCTGGCCTATGTAATCATTTAGTATCGTAGTTGATTCATTATTGATTAAAGTGGCAATCTGTTTATGCCTTGGAGACTCCTATTCCATCTTCAGCTGAGCCAGGCAAAGACATTGCCAGCCTCCTTTTGATCTTCACTACCTCCTTGGTTTCCGTGCTTCATGTGGTTTTGTAGATGAACTAAAAGCAAAAAAAAAACAAAACAAAAAAGACAACTTTTAAATCCTGTTCTAAATGACTTGAAATGATTTGAAGGAGACAAGAAGCAGTGGTGCAAGTAAGAGGGGATAGAAAACTGAGGCAGGCAGGTGGTAGTAGTAAGTAGACAGGCAGCTGTAATCTTCATCAAGACTTATTAGTTTCATAAAATAGTAAGCAAAACCTGTGACAATCAGACCTTATGAAAAGGCTTCATTTCCTTTTCGTGTCTTACACGTGTATCACTGTTTCTCAAAAACCAATATATAGTGTGTATTTGTGGTATCATATTTTAATGTACATGATTTACAATATTATTAAAAAAAAGAGATAAGTGGTATTTATATTTAAAATTCAATGCATATGATTACAAGTAATAAAAGGATGACAAACAGTGTTACGTGATTGAGCACATAAGATGCTAGACTCCTGTTTTCCTTGTAGCAGCTTTTAGCTTCACTGAGTTCTGTTGGTAACTTGTAATTCATAATGAATTATATGTAAGTATGTGTGGACATGGAGCAAATAAGTGTGTCTATACAGTAATGCAAAATTTTAGATATAAAGTCTATGAGTCATTAATGTGAAAGGAGGAATCGTTTTAGCGTACTTTGTAATATTTTGTACTCTACATGTCTTTTTTTAAAAAGCCTGAAAAGAATGACACTGAATCTGGCAGCCAGAGAATCAGACCAGTATTTGAAGAAGATCCTGTTTTCCGACGCCAAACGTCTTACCAGCATGCAGCAGTTCACATTCCAACAGATATTTATGAAGGCTGTAAGTAGCACGTGAACAAACTGATCTTACTGTTATAAGCTTATTACTGTATCCCATTCTTCAAAGCAAATAAACTACAAATCAATTTTTCATTTGTATTCTTAGTAGATATATTGAGATTTTATTTTATTTTTTTTGTTCCTTTAATGATGCTAATGATTTGTTCTGTTAGGTATGTAATTCATCTTATGAGTTAGTTGGAGCCATAATTAGAGACCATTATGGAAGGATCTGAATTTCCAGAATGGAACTGGAGATGAATCTTAACTCCTACATATTCTGATTTTCTGATCTATTCTTTTTCTGTGCAGTGTATTCATTTAATATAAAGAATTCGTGACAGCTCTTTCTTTACATTGTTTTGGACTTGGACAGAAATAATTGCTGAAATCATTTTCAAGCATCTCGAGAACGTACGTGGTTCAAGCAAACAACATCCTGTGTGAGATGTTAGTAGTTGCATTACATGCAGTGCATTTCCACAATTGTAGTAACAGAATAGCAAAGAATTTGAAGAAACTCTTTCTAAATTGTGTTAAATAAATAAATACACACATATATTGTTGAGGATGTTTTAATTGTATAGTATTGCAAAGTCAGTATTTAAATTATCTTTCAGGATGAAAATAACTTCTATTTTTGTGTTCATCATAAAGAAAAAAAATTACACATTAAGAAGAGATTTTGGCATTTAAAGTGAATGCATAATTTTAAAAAGAAGTTTGAAAAAAATGAAATATGATCCTTTTATTTTTTATTTTTTATTTTTTGAGTTCATTGTTTAGGATGTTAATTTTAAGTATTCAGCCTTTCTCCCCTTTCAAAATCTCATCAAAAAGAGAGACCCTGTAGTGACCTGAGCACTTTAAAATTCATGGTGACCATTCTGTGTGGCTTACATAAATGACAGAAGGGTGAAAATGGAAATGTTGGTATGATGAGGAAAAGAATCATAGCAGCTGATACTCTTATACAGTGTGCTTGAATGACAGACCTAGAGGATTACTCTGAGATTCTGGTTTTAATAAGTAAAATGTACCTTAATTGCGGGATTACAGAAAAGAGATGGGCCATTTTCTTTTAAGTTGATAATTATTAATAGTTTGCAGCTAAACTCTTACAAAAACTTGTCTGTAGTCTTGAGGATTCTTTTTAACACCATGTGAAATTTTGTAATTGTAACAGTATGTTAAGTGTTTTGTTGTTGTGTTGAATTTAACTTTGAGATAGTAATCCTAAGAACACTTATGTGCATTAAAAACAATTCTAGGTAGTGTTACTGTACAAACTCTTGATCTAAAAACGAGAGACTATGACTTCCATAGCAAAGGTGCAAATTCAATACGTAAAAATGATGTCTATAGATGTAAACATGAATTTCTTGAGAGGTAACAGCATAACATACATGGATCATGAGAAATTAATGACTCTTTGGGTTTAAATATCATGTGAACTAGCAAAGATATACCTGGATGACTAGTGACTTTAGATTCAAGGAATAGGATGCCTAAGAAAGTGTCATCTGTAATTCTGTGTCAGCAAAATGTTTGGGTAGGTTAGTAAAAGGGTAATTTCTATTCAAACAGCTACTGATNAGAATTTTAGTATCACTCACTCTTAGTGATATATGATCTATGAAGTCACGGAATCATAGAATCATGGGGATTAGAAGAAACTTCTGGAAACCTTTGCTGAAACAGGTTCCCTAGAGGTTTTGAACTTTATTCAATACTCAGTTTTGATTTCATTATGTCAACAGTTTATGGGCTGGTTCAGCCCGGTTCCACGACAATTGGTGCGGGGGACCCACAGACCCACGCCCCAGGAAAGGGAAAGTGGGAAAGGAAAAAGGGAAAAGAGAGATGGGCCTAGGAACAAAACAGTGACAACGATCTGAGGAGGAAAGCTAATTTGTTAAATGAGATATCAGAAAGCAAAATAACAGAATATAATACAATATAATTGGAATTGAGGCTAATGAATCAAGTAAAATGAGCAGGAGAGAGAGTGTCCGGTAAACTGAAGGCCTTACGCTAACGCTGAAGGTGGACGGCTGCAACAAACACCCACTGCTGAGCTCTATCCCAAAGGGACGAGAGACGGTCCCGTGACCACAGACAGTTTTTATCTTTCCCTCTGAGCAGAAACACGTAAAAATGCAAAGCATCGCACAGTCCTCTGGGGAATGTAGTTCTTCTCTTCTGAGACAGGCATATCCGTAACTGTCGATGATCCACGCAGCTAGAGCATTAACTCTTTAACTCCCAATACACTACATGATGTTATGATGTGGAATATCAATAATATAACAAAAATCATAAAACCATGACACATTATTAGTTCGTTTCAATTATTAGATATAATTTTTAAATATAGATTACGTTTGGATTTTCCATCGTGCAGTTTTAAATTCATGGGTCCATTTTTTATTTAGCCTTTGGAAACTAGGATGCTGGTTTAGACATTAGCTCTCGTTGTGCCATGTATTTATACCTGAGAAACTAGTATGTGCTATAAAATAGTAGTTGTCTACTACATATGTGTACAGTGATTTGTTTAGTTTCAAATATTTTGATGAAGTTCTTGTGAAGTAATCCATTTTATTACACCATTACAAATATCCATTCACTACATCTGCTTTGTTAATTCATAGCTTATTTGATTGCAAAAATAAATACTATGGAATTTATTTTTGCTTTCTTCTATATCTGTTGCCAAACCATCAATGGAAACAGGAAGAAGTCAAGGTAATATTTCTGTACCTGATGATTTTAGACCCACTGCAAGAGAACTCAGCCCCAGTAAACTGAACATAAATTGGGCTTTTAATTCAGTAATTTTTTTCAAGAGTTCCATTTAGATCTTGACAGAAAATTAATCTGCTACCGGAAACAGAGCAAATCCAAAGGTCAGCTTTCTATTGCATTCAGTAGGAATTAGTCATGCATCTCATATTAGCAATAAGAAAAGTTTAATTTCCAAATTCCAATTGACCCTGTAATCTGTTTATCCCAAAGCAGAACACGTGAACTGCAGGCCAGAATAAGAAAAAATCCAAAGCACAAAGCAAATAATGTTAATCTGCCTGGTGGATAACACCATACATTGTCTTCTCTGTTTGAGATGAATAACATACCATCTGATACAGTGGTCACTCTAAATAGAAATTGGTGCTTTTGTTACAGTTTCAGAAAGGGTTCGTGTAAACAAGGGCTGCTTTTTTTGTGTGGTTACTCCAGCTTTGCTTCATCTAAATAAGAAATTTAAATGTTACTTCCACCTGTCACTATTTGATTATCATTGAACAGTGATTAAAGTGTCAGACTGACAGTGCTTATATGAATAACATGTCTCGAAGTGATGACTTCACTTGGAATATGTTTGGTCAGCAACCAGTCTTTTTTTCTCAGAGTTTATGAAAACAGTCAAAGACTTAGAATTAAAGGATGGCTTCTATAGCTTAACAATGCTAAAATATACATAGTGGTTGTTACTACCCTACTTTTATTGAGCTCACAGTCAAAATTTTGCTGCTGCTTAAAGTTTTTTTACAGTGGATATTATTATAATTTTTGATGGGAATTTTCATGGTCTTTAAGAATTTATAAAGATCTGGAGTATCTTATACTGTTTATTATTTTTTTTATTTATGTTTTATGTGTTCAGTGATTTTAGTCATTGAGCCACTTGTGAAAAAATGCAATGAGTGAAGTGGAAATTTAAAAAAATTTCCAGTGTTAGGCTGTTTTAAATATCAAACACAATGACTTGATGTGAATGTAAAGCAAATGTTTGTTATGGCAAAGTCCTTAAGTACTGCTAGTCAGCCTTGTTTCAGTTTAAACCTAGTGGGAAAATACTGGCACATAAGACTGAGCTATTGTCCGTATTGTTTCCTGTGTTCTGACAATTATAATTAAAATTATTATTTTCAGGCAAATAACTCCCTGAATTAATATTCTTATATATATAGCAAAAACNCATTTCCTTTTCGTGTCTTACACGTGTATCACTGTTTCTCAAAAACCAATATATAGTGTGTATTTGTGGTATCATATTTTAATGTACATGATTTACAATATTATTAAAAAAAAGAGATAAGTGGTATTTATATTTAAAATTCAATGCATATGATTACAAGTAATAAAAGGATGACAAACAGTGTTACGTGATTGAGCACATAAGATGCTAGACTCCTGTTTTCCTTGTAGCAGCTTTTAGCTTCACTGAGTTCTGTTGGTAACTTGTAATTCATAATGAATTATATGTAAGTATGTGTGGACATGGAGCAAATAAGTGTGTCTATACAGTAATGCAAAATTTTAGATATAAAGTCTATGAGTCATTAATGTGAAAGGAGGAATCGTTTTAGCGTACTTTGTAATATTTTGTACTCTACATGTCTTTTTTTAAAAAGCCTGAAAAGAATGACACTGAATCTGGCAGCCAGAGAATCAGACCAGTATTTGAAGAAGATCCTGTTTTCCGACGCCAAACGTCTTACCAGCATGCAGCAGTTCACATTCCAACAGATATTTATGAAGGCTGTAAGTAGCACGTGAACAAACTGATCTTACTGTTATAAGCTTATTACTGTATCCCATTCTTCAAAGCAAATAAACTACAAATCAATTTTTCATTTGTATTCTTAGTAGATATATTGAGATTTTATTTTATTTTTTTTGTTCCTTTAATGATGCTAATGATTTGTTCTGTTAGGTATGTAATTCATCTTATGAGTTAGTTGGAGCCATAATTAGAGACCATTATGGAAGGATCTGAATTTCCAGAATGGAACTGGAGATGAATCTTAACTCCTACATATTCTGATTTTCTGATCTATTCTTTTTCTGTGCAGTGTATTCATTTAATATAAAGAATTCGTGACAGCTCTTTCTTTACATTGTTTTGGACTTGGACAGAAATAATTGCTGAAATCATTTTCAAGCATCTCGAGAACGTACGTGGTTCAAGCAAACAACATCCTGTGTGAGATGTTAGTAGTTGCATTACATGCAGTGCATTTCCACAATTGTAGTAACAGAATAGCAAAGAATTTGAAGAAACTCTTTCTAAATTGTGTTAAATAAATAAATACACACATATATTGTTGAGGATGTTTTAATTGTATAGTATTGCAAAGTCAGTATTTAAATTATCTTTCAGGATGAAAATAACTTCTATTTTTGTGTTCATCATAAAGAAAAAAAATTACGCATTAAGAAGAGATTTTGGCATTTAAAGTGAATGCATAATTTTAAAAAGAAGTTTGAAAAAAATGAAATATGATCCTTTTATTTTTTATTTTTTATTTTTTGAGTTCATTGTTTAGGATGTTAATTTTAAGTATTCAGCCTTTCTCCCCTTTCAAAATCTCATCAAAAAGAGAGACCCTGTAGTGACCTGAGCACTTTAAAATTCATGGTGACCATTCTGTGTGGCTTACATAAATGACAGAAGGGTGAAAATGGAAATGTTGGTATGATGAGGAAAAGAATCATAGCAGCTGATACTCTTATACAGTGTGCTTGAATGACAGACCTAGAGGATTACTCTGAGATTCTGGTTTTAATAAGTAAAATGTACCTTAATTGCGGGATTACAGAAAAGAGATGGGCCATTTTCTTTTAAGTTGATAATTATTAATAGTTTGCAGCTAAACTCTTACAAAAACTTGTCTGTAGTCTTGAGGATTCTTTTTAACACCATGTGAAATTTTGTAATTGTAACAGTATGTTAAGTGTTTTGTTGTTGTGTTGAATTTAACTTTGAGATAGTAATCCTAAGAACACTTATGTGCATTAAAAACAATTCTAGGTAGTGTTACTGTACAAACTCTTGATCTAAAAACGAGAGACTATGACTTCCATAGCAAAGGTGCAAATTCAATACGTAAAAATGATATCTATAGATGTAAACATGAATTTCTTGAGAGGTAACAGCATAACATACATGGATCATGAGAAATTAATGACTCTTTGGGTTTAAATATCATGTGAACTAGCAAAGATATACCTGGATGACTAGTGGCTTTAGATTCAAGGAATAGGATGCCTAAGAAAGTGTCATCTGTAATTCTGTGTCAGCAAAATGTTTGGGTAGGTTAGTAAAAGGGTAATTTCTATTCAAACAGCTACTGATGGTGTTTATAGAGGTAAAAACCCAAGAACGCTTAAGAAAGGTGTGGATTTTACATCAATAAATTCAATATTTTGATGGGTTTTATTTTACAATGGCAGTGTTTGAGTGTTATCTGAAGCACAGTGAGTGATTGGAATGTAATCATACCACAAAAGACTTCTAAAACTAGTCATTAGTTTTATTTTCACAAGCAATATTTGTGAAAATCTGCAAGCAATTTTTATGATCCTGGATAGAGTTATCTTATCTTGAACATTCTTTTCTTTCATTTTTTCTTCCTGCTTACCTTTTGGTAAATTGTCATTTCTTGGACAGAGATTTCAATGCCTACTGTAGTAGGCAACAGTTTTACATTTCGAAAATTGTTCGTAGATTTTGAAGACAGTTTTTAATGAGTCTTCAGTTCCTTGGCTACTTCACAGTCTTCTAGTAAACATTTATAAAACTGGTATTACAACAAATCCTTCAGAGGCACAAGGCATGAGACATAGTTTAAAACTTTAAGGGGAAATTCTTTTTGACTGAACGACACTTTGAAAAACAGGTTGCATTTGTATGTTTTGTGGGTTTGGATATCACAGTTTTCAGTACTCAGAAAGATATTTGAATTCTTTCTTCCTTGAGATTGGCCTTTTCACTTCTATTACATTCTTGAATCCGAATTTTCACTTGGATCTGTAGATCATGCCTTGCATGTTACTTATCTGTAAGAATTTTAGTATCACTCACTCTTAGTGATATATGATCTATGAAGTCACGGAATCATAGAATCATGGGGATTAGAAGAAACTTCTGGAAACCTTTGCTGAAACAGGTTCCCTAGAGGTTTTGAACTTTATTCAATACTCAGTTTTGATTTCATTATGTCAACAGTTTATGGGCTGGTTCAGCCTGGTTCCACGACAATTGGTGCGGGGGACCCACAGACCCACGCCCCAGGAAAGGGAAAGTGGGAAAGGAAAAAGGGAAAAGAGAGATGGGCCTAGGAACAAAACAGTGACAACGATCTGAGGAGGAAAGCTAATTTGTTAAATGAGATATCAGAAAGCAAAATAACAGAATATAATACAATATAATTGGAATTGAGGCTAATGAATCAAGTAAAATGAGCAGGAGAGAGAGTGTCCGGTAAACTGAAGGCCTTACGCTAACGCTGAAGGTGGACGGCTGCAACAAACACCCACTGCTGAGCTCTATCCCAAAGGGACGAGAGACGGTCCCGTGACCACAGACAGTTTTTATCTTTCCCTCTGAGCAGAAACACGTAAAAATGCAAAGCATCGCACAGTCCTCTGGGGAATGTAGTTCTTCTCTTCTGAGACAGGCATATCCGTAACTGTCGATGATCCACGCAGCTAGAGCATTAACTCTTTAACTCCCAATACACTACATGATGTTATGATGTGGAATATCAATAATATAACAAAAATCATAAAACCATGACACATTATTAGTTCGTTTCAATTATTAGATATAATTTTTAAATATAGATTACGTTTGGATTTTCCATCGTGCAGTTTTGAATTCATGGGTCCATTTTTTATTTAGCCTTTGGAAACTAGGATGCTGGTTTAGACATTAGCTCTCGTTGTGCCATGTATTTATACCTGAGAAACTAGTATGTGCTATAAAATAGTAGTTGTCTACTACATATGTGTACAGTGATTTGTTTAGTTTCAAATATTTTGATGAAGTTCTTGTGAAGTAATCCATTTTATTACACCATTACAAATATCTGCTACATACAAATAAAATACACTACATCTGCTTTGTTAATTCATAGCTTATTTGATTGCAAAAATAAATACTATGGAATTTATTTTTGCTTTCTTCTATATCTGTTGCCAAACCATCAATGGAAACAGGAAGAAGTCAAGGTAATATTTCTGTACCTGATGATTTTAGACCCACTGCAAGAGAACTCAGCCCCAGTAAACTGAACATAAATTGGGCTTTTAATTCAGTAATTTTTTTCAAGAGTTCCATTTAGATCTTGACAGAAAATTAATCTGCTACCGGAAACAGAGCAAATCCAAAGGTCAGCTTTCTATTGCATTCAGTAGGAATTAGTCATGCATCTCATATTAGCAATAAGAAAAGTTTAATTTCCAAATTCCAATTGACCCTGTAATCTGTATATCCCAAAGCAGAACACGTGAACTGCAGGCCAGAATAAGAAAAAATCCAAAGCACAAAGCAAATAATGTTAATCTGCCTGGTGGATAACACCATACATTGTCTTCTCTGTTTGAGATGAATAACATACCATCTGATACAGTGGTCACTCTAAATAGAAATTGGTGCTTTTGTTACAGTTTCAGAAAGGGTTCGTGTAAACAAGGGCTGCTTTTTTTGTGTGGTTACTCCAGCTTTGCTTCATCTAAATAAGAAATTTAAATGTTACTTCCACCTGTCACTATTTGATTATCATTGAACAGTGATTAAAGTGTCAGACTGACAGTGCTTATATGAATAACATGTCTCGAAGTGATGACTTCACTTGGAATATGTTTGGTCAGCAACCAGTCTTTTTTTCTCAGAGTTTATGAAAACAGTCAAAGACTTAGAATTAAAGGATGGCTTCTATAGCTTAACAATGCTAAAATATACATAGTGGTTGTTACTACCCTACTTTTATTGAGCTCACAGTCAAAATTTTGCTGCTGCTTAAAGTTTTTTTACAGTGGATATTATTATAATTTTTGATGGGAATTTTCATGGTCTTTAAGAATTTATAAAGATCTGGAGTATCTTATACTGTTTATTATTATTTTTATTTATGTTTTATGTGTTCAGTGATTTTAGTCATTGAGCCACTTGTGAAAAAATGCAATGAGTGAAGTGGAAATTTAAAAAAATTTCCAGTGTTAGGCTGTTTTAAATATCAAACACAATGACTTGATGTGAATGTAAAGCAAATGTTTGTTATGGCAAAGTCCTTAAGTACTGCTAGTCAGCCTTGTTTCAGTTTAAACCTAGTGGGAAAATACTGGCACATAAGACTGAGCTATTGTCCGTATTGTTTCCTGTGTTCTGACAATTATAATTAAAATTATTATTTTCAGGCAAATAACTCCCTNTTCTTATATATATAGCAAAAACAAATAGTTTTTCTAACTTGATGAAAATCTTTACTTGCCTTAGAGAGTTAGTCTCTGTCATGGTGCATATCCTAAGTGCCGTGGTTTTACAGTTGAGATTATAGTTATAGAAAACAAAATGAAATTCAGCCTTGTGAACTATTCTGCCTCTGAAATTAAAGCAACTAACTGAGGATTAGCTTTTATAAGACAATTTACACTTGNCCCTGAATTAATATTCTTATATATATAGCAAAAACAAATAGTTTTTCTAACTTGATGAAAATCTTTACTTGCCTTAGAGAGTTAGTCTCTGTCATGGTGCATATCCTAAGTGCCGTGGTTTTACAGTTGAGATTATAGTTATAGAAAACAAAATGAAATTCAGCCTTGTGAACTATTCTGCCTCTGAAATTAAAGCAACTAACTGAGGATTAGCTTTTATAAGACAATTTACACTTGAATTATAATACTTATTTGGTGTATATTAGTGTCGGAGCTGGCTTTATGAAATTATTGACACCACATAACATTCGGAGAATGTTAAAATTCTTTTAACCTTTCAGAAATGCTCATTCTTATCTAGAAACATTGGGGAAAAGGTATATAACATAGAAACTCATTCCTGAAATGTTTATTATAGCTTCTGACTACTGATAGGTTTTGTTATTTAATTGAATTCAGAAAGAACAAATAGTCACTTTCAATTTTGTATCCTGTATTTTGTGTTGAAGACATTTCTCAGCTAACATTTTCTATTTTTTCTGATGTAACATCCAGCGAATAAAGAAAATAAATTGGCATTGATGCAGGAGAGACTGATACACAACAGTACTGAAGTTATTGACAGACATGTAAGACTGATTCACCAACCACTACATTTCTGAATCACAATGTCATATAGCCGGTAAAAGACTTAACAAGTTTCCTGAATGTGGTAGATAGAGGAGACTTTCTTTCTAGAGGCCATTGTGAACAGACAAATATGTGTTTTGTTTTTCTGTTGTTGTTTTTTTGTGGGTTTTTTTTGTTTGTTTATATACATAGAGAGAGAGAGAGAGAGATTCTGATTTAATTTCATCTTCTAAGTTTGAATGTTATAATTTAAATTTGGAAGGAGAAGTAAATGGTCAAGGAGGAGTTTATTTTTCTTCCTCGTTTATTCCATTAAATCCAGAAAACAATTAGTGTTTTTGTTGTTGTTGTTGTTCTTTGTGTTTTTAAAAAGAAGAAAAAAACACGCATTTTGAATTTGGGTTTCAATAAAACAAAGTGGGCCTTAACCACGACCGTATCTTTTTGCTGTGGTTTATTTNTGACAGACATGTAAGACTGATTCACCAACCACTACATTTCTGAATCACAATGTCATATAGCCGGTAAAAGACTTAACAAGTTTCCTGAATGTGGTAGATAGAGGAGACTTTCTTTCTAGAGGCCATTGTGAACAGACAAATATGTGTTTTGTTTTTCTGTTGTTGTTTTTTTGTGGGTTTTTTTTGTTTGTTTATATACATAGAGAGAGAGAGAGAGAGATTCTGATTTAATTTCATCTTCTAAGTTTGAATGTTATAATTTAAATTTGGAAGGAGAAGTAAATGGTCAAGGAGGAGTTTATTTTTCTTCCTCGTTTATTCCATTAAATCCAGAAAACAATTAGTGTTTTTGTTGTTGTTGTTGTTCTTTGTGTTTTTAAAAAGAAGAAAAAAACACGCATTTTGAATTTGGGTTTCAATAAAACAAAGTGGGCCTTAACCACGACCGTATCTTTTTGCTGTGGTTTATTTCACAGTGCATCCTTTGGGAAACATCAACCACCAACATTTCTATATTCTGTTTTTCCATTTCTTTTAACCAGGAGTTGAGCTATGCAGATCTCTGGTGTTATAAAGTTTTTGTAAATATTCGAAAGATATAATTTAGTACTTGTTTAATGTTTTCAGCATTGTGAGGAGATGTGAAAAACCATACCAGAAGTCAGACCCATAATAAATGTTTATTGTGATTCTGGTTTTGAGAAAATAGAATTTTCTACAACAGAGGCTTTTCAGGCTTTTTTTTCTCCAAAGGTCTTTGATTTTCAAAACATATGATTTTAGGTAGAATGTTGCGAAATACCTTAGCCTTTCTACTTTTTTTGTTTGTTTGTTTTAACTGCGTAACATTAAATTGTTTGTGAACAAATCAGTGAAAATTATTTTTTCTGATAAATTTACCATTAATAATCATCATCATTTTGTGTGGCTTTCACTGTGTATTTCATGACTAACAAATGTGGTAAATGACCAGAATTGGTATGAATATAATAGCAGATCCAGAAATTTCAGTGTCTGTTACATTGCTTGACTGAGTAATAAATGTTTAAGCTCTGTACACTGCCAAAATCTATTTTAGAAGCCAGATGATTACCGCTGCTCCTCAGATCTCTCTCCATTGCTTCTGTGATGTTTTCTCTCTTATGTACCGCTTGGAGCAGCAATTAGTATTGAATCCCCTTGTACTAATGGGAAATTTGGCACTGCAGTATGTTCTTCTGGTAAAAATAGCTAACAGATGCATTTGCATTTTAAAATAAAGACTGCAAAGCAGAACACTCTAAATATCAGTAGATCTTTATTACTGGAAACATTAGGGAAAAAAAAAAAAAACAAAAACAATTTTAACAAAGATTTTGAGAGAGCTGTTGATTCTGTTGCGTGGAATTCCCCCTTGCAGAAACCAGTTTAAGGATTCATGATGTTATAAATCTGGCTTAACTTAAAAAAAAAATAGGTTGATGTGTGTGTTACCTAAGATTTGTGTTTGTCCTCTTGGAAGGAAAAATGTCACCTCAGCCCTTTTATCAGCTACATTACCTGACAGATGGCTGTGGAGATGTGAGAAATGGCAGTTTTGTTCTCAAAGCTGCCATACAGTGAGGAATGGTAATCAAGAGGTTACTCTGGCTTTTCGTAACTGTAAATTCACAGCACATGCAAGTCTTTTAGGATTCAGCAGAATCTTTGTATAATCGTTATTTCAAAATTGTGTCCAGAGAACCATAAGAGAGTGTGGAAAGAAATATTTGTTATACTTGCAAGCTCATAGTGAATGTAAACATTTAAATGTGTTTCAGCCTCTGACAAATAAGTAGATATGATGAGGTAAGTTGACTACCAGAAAGCATGTACTAAATTGCTTGAAGTAGTTGAAGTCTAAAAAAGAAAATGCAAATTTTTTCTAAGCACTTAGCATAAGGTGTTTTTCTAAAGGACCTTAAAACATCATTTAACCAGGAGCATGAGAGGGCTAGGAATATATTTCAGTACAGAACCATTCTCTCTGCTTATTAAGAATTTTAGAAATTACTTGTTGGTTTGTCTTGCTTTTACTATCGGAAGAGTTTAGTAGACTGATTATTTGCTGAATGATGGAAGACTTTCCATTGGAAAGAAAATATATTTAAAATTTATAAAATCCATTATTTAACGGTTTTCCCTCAAATTTCAGAAGTATGTCTACTATAATTGTATCATCTGTGTTGCCACCTTATCCAGCATTGTACTGACTATTAATGTTTTAAAGGAGTATCACCTTTGCAAATGATACATTCAGTTCAAGGTTTGGGTCAGGAAGTTGGATAATCAAAGGGATTTACAAGGAACAATTTTAATGTAGACACATAGATTTGAAAACCTTTAGAGGAAATGGCATTTTGTCTGTATCTATGACCAACATGTAGAGCCTATAGAGCTTATAAGAAACTGTAGAGTGTAGTTTAAGTTTCTCGATGGCAAAGCTCATTTAACACTAAATTAGATATGATTATTTCTCTGTCTGACACAAGATTCTTTTAGGTTACTATCAGTAACACTTCGGCTTTATTTTCCATTTTTCCTTCCCTGGAATCTCTTCATTTGCTAGAGTCTGTTTCTTCAATTTTCATCTTCATTTACGGGAAAGTTAGCCTTAGAAATTGTTTAGATCTTTTACATTTGTACAGACATCTATTTTAAAATGATGTCTAGTGCTGAGTGAAATGCAATTTTTATTTCTAATACATATTCCTTGTAAACAAGATCCTAAACTGCAGCTCAAAAAACCTATCTGTAAAATGCCCATTTGTCTTCGTTCTTCTCACACCATTTTATTCTACTTTATTTTGATGGATAAGATTAAAAATTACTCACCATTTACTGCATATTATCTGCTGACTGGTAGTTTAGTGATCTTCATTTCTGCAATCAGGTTTAGATACTTCCCTTTCAGATTCTTTTAAGCCAGAAAAAAATTGATGTTTTATAACAGGTATATGATGCAAACTTCAGTAATTTGGATTTACTCATCTTCCATCTTATTAAAAAGCCTTCACTGATAATCTTTTAGACGCTTTTTTCTACTCTTCATACAAATGTGAAGTTATTGTGTTGTTTTTTTTTTTTCTTTCTGAAAGGTGGTTTGTTTGTTTGTTTGTTTGTTTGTTTTCCCATATGTTCTTATTTCTTGGGATTTCCTTTTCCTCTTCTGCTCAAATTTGCATTTCCTCCATTATTTTTTTTTCTCCTTGCATATGGCTTACAAACATTGTACTCATTTGATAGTGTTGATTTTAGATTCTTCAACATTCTTCCTTCTCACGGAGTCAGTATATTCCTCTGTTTATTCAAACATTTTAAAGTTGTTTTTTGTTTTTGTTTTTTTAATTTTTAAGCATCTTATTCAGAACTTACTCTTCTTATCCTCTTGTTGAGTAAACATCTTCATATCTTCAGTTTTCTGTCCTCTGAATTACTTTATTACCGGTAGGATTTCAGTATTTTTTCTAAGTGCTTCAACAGTCATTTTTCATATCCCCATTGGGTAATATTTCATATATGAAAGGCTCTTCAGGATAATAGACATCTTGCAGCCTTGGTATCCTGTCATCTTTACTGTGTCCTATCTCCCTAGAGTCTCCTCTCACATTGCCTCATTAACCGATACTGTTCTCTCTCTTTTCCCCCTCACTTTCCTCTGAAATAAGAAGTAGGGCAACTTACAAACCTTCCTAACTCTCCTCCTCCTGGCACCTCTGTTCCTTCTCCTTTTTTATTTTTTAATAATTGATTATTTTTCAAGATATAAAATCTTTTGAAAAGAAATACTGAAAATTTGTAATCAGTATTCATTTCTGTCTTTGGTATACAAATATTCAACAAGTTTGTCACCTATTTTCAATAGAAGAATGTATTGGTAAAAATGTTGATCATTAACTAGTGTGTACGGTGTACCTGAATAAACTGTGTATGTGTTGAAGTACATTTGTGCTTGAAGTACCTGTTTTTTTTTAGCAGGAATTCTAAGCTTCTATAGGCCATTTCACTGAGACAGTCACTTGCCCATTCTGCTGTAGCCATCCCATTTGCCAGGCCTGCTTCATGCAAAAGTGCTCCTACCTGCACAAAACCATTTAAGCTAAGCATCTGTTTCAAAATGAGACTTGGTCTTTTCCATCAATCAACATTATAATGATAGTTAACTGTAATAGCTCTATGCATTAATCTCATTGCAAATTAATTTTCAGCTTACATGGTGTTTATTTTATAAATGTAGGTTTATGCTGTTAGGGGCATGACTTCAAAATAATTACCTGTATCAATGTTCATTCTTTCATTGTAATTTATTTCTGTTTCAAGCTGTTTGTTGTCCTCTGAGGCACTGACTGTCCTTGGTATCCATTTATCACTGGAAACACTCTGGTCCATTCAGGGTCAACACCTTTATGATGTAGAAAAAAATAAATAGTTGCTGACAATAGGAAAGATAATGAGAAGTGAGGAAAAAAAATTGGACCTTGGCCTTCTCAATTGGTAGCTGGAAATCAAAAGTTCATTTGAATAGCTCATTGTGATGGGTATAGCAAGTGACAGACCACTCAAAGCTGAAGGAAATAAAATAATGAAATCTTCAATTAGAAACAGTTGAAAAAAAGAACCAGTGACAATTTTAAAAATAAAAAAGGAGTCACATCACATGTGGCAAATAAATAGAATAAATAAGGATTGTGAATACAAAATGGCAAGTACACTGATACTTCACATAAATGTGTTCCCAGAGGTGTACAGTAGTTTTCTGAATTCTGAAGGTCCAAAGAGAGAATTGTGTCATTTAGTGTCCTGCATTATGTGCTTAGCAGGATGAAAAGAGATTTTTTGTGGTAGCACTATACCAGTAATATTTGAAATTATTCATATTCCTCTTTTTTTTTTTTTTTTTTTTTTTTTTTTTTTTTTTTTTTTTTTTTTTAATGGAAGATCAGTATTGATATTCCATGTTAAAAGTGGTGAAACAAATAATAACCTTGTTCACATTCCAAAAAATGTCCGAACAGTCGAAAATGAAAAATGCAAGAAGAAAGTAACTACTAAGCTGGGAAGTTAATTTAGAATTTCCTAGTCATTTTTTTCTTCTCAGAATGAAAATTGGCTTGGTTGTTTGGGCTTATTTTTCCTTTATTTGAAATACACATCTCAGAAATGAGTGTCTTACTATGTATCTGATTAAAGTGGTCAGAGCAAATATGTATTTTGTGCATTGCTTCAGTGTCATGTTGTTGAATCCAAGCAAAGATTTAAAATTATGAAACAGAAAAGAAACAACAGCAAAAAAACAACCTTATGAGTGAGTGACTACTTATATAGTTTACTCAGAGAGGTTTTGGAGTCTCCATCCTTCTAAATATTAAAAACTCAATTGGATGTGATCATGTACAAACTGCCCTAACTGTTCCTGTTTGAGCTGTAGAAGGGACTGTTTGCAACAGATGATCTCAAGAGATCCCTTCCAATATCAATTATTCTGTGATTTTATGAATTTGAGCACTGCAGCAGCCCATGGTCAGGATATCCTAATGGCAGTAGAGTGTCATGCTCAAGTGTGGACAGGGAGAAAGCATAATTACTTGAACTGGAAACAGGCACATGGAGCTCAGGTGTTATAAGTTTAGTTTTGTTGTTCTCTGGCAGATGTGAGGTGAAACACCAAAAAACTTCATATATGCCCATTAGAAAAAAGAAATAAAAAATCAAACAATAACTACCAGTGTTTCTTTGCTATAAAATAAACAGGATGGTGGGTTGACATACAATGTCAGGTGTCAATATATTGTTTTGTTTGCCTTGCACTGTAATTTCTGCATATTCCTCAGAGTATGTTACCAGACATGAGTGTTTGTGTATTAATACTATTCTTGCCTTGGTGAAGTGTTTCTCAGAGACCGTTATAAAAGACATGCTGTTCTGTTACATTTTTTTCTACAATCTTCTTTGAATTCATTTCATATTAGTAGTTCACTATAAAAGTATCATAATAATATTTGACACAAAGTCAGGGAGTTCAGCCTACTTCAAGTACGGTATCTTAAAAATTCTTTTTCTGTAGAGCCTTGAACTCAGCTGTGTGGATCTTCCTATTCTGTAGCTCCATTAAGGAAATATGAAACTTAAACTAATAGAGATCTTCAGACAAAATTAGCTATTAAATTTGAATTGAATTCTAGTTCATTTGAAAAAGTAAGGAAAATTTTCTGTCAAATTTATAATGTGTCTGATACGGTGTGGTTATTATGTAGCAATTAAGAGGCTGACTCCTGTTCTGCACTCTCTTATTTACTTGCTTGACCAAGTTCTCGTGGTCAATTTTGAAAATTTGCAAAAAATTTTGAAAAAGGGAAAAATAAATGGGAAAAATGAAAATAGTTGTGTTTGGTACAGGGGAATTTTCTTTATAGTTTATTAGAGTGACATCCTATTATGACTATCTCCTA
>VXAB01008247.1:130090-141219 GCA_013399175.1 Odontophorus gujanensis | reverse complement strand
TTTTTTTTTTTTTTTAACTTTACCTTCTTTATGAGTTCTTGAAAACGTGAATCCCAACTTCATGTCTGCTACCAACATGCCACATGATGTCAAAGGGTCACTGCTCCTCTTTGTTGTCTATATTTACAATGATAGTGATTAGTCATATCTTGTCAAAGCCTATCAAGAAGGAGAAAAAATATCTGACAACCAGGTAGCAGCTGGTCCAAGGTTAAATACTAATAGTACAGGAATTACTAATTATTTGGTTAAGAATTTTGGGAAAACTTAAGTTTTAAGGTTTCCAAGTTACCTAAAACAAATTGGACGTTGAGTTATCTATAGATTACTGGGCTGACAGGTTGTGAGACTGGCTGTAGTGAGACTTGATCACCTGCACAAATCCACTCTGTGCTCTGCTTTTTTTGTTTTGTTTTGTTATGTTTTTGTTTGTTTGTTTGTTTGTTTTCTGAGAATGAGCTCAGAAAGCAGTGACTTGCTGTATAGAGATTTCTGATACTGGGTTGATGTAATAGAAAATCATTGGATAATGGCCCCTTGGCACTTCCTTAACTGCAGGGTAAAATGGAAAAATGTATTTTCCAGATGAGACATTGATTTAGTAACAGCTTGCTGTTCCTGTAATTACTGACATATAAGTTAGCCTTTTCTGCTCCTTGAAGCAACCTGGTGTGTTATACCAGAGCAAGTTATATGCTCTAGCAGCTTTACAGATCTGTTTGGCTCCAAAAAAATAAATGTTATCCAAAATATGTACCTCAATTAGTGGAAACATTGAATCACAATTAATCTTGATGAGAGAATGTTTCTTTTCTCTCTCTCTCTTTTTTTTTTTTTCCTAAGGTAGGAAAAATGCACACTCTGGATATTAGAAAATTGATCTGTTTCCTTATGTTTTCTCCACTCTATGCCTACCATTATTATTAGTTGCTTTAAATAAGAGATCGGTTTTACGTTATAGCAATATATATATACATATATATATATAGGTTTAGATATTTTGAATGTGTTCTTCCTTTTTCAAGTATTTTTTTATGTATCTGATTTATCACATATAACTCTATAACAAGTTTTTTTAGGAAAAATTAAAGAAGGTTTATTTACTACCCTGCTTTAAATTCTGAAGAAGTGTCACTTCTTAATGAAAGCAAGTTATTTTCTATATCAGTTCACCTAATCTTGAAAAAGTGCAGACATCCTTTTTTTACCTACTCAAAATACAGGCTAACTATACACTGATACACGAACTCTCAAAGGCTAAAGGTTTGCTTAAACTTCATAATGCAGAGTGAGAATTAGGATTTTATATCGAAGGGAATGGAAAATCTGTTCTGAGAAATGATCTATCAACAAATCTGTTTCTTTCAAGAATACTTCTTGAAAAATCTTTGGGGTATTTACATTGTAAGATGGATTTTTGTGTTGCATATAAACAAGAAAAATCTAAGTCTTTCTTGAGGGTGAGGGCCTCAGTTTTTTATTTGGAAATGCAGTGATTTTTTCTCTTTTTAAATTGGAGGCATTTATGGCTAACACTATGAAAAAGTTTGAAAGGGGGACTGGGAAGAACAGTGGAAAGATGGCATCTTTCAGAATGAAAGCACACAATCAATCTTCCAGTCACTTAGCAATGAATCAAGAAGCATTCTTCAAAAGCACTTTGGAGTTTGGGTTTGTCTCCACTTTGTAAATTAGTAATGGGATTTGAAGTATCAGAAGCCTGATTGTTTTCATCATATAGCAGCTTCTAAATGAATTCTCTCCTGGTGGCTTTTTGATACCTGGCCTGACAAAACCTCTTTTGATCTAAATATTAGTATCTCATAGAAATTCCCAGGCAGGGCAGGAAAATAGCTGAAATCTAGTTTTAGGTCATTTATAAAATAAATTAAGAAGTGAGATGTATAGGGAACTTCCTTTTCACTCTTCTATGTGTATGCTGTCACTGCTGAATATCTCCAGTATCTCTTACATAATGAGTATGATGCAAAACATGTATGTACTTCATATTTTATTTCATATTTTATATTGCTTAAATTGCATAAGTAGGAAGTTTCTTTACAATAAAAGGCTCAAGTACTTGCTTCTCTTTTCACAGTATAAATATTCCATCAAGTATCAAAAATCTTTTGCTTTGATGAATGAAAAAAAACAAAACAAAACAAAAAAACTCTAAAATCCTATTCTAAATGAGGAAGGAATAAAAAACTCTTTGATTTGCAAAAATGTATTTGTAAAGGTAACAATAAATGCATTAGTCAAATCTCTCAGAAGTCCTGATTGACTTAATTTAACTATCCATATACCTTTCATGTCACTCATAAAAGAGAGAATACTTCTCTAATAGACTCTTCCTACACATTCATTCACTTTATTGTAGAGAACTCGTTAAGTATTGAAACAATACTTGAACAATCTTTCTAAGGCAGCGGACATACAGCGCAGTTAAAGGTTCCCTCCAGCAATTATAATTTAAAAATAAAAAAAAAAAATACAAAAGAATGAAGTGGCTATTTTAAATCTGATGTCATACAGCAGTAAATTAAAGACTTTCATTCTTCCTGTGTTTTATTCTGCTGTGGTAGTACTGTGCATAGCCCTGTAGTTATCAGTTATGCAGTGTCATTCATTATGATGAGTGCATTCAAGTATATACTGATGCTTCTTTCCCTAAAGACCTTAAATGAAAGTGCTTTGTATTTTCATAGAATCATAGAATCCTTGGAGTTGAAAGGCCATCTAGTCCAACTCTCCTGCAATGAACAGGCACATCCACAGCTAGATTAGGTTTCCCAGGGCCTTATCCAGCCTCTTCTTGAAAGTCTGCTGGGATGGGGCACCCACCACATCACTGGACAGTCTGTTCCATTGCCTCACCACCCTCTCTATAAAAGATCTTTTCCTTATATCTAGCCTAAATCTACTTTCTTTGAGCTTGAAGGTTAAGTGACAATACATTTTAAAATCTTCTTGTTTATGTATTTGAGATGAAATTCAATTCTTCAGGCCCAAAGAGCAATTGCTCCTCTGCCTGATGAGTACAAGTTGTTTGTTAGCTTAGTTTCATTCTGTTATAGGTGCTGGTCATTAGTATTCAGGTTTTGAAAAAGCCAATTTAATCTTTCTTATTAGGAAGATCCTCCCTCCAAGGCAAGGAAGAGGTCATTCCAGCTGTAGCAAAAGTTTAATTTTGATCAGTTTGTACTGTATTTCTTTTCTTTTTACCAGAAACTAAATGAGCATGTAGATGTCATTGAGAGAATTATTTGTCTCAGTGACTTCATTTTCCAGGCCTTCAATGATGGATTAATATGCCAAAAGCACAGCAACAATAAAATCCAAAACCTGTTAATGATACAAGTAATATGAGGAGAAAAGCTGTATGACAATTGACAAGAGCCCTAACCAAAAAATTGTGAGTTGTTGTACATTATTACAGCAAACACTTTCAACCAAAATAATGTTTGACAGTTTTGTGCCCTATTAATCCCAGACAAACAGCAGCTTCTCTTTGGATCTCTGAGGATCTTTAATCGAGGGGTTTAGTAATGTGTATCAACATCTGGAGTGAGTTTCAGAGTATTTGGATTTGAACTCCTACTTGTTCCGTGCAACTGCTTTGTTCAAGCTGACTTGTTCAGTACCTGAGTTTGCAGTGTTGTTTCTCAGACTGGATGAGTGCAGTGATCCTGTTCAGGATGAGATGCAGTAGTTGCAGCAGCCTGATACTGTGTCTCATTGAATGAGCTCAGGCTTTGCCTGTTTCTCAACCTACATTCCTGAGTTTATGAATTGCTCCTATGGTGTAAACAGAACAACTGCTTCCATGACAGAATTTAAAACATCATGATTTTCTCTTGCAAATAGTGTGTCACTACTGTGAAACCTTGGTGTGTTTGCACTTCCTTTGGTCAAGGATAAAATGGAATTTTAAAATGTAGATGTATCCCTTGGGTCACACCTCAACTATGTGGTCGCTATATTATTATTATGTGTTTTTTTCTAACATACGAGGATGGATTGTCTGTTTGGTTGGTTGGTTGGTTGGTTGGTGTGTGTGTGTGTGTGTGTGTGTGTGTGTGTGTGTGTTGAAAAACATTCAACTAACACTGACTTTGCAGGGAAACATGAAGGGTTTAAGGATTTGCATGTTGGACTGTAGAAACTTTAGAGTCAACAACCTGGGAGAATGTATAGTGTGACAGCATCTGTTGCAGAAAAGCTTTAACAAATAGTTTAGTTAACCAGAATTTAACATAATAGTTAACCATATTTAACATATAGAAGAAAGTGAATTACAGTGAAGTCTGACTACAAGTATTACAAAGGAAATAATGTTCAAGATATAAGCTGGTGCAGTGCAATAAACAATTTCCCTTATCCTTTCCTTTTTGGATAATCCTTGCACATGTACTGTTCATCAGCTCTACTTCTGGTATAAGCATTGGTTTTGGACATGAATGACTGACAGCTTGCCAGTCTCAAGTGTAATAGCACTAATAATTACAGCCAGACCTTTCTAATGCAGAAATTGCAGCTTCTAGCAGAATTTCTGAATTGATCCTTATACACAAACAATTCCTAAAGTTAAATATAATGCTGTTTCTATTACCAGTATCCTTGAGGTTATCTGTTTCACTCCAGGTTTCTTTCCAACGTAGTTCTTAATTGACAGGGCTTTTTGATTTCACAGCATTGATATAAACTACTAAACATGCTGAGATAGTACAAATAAGTGTGATAATAAACTTCATAGAAGGAAACAATACGTCATACTAATAAAATATATTAATCAAAAGACTGATTACCATTAATTGAAAGCTTATTGTGATACTTGTAAGGAGAAAAAAAAACATTTCCATCTCCCATTAAGTAAAGGAAAAATCTTAGATGAATTGGATTACTATGTACATCTGGAGCTACTGTTAAAAGTCTATTTCCTGTTCTTGGATATAATTTTGCACAGGCATAACGTCATTAGACCAAACACCATAGTATACAGAATACAAATAAAAAGAAGATTTAAATAGAAAATATATAGTTAGTATTATGCATATTTCATATTGTTGAGATACATTTGACTGCAAGAGATCCTAGAATTTTCCTGAGGACCGAATAATTACCTCTACTTAGGGTGATTTTATTGTGTTGATTTAAGTATACAGCAGAAGAGCCTTATTTGAAGCTACTGTTTAAATAACCTGCATGTCTACCAATTTATACTGAAAAATTAATTCCTGTTATTCCTACATAACAATCAATCTAATCTTTTTATTGCTATGCAGTCAATTATTATTGATCAGAATGATCACTGTGCGCTACTGTGAATGAAGGTACAAACTGACAGCGTAGGTGTATTCTTTTTTTATTCTAACAATATTTCTTGGAAGGTATAGAAGCAAAAGAGACAATTTTCTATAGACATAATACTCTTCAGTCTTCAGTTCCTTCCTCCTCTGCACCTCTGTTCCTGGTATCCTGTTTAACATGCTGGTTTATGTAGATGATGTCACCTTTATTTTCCACTTGAAATAGACATTGTAAATACTATTACAGTGAAACTGATTCTTTTTTTCCTGACGACTTTATATTTGTTAAATCAGTTGTTTTCCTTAATTTCCTTATTTTGTTTCATTTCGTTTCTTTGAGTTTTTGGCATAATGTGGTTCCACTCAGCAGGTAGCTAAGCATCACGCAGCTGTTCACTCACCCTTGAAGTAGGGTGGGGAGACAAATGGACAAAACATAAAACTCACGAGTTGAGATTAAAACTGTTTAATATGTCAGAAAAGGGAAGGAAAACAATAATAATGATAAAAGAATGTACAAAAAAAGGTGATGTGTAGTGCAATTGCTCATTATCCACTAACAAATGTTCAGCCACTTCCTACAATGGCAGCTCCCTAGGTCAACCTCCCATTGTTCATCATGATGCCCTATGGCATGGAATATCCCTTTGGTCACGTGTTGTAGTTTTCTGTCTCCTCCCAGCTCCTTGTGCACCCCCAGCTCCCTTGCTGGCATGACAGAGCAAGAAACAGAAATGCACTTGGCTCTGTGTGAGCGCTGCTCAGAAACAACTAAAGGTTGGTGTGTTATCAACATTATTCTCATCTGAAATTCAAAACACAGCACCATACCAGTTACTAGGAAGAAAATTATCCCATCCAAAACCAGGACTCATAAAATGAAATATTTTGTGATCCTCCCCCTAAATCAGTCCTATAAGAATGAATTTTGCAGAACTGAAGTGCATCTCTTAGGAGGCAGCTTCCTCCTTATTTTCAAGTTATACTATAATTTGACAAATGATNGTTAAATATAATGCTGTTTCTATTACCAGTATCCTTGAGGTTATCTGTTTCACTCCAGGTTTCTTTCCAACGTAGTTCTTAATTGACAGGGCTTTTTGATTTCACAGCATTGATATAAACTACTAAACATGCTGAGATAGTACAAATAAGTGTGATAATAAACTTCATAGAAGGAAACAATACGTCATACTAATAAAATATATTAATCAAAAGACTGATTACCATTAATTGAAAGCTTATTGTGATACTTGTAAGGAGAAAAAAAAACATTTCCATCTCCCATTAAGTAAAGGAAAAATCTTAGATGAATTGGATTACTATGTACATCTGGAGCTACTGTTAAAAGTCTATTTCCTGTTCTTGGATATAATTTTGCACAGGCATAACGTCATTAGACCAAACACCATAGTATACAGAATACAAATAAAAAGAAGATTTAAATAGAAAATATATAGTTAGTATTATGCATATTTCATATTGTTGAGATACATTTGACTGCAAGAGATCCTAGAATTTTCCTGAGGACCGAATAATTACCTCTACTTAGGGTGATTTTATTGTGTTGATTTAAGTATACAGCAGAAGAGCCTTATTTGAAGCTACTGTTTAAATAACCTGCATGTCTACCAATTTATACTGAAAAATTAATTCCTGTTATTCCTACATAACAATCAATCTAATCTTTTTATTGCTATGCAGTCAATTATTATTGATCAGAATGATCACTGTGCGCTACTGTGAATGAAGGTACAAACTGACAGCGTAGGTGTATTCTTTTTTTATTCTAACAATATTTCTTGGAAGGTATAGAAGCAAAAGAGACAATTTTCTATAGACATAATACTCTTCAGTCTTCAGTTCCTTCCTCCTCTGCACCTCTGTTCCTGGTATCCTGTTTAACATGCTGGTTTATGTAGATGATGTCACCTTTATTTTCCACTTGAAATAGACATTGTAAATACTATTACAGTGAAACTGATTCTTTTTTTCCTGACGACTTTATATTTGTTAAATCAGTTGTTTTCCTTAATTTCCTTATTTTGTTTCATTTCGTTTCTTTGAGTTTTTGGCATAATGTGGTTCCACTCAGCAGGTAGCTAAGCATCACGCAGCTGTTCACTCACCCTTGAAGTAGGGTGGGGAGACAAATGGACAAAACATAAAACTCACGAGTTGAGATTAAAACTGTTTAATATGTCAGAAAAGGGAAGGAAAACAATAATAATGATAAAAGAATGTACAAAAAAAGGTGATGTGTAGTGCAATTGCTCATTATCCACTAACAAATGTTCAGCCACTTCCTACAATGGCAGCTCCCTAGGTCAACCTCCCATTGTTCATCATGATGCCCTATGGCATGGAATATCCCTTTGGTCACGTGTTGTAGTTTTCTGTCTCCTCCCAGCTCCTTGTGCACCCCCAGCTCCCTTGCTGGCATGACAGAGCAAGAAACAGAAATGCACTTGGCTCTATGTGAGCGCTGCTCAGAAACAACTAAAGGTTGGTGTGTTATCAACATTATTCTCATCTGAAATTCAAAACACAGCACCATACCAGTTACTAGGAAGAAAATTATCCCATCCAAAACCAGGACTCATAAAATGAAATATTTTGTGATCCTCCCCCTAAATCAGTCCTATAAGAATGAATTTTGCAGAACTGAAGTGCATCTCTTAGGAGGCAGCTTCCTCCTTATTTTCAAGTTATACTATAATTTGACAAATGATACAGTGCCTAGTTACTGTGACCATTTAGCAGTCTGTCTTCTGATTGGAAATATCTGAACCTTCTCATTAGCTTTAGATCTCATGGGATAAGAACATGGGACATATCATCCCATGAAAGTGTAATTTTTACTATTATCTGTTTTTTGTTTGGTTTTGTTTGTTTGTTTGTCTGTTTTAGGAGGAGTTCACTATCTTTATATAGACATGAGACTAAGTGCTTTTAACAGAACTTAGAAATTTCCATCTGAGGGTTTGTAGAAAATAAAATGCCCTGATTTAAATACATGTATATTTTTCCCCAAAGATACACTACCACACTACAGCTTCACATTATTTTGTTCCAATCATGTTTTCTGTTGTGTATGATCCACATAGGGTTCAATTCCTTCTTCTTTACCAGATGGTTTAATTCTTGCAGGGTTTGTCCAAAATACTGTAAATATGACACAAATTAAAATTTTTATCCCTTAACAGAATTGATGCATAGATGCTAATGATCTGGCTGGTACTTCCAGATGCTTCTCTTGAACACTGCTGTGTTTCTCTCCTTTATCTGTGTTTCTACACTGAAGCATAGTGGTAGTACAAGTGGTTTTGCATCTTCTCCTTCCTAGATGAAAACTGATGCCAACTTTGCCCTTACTTTCCTCACTAATTCTGTAGAAACTCCTGAAATCTTTACTCATGAGCACAATCATGAGTACAATTTTTATTTTTATTGTGCTCAGACATCACAAAACTGCAATTATAGTTTTCTGGGCCATTTTTATTTGCAGTGAACAAGAAGATTCCTTTCTGAGGATTACTTCTGCCTCCACTTTTTTAAACTGCTTTATTACTTGAGCACTCTTTTGATCTATGAGAAAGAAGTCTAAGCTGAATTATTTATATCCTCATGAAAAATGAAGAGTAGCCTCTCCCTTGCTGTCTGGAATCTTTTTCAGTGTACATTTTGGTCCCGAGGAGACAATACCTGTCTGATTTCTGGTACTTTACTTATAATAAGCCTATCTGTTTTCCTTAGAACTGTTTTCCTAAAGGCTTCTTGTTTTGCTAGTGTGATTTTCTGGTCTTCTGCCTCCCACTCTTTCAACTAAATGTGCATCATCCTGACATCTCTTTCTCAAATATTGAAAGAAATATTGTCTTAGGCAGTCTCTGAGGAATTACAGTATCAGCTGCACCTTTTGAATTGGCAGCCTCTTTCACTTTTGTTTCCATCATTTGCCACAGCTTGTTTTTCCTTTGTAGCTTTGAAGACATCAAATTTATACTGCAGCTTTTTCACTAGCTAGTCTATACCTTGTTTGTTGTTTTTTTTGTTTTTTTTTTGCGGTTACCTTCTTCCACTGATTGCCCATGCATCACTTAGGTCTTTGATTTACCTTCTCTGGTACAAGCAGTTTTCTGTCTGGAGTCATTCTCCCTACTTTTCATCATCCCCTCAGATTTCTGCCTGACATTAGTTGCTGTTCTTGCTGAAACTTCCAGTCTTCAGTTTTTCTCAGCCAACAGTTCTCGCTGGGTGCCTTCTGCATGTACAAGTCCAGAGAAGTAACACAGATGTATTATTTCTATCAGAAACAAATTTCAGAAACATATACACTGCAAAATTCCTTCTCTGGTCTTTCCATTGTTTCAGTCATCCATTTCATGCCCAACAAAACTGCTTTTAACATAGACAGGAGGAGAAAAAAAACACGCAGAAGAGATCCTGTCTTTACAAATTGCACATCAGCTGTTTGTTTTTGAGTTTTATTTGGTTAAAACACATACAGTTTTCACTGAACTAGCTCATGCTGTCCACTGCTAAGATATGAAGTTGTGTCAAGAGATGATACTATGCTTTCTTTTTTCACAGTGACGTACACAGATCACTTATTAAGAAAGAAAACTCCACTTATGGTAACTGGAAATGAAGTGACTTAGAAGCAACAGCAATTTAACTTCATCAAAGAGAAGAAATTGCTTTTTATTCTTTACTGCATATTCAATAGTAATAGCAGATTTTTTTTTGTGGTAAATAACATGATTTACTTAGGCTAAGTGGAAAATTGAGCCAAGAAGCCTTCTTCAGTACAATCTTCTATATAG
Source organism: Odontophorus gujanensis (assembly GCA_013399175.1). Lineage (NCBI taxonomy): Eukaryota > Metazoa > Chordata > Aves > Galliformes > Odontophoridae > Odontophorus > Odontophorus gujanensis. The sequence continues at coordinate 131,084 of VXAB01008247.1, read as the reverse complement.
AAATTAATGCTTTCAGGTTTCACTATAGAGGAATCAATATGCTTCTGATATTTCTGTACAGGTACAGGATTTAGAACCTGTGTATTTGACCATGACCCCTGTGTTATAGAATAAGGTCAATTTGAGATGCCATTGTGTAGCCTCAGCTCTGCAGAGGTGGATGCTCAGGACGATTTGAACTACTTTTTGCCAGCATGCCAACAGCAATGTAAATTTTGCTGTCAAATTAACAGTGAAGAATGTTTGCTTAAGTATTTTATTACGTAACATATTCGTATGGATAAGAATATTTGGAAATAAATCTGTAAATATGTCATCAACTACAGAGATTGCATTGATAGAGTATCCTTTGAAAATTAGCTAGACGGCTGCTATGGGTTTACCATTAGAAATATTTTTATGGGTTTCAAATCTGTGAAATGTTTTCTGGTAAATGTTTCTAGTGTTGCCCAGAAAGTCATTCTTAATTAAAGTAACTGTGAAGTTTTATTGTTTGATTAATGTTATTTGTATAGATAATCTATACTTAAAGGAATGCATTTGGGCCATCATCAAGATAATCATTTTTGGCAGAAAAGTTGCTTTTCTTGAAAATGACTTCTTCCCTAGTAGTCTACAGTTCTAAAATTTCACATTACTTAAAGGAGCTGCTTATTCCTTTAGTATTCCACATTTATCAAAGTATCTCCTTTCTTTTAATTCACTTCTACAAACTTTATATTTCCAGTCTCCCATTCCTGTTATTCCTGTTGTGGTTGGCAACCCTGCCCACAACAGGAGATTGAAGCTTGATGATCTTTGAGGTCCATTTCAGCTCAGGCCATTCTATGATTCTGTGAGTGTGTTTCTTTGAGGAGTATATATATATTTATCAATAGATATATATAGATATAAAATATATTATCTATATTCATATATAATATATGATACATATATCATATAATATAGTCAATACATATTATATATATTATAGATAATATATCATACAGATTAT
>VXAB01008247.1:42930-129480 GCA_013399175.1 Odontophorus gujanensis | reverse complement strand
TTATATAATAAAATATAATGAAATATTGCAGATTATATATGATATATGATATAGAATATATATACACATGCTAAATTATATCTATATATAATATAGATATAGATAATGTAGAGATTATATACGTTATATGTATCATGATGTATTGTTTAATATCTATCTATTTATCTATATTTATAGATAAAATAGCTAATCTATATTTACCAAAATTCAGTCATGCAGTCTCATTATACACACGTAAACTCAACCACACAACTATGATGTTTTTGTTTATCTTTACTCTTAGCACACTGGTTGATTTGATGTCTGGCATTTTTTGATGTAAGGATTTATATATATGATCCAAGATTGCTATGAATTTAGAATTGTATTATTCTCTGACCAAATGACTGAGTTTTAGAATTATCTGTAGTAGTTAATGACAATGCTGAAATCAAGTTTTTAAAATTCTTTTAGCTGTAGAATTGCTGTAATTTGGAAAATGTAGAGGCACATTGAAATAATGACTTCAAAATAAAAATGAATGTGTTACATTTGAAACTGATAAGGAAGTGGAAAGCTGTTCCTTTGAAAAGATCAATATAATAAAAATCAATAAAAGCTGACAATAGAAGTGAAAGCTCTTTGCTTGAATAAGATGAATATAAAATAGGTAATATAGGTAGGAATAGAATCTGACATGTGAAAGATTGCTGCTTGCATGAGTTCGATAAAATACAATGCAGTCTGATTAAAAAAAATAAAAGTATCTTGCAATAACAAGATTAGTCTGACAATACATACAACAGGAACTCGCATATAATTGCATCAAAAAAATCAGGACATGTGATAGTATACCTAAAGAATATTACTATTATTATTTTGCTTTCATTTTTCTAACTCATGCAAATATGTTATTTGTTTATCTTCTGGCGTAGAGTTTTTTTTTCTTTTATAATTTTTGATAATTACTNAGCTCTGCAGAGGTGGATGCTCAGGACGATTTGAACTACTTTTTGCCAGCATGCCAACAGCAATGTAAATTTTGCTGTCAAATTAACAGTGAAGAATGTTTGCTTAAGTATTTTATTACGTAACATATTCGTATGGATAAAATATTTGGAAATAAATCTGTAAATATGTCATCAACTACAGAGATTGCATTGATAGAGTATCCTTTGAAAATTAGCTAGACGGCTGCTATGGGTTTACCATTAGAAATATTTTTATGGGTTTCAAATCTGTGAAATGTTTTCTGGTAAATGTTTCTAGTGTTGCCCAGAAAGTCATTCTTAATTAAAGTAACTGTGAAGTTTTATTGTTTGATTAATGTTATTTGTATAGATAATCTATACTTAAAGGAATGCATTTGGGCCATCATCAAGATAATCATTTTTGGCAGAAAAGTTGCTTTTCTTGAAAATGACTTCTTCCCTAGTAGTCTACAGTTCTAAAATTTCACATTACTTAAAGGAGCTGCTTATTCCTTTAGTATTCCACATTTATCAAAGTATCTCCTTTCTTTTAATTCACTTCTACAAACTTTATATTTCCAGTCTCCCATTCCTGTTATTCCTGTTGTGGTTGGCAACCCCGCCCACAACAGGAGATTGAAGCTTGATGATCTTTGAGGTCCATTTCAGCTCAGGCCATTCTATGATTCTGTGATTGTGTTTCTTTGAGGAGTATATATATATTTATCAATAGATATATATAGATATAAAATATATTATCTATATTCATATATAATATATGATACATATATCATATAACATAGTCAATACATATTATATATATTATAGATAATATATAATACATATTATGTTGGTATTTATATATTAATTAAATTATAATTAAATAATGATAATTAAATAATTACTGTAGAAATAATTTANTAATATAGGTAGGAATAGAATCTGACATGTGAAAGATTGCTGCTTGCATGAGTTCGATAAAATACAATGCAGTCTGATTAAAAAAAATAAAAGTATCTTGCAATAACAAGATTAGTCTGACAATACATACAACAGGAACTCGCATATAATTGCATCAAAAAAATCAGGACATGTGATAGTATACCTAAAGAATATTACTATTATTATTTTGCTTTCATTTTTCTAACTCATGCAAATATGTTATTTGTTTATCTTCTGGCGTAGAGTTTTTTTTTCTTTTATAATTTTTGATAATTACTTCAATTTTTTTAAGAATATTGTATTCATCTTTGGCTACCTTTTCAGTAGCTACTACATTTTCCTGTGTGATTATTTCAGAATTCCACAGTTTCCAGGTCTTTGTACTAACCTCCAAAACCTGGTCTCTCTTCCCATAGTTGGTAGATTCCATTGCACACCTGTGGCAGTATTTCTGCAGTAATTTTTCCCTCTCATTCTATTTTACCTGGAGCAGTATTTATTTGTATGACATTCATAAAAGCTTTTTTTCCTCTTTCTCCTCCTGAATAATGACAAATACAGGACCTTCAGAATCAGAGAGGAAGATAAAAGGCTTTGCTCTCCCTTCCATGCATGAATTCCAAGTTGAGAGGCAATAACAGGACAAATTTTCATATGTGGGTGCATATGGGGAAGGAAAGGAAGGAAGGGAGGAAGGGAGGAAGGGAAGGAGAAAGTACTGTAGTAAACTCTGTTAAACTCTCAGTGAAGAGCTGATTGTCACTGAAATAAATTCATCTTACATCTTTTAAGACATACATTTTAAGTTGTATCTCTTAAAATTGTAACAACACTGAGATTTTGTTACTACTTCCTCAGATAATTTGATTTATGATCTTTCATGAATAAGCCATTAGCATTTCTCGTGCATTCTTGTAGTTCAACTTTTCAAAGATAGTAATATTGCGTGATTTTTTAATTTCAGTGTTTGATGTCACCTTAAAGTCACTGAAATGGAGTGTGAGGGACACAACTGTTGTCATTATGGAGTAGTCTAAAGAGAAAGCCAGACAACTATATTCTATTTTTTCTTTCAGGTTTACATTATGGGCATAAAAATAATCAATAAAAATATAACAATATAATACATGTTGATACGGTTGCTGACGGTGTTGGTATTCATTTCTTCTATTCATATTTGAGGGGAAAATCTCTGAATCTAACATATAAGTATGCATTAAAATCTGTGAGATTTTTCTCACCAGTGTATTTGTACGCTTATTTTACTGATGCGTCAGCTGATTCAGTTTTTACATGCAGATCCTACTGAATTACTTGCAGTATCTAGGGTAATGTAATTCTAATTAAATCAGTGAATATGGTTACTTTATGAAATGGTGTCCCGATTTCATACCCAGGGATGCTCTCAAATTTAGCATGTTTCAATGAGATAGGTTTAAAATGTTGTGCGTAGTAGCCTTAGACAATTTTTGTTTGTGTGTCTTTAGTGAAGCTGTAGCTAACCAAGTATTAATTTTTAGGATTTCATTTTCCCTGTGTTGTATGCATTTGTATGTCAGTGGAAGATCAGATTAAAACGAAGCCTAAGACAGGCTTGAATATATTTATAAACATTAGTCACTCCAAAAATAACACCTCTTATTTATTTCCATGGAAACTACAAAAAATACAAAGCACAAAATAACACTATTTCATTGATCAGATTCTCAACAACAAAACACTCTTTTCAACACAGTCACCATCATTAGCTCTGTGTTTTCACCAGAGATAAGATTTTCATGGTAGTCCAGAATGTGATTTGTCTTTCATGTCCCTTTCACTACTGCTGAAGTGCAACACCCACTTCCTCACTGTGCTCACATCCACTACTTGGGCTCCATAAACATTCAGAAAGCTTTAATGAATGTCAGTGGGTGCAGTTTTTTACACTGGCCACTTGCTTTTGGCAAGCATTTTTAAGAAGCTACTTGTGTGTTCAAGTATGCAGGTCAAGCTTTCTAAAGAATTTAGTGATAAGCCTTGGTATTAATTTATTTTTTTCATTTTCACAGTGAAAACTACCTCAAATACTACAGACAAACTTTTTTTTGTTTTTGTTTTTGTTTTTTTTTAATAATTACCTAACCACATCTTTCTGGGGACATACACTTACAACTCCAGCTATACAAAGCAAAATCATGAGCAAAATGTAAATTACTGGAATGAATCTGCCCATTTCCTTTCATCCTGTTGCTACATGCTCTTATAAAAAGTTGTCCCCTACTTTCCTGTAGACCCTCTTCAGGTACTGGAAGGACACTATGAGGTCCTAAGGTTTCCCTTGAGCCTTCTCTTCTCTAGGCCAAAGAACCCCAATTCTCAGCCTGTCAACATAGGAGAGTTGCTTCAGCTCTCTAATCATCTTTGTGACCCTCTTCTGGACTGGCTGCAATGGTTTGATGTTCTTACTGTGTTAGGAGCCCCAGAACTGGTTACAGTGCTCCAGATGGGCTCTTGAGAACAGAGAAGAGGGGCAGAATGACCTCCATTAACTTATTAGTCACACTTCTTTTGATGTAGCCCAGGATACAGTTGGCCTTCTGGGCTGTGAGCACACATGGCTGGCTCACGTTGAGTCTTTCATCAGCTGACATCCCCAAATCCTTCCCCTCAGGGCTACTCTCAAGCCATTCTCTGCTCAGCCTGTATTTGTGCTTGGGATTGCCCTGACCCAGGACCTTGCACTTTGCATTATTGAACTTCATGAAGTTTGCAAAGGCCCACCTCTCAAGCCTGTCCAGGTCCATCTGGATGGCATTCCTTCCCTCTAATCTGTCAACACTGCTTCTTCTGAGCTCAGGATCGGTGTATCACTAAAAGTAAGAAATTGGAGAAAGGTGGCGAGAGCCTTGTGTGGATTAGCAAGTAACTCATAGATAAACTACAAGGAAAGAAGGAGGTCCATGAAATGTGGAATAAGAGCCTGGTCACCTGGGAAGAATTTAGCAATGTTGTCAGGGCCAGTGGAGATGCAACAAGGAAGGCTAAGGCCCTCTTGGAGTTAAGCCTTACAAAGGGGGTAAAGGATAATGAGAAAGACTTTTATTTCTTGTAACATATGTCAACAGTAAAAAGATGACTAGGGAATATGTGAGTCCCCTACTAAATAAGGTGGATGCCTTGGTAACAGGATGCTGAGAAGGCGGTAATTCTTAATGCCTTCAGTGCATTCTTTACTTCAGTCTTTAATGCTGAGTCTAGCTCTCAGGAATTCCAGACCTTGGAGGTAAGATAATAGGTTGTACTACAATGTGTATGTCATGGTTTTATGGTTTTTGGTACTGGTATTCCACATCATAACATCATGCAGTGCATTTAGAGTTAAAGAGTTAATGCTCCAGCTCCATGGATCATCAACAGTTCCAGGTATACCTGTCTCAGAAGAGAAGAAGAACTACATTCCCCAGAGGACTTTGCGATGCTTTGCGTTTTTACGTATTTACGCTCAGAGGGGGAGGATATCAAGTCTTAATTCTTGTTTTAGTGTCCTTAAGACATGCAGGATTCCTGCTTCTGTGATTAGACAGTACTTAGCAAAATGAAATCATTATACATTAATAAATAACTAATTAATCATGAAAAATTACTTTGCTACAACGTTTCTTCTTTCCATTCCACTGGCTCTGGGGTTATGGTCTTCTGAGCAGATGGTGGTTTGCCTGAATCTTCAGTTCCTTGTACGCTGGCATGAAGTGTGAACTAGACACCTTTGACAGTAGTTTATACTTTACTATTACATAAGCTGTCAAGAATGGGTGAAGAAGATTGATAATTGATGATTACTCATAAGGTCACACACCTGACATCTATTTTCTTAGGAAAAAAAAGTGCCCTTAGTTACTGCTATAATGCGTCTTTAGATGTTCTTTCTTTTTAGCTTGAAGTAAGTATGTAGGAAGTTGTCATCCATAACCTTTTTGCCCTATAGGTTTTTTAGTTTTATCTTGTAAATAGCAGAAGGAAGAAAATAATAGATGCAGTGGTAGATAGGTCCCACTAGAAATAAAATAAAAATAAAAATAATTATTTTATAGATCAGTGTTTTTTTAATATTTTGCTAAAAACACAAAAACCCTGATAAAACTGCCACCTGAACAACTGTCCTTGATTTGAAGCCAGACGATAAGAAACAAAAAAATACTTCAGGCATGAAAAAGTGGCATGAAAAAATATGCGTTTTTTTTTACTTTTCTGCAAGCATAAATTATTCCAACTGTATTGATATTTTGAAAAAAGGAAATGAACAAGCTGTTTACGTATGACTCTTCTGATGTTTATAATTGCTAACCAGATATTGTTTCATATAACAAACAATATAGAAACCACATATATCATGAAGATACTTTTGTGCCAAGATGCCAGTTTAAATCAAGAAATCAATCAAAATATCTTCAAGATGTTAAAGACTTAGGAAGTTTGTGACTTAAATTTGGCAATGATGTTAAGAATAATTCTTCCTGTTTGATATCTGAGAAAGATCCTTAACAAGATTTCTTATCCACTTCTGTTAGCTGAGTGTTCTCTCATTTCAGTTATAGTAGATAATCTAGCTGTAGCTGGATCCAAACGCATTTGCTGCCAAAGATGGCGATAATAGTGAAATTATTGTTAATAATAGCTACTACAGTGAAGATTACATGTAGCAAAAATGCTCCTTAAAAAATTGAATTTCTCACTTAGCGTAAGGCTCTGTTGCTTTATATGCTCTTCTTTTTTTAATTATTATTTTTTCTTTCTTTTTTTTTCCCTCCAAATGATTTGAAACAACACTTTAGATCCCTTTCCCCTTTCCCTTTTTCTTTTGAAAATAATTACTGAAAGGGCTTGATGACATTTCAGACCTCCGTGTTGCTGAAATACCTCCTGAACTGATGTAAACTCGAAAAGTGTGGTGGGATTTAGCTTGTGTTAAGCTCCTGGTATTCAGTTTTGCTTCCTCTTGTTGATTATGAAAGTTAAATATAGGTAGAATTGTCCAGAAGACTGGGAATGGAGGTTGATGCATTTTGCTTTGTGATGCAAGTACTTCTAAAGACTAATATTGAATTCAAATTCATGCTACTTATCCTCCTACTTGTTCTAGGAAATGCAGTACTCCATGTTGTCAATCCCTGCCTTTGATTGAAGGTAGCTGTTTAAAACACATTATGACTTCAAAGGTCTTTAAAATTTATTCTTATCAGTTTTGATTGCAGGTCCGTTTTCTTCTCTCCATAGTGCTTGTTCCATCTGTGGCTCTATTTCCTTAAGACATCTCTATCATTTGAAATGATCTATACAGAAGCATTTAAAAGCCACAAACTCAGCAGCTCATCTGATGTTAGAAGGTCTATGCTTGCAGTTCTTATTAATTCAGAAAGAATTATGGCCATTGAATTCAAGCACAGAAGACTAAAGTAACTAAAAATTTATTGCAGTTTAAAATATTTAAAAATAGATATGTAAAAGGTGTTGTACTAGGCGTGGACGAGGCACCAGAGTGTGACGCGATAGGACCTCCCCTGCTCTGTGATTGATGGGTGACACATGCTTAAGGGAGCATAGAGGATGCTGATTATGTATATAAAGAACAGCTGTGCCTTATGAAACACCATTTTGCCATTTTCTACATCACCATACTGGTGTCTGTTTGGCTGTGGCCATAGCGTGGGAGATCGCTAGCCCCCGGCAGTCCGACCTTCAAGAACATAGTCAACAATAAGGCAATAAGATTTCTTTGTTCATCTCATCCCAATTGTTTCCTGCAACTTTACTGCATCTTCCTGTGATTCTATGTAATCATAAAATAAGTAAATTGCATCAAAACAAGGAAAACTTCAGCAAACACATACATATAAAAATGTTTCTGCTCAAAGATTGTAGAACTTCCATAAAAGGTGAATAAAGCAGTGAATACAGGAACCTCAGATTAATCCTAAGAGAGCACTAATGTCATGGAAGTAGACTTGATTGTACTGAATTCTTGAAGATCCCTTTGAGTCTTTTATTATTTACAATGTAGTTTGAGTCAGGTAGCTGTTTTTTTTTTTGTTTGTTTGTTTTTGTTTTTGTCAGGTAGTTTTTTTCTTTACTTTTTAATTGTTTGCAAAATCTAAAATAATAAGTCATGGCTCTTCTTTCAGTGGCTTGCCTATTGCGTTAGACTGACAATATAGTACTTAAATGGAGAGCAAATAAACCCTACTGGATTACAGTGTTCTGGAGGCAGAGGATGAAATCACTTCCCGGTACAGTGCAGGAGTTTTATTATTAACTTAATGCAGGCCAGGATTCACTCCAATTGTAGAATTCAGCCTAATAGCTTTAAAGCTTGGGACTCACAATCTGTGTTTTGTTCTTCATTAATTTAATGCCGTACATTCAATATATTTATATTTTCTTCTTTTAAAGGTACAAGCCAAGTCTTTACTTATAAGAATAAGAAAGCCTTCTTTATACAGGCAGAAAAATTTTGACTTACATCTTTCTAGCTGACTGCACACTTTCACTCTTTAAGAGAGAAGAGTTAAATTAGTGTTACCTTTATGCATCCTAGAAAAAAATATGAAAATCAAGCTTAATTATCAGCCAAGATACGGGACCCATAATAACGTAATACTACAGAATATAAATTTCTATTTTGCTTTTATGTTCTGCTTCCAAGAAGGCCATAAGCCAGATGCCTGTGGGACAGATGGTTCATATGGTGAAGGGAGGGGACATTTTTGTGTAGCTGAATTTCAGAAGATACTTATCCTCATCAAATTTCTAGCATAACAGATTCACCCACAGTGAAGACTGCTATGCATCTTTTGTCCAAAAGCAACAACAACAAAAAGGAAAGATTTTTGAAATGTCATTATTTTTAACCTACAAAATTGTCTAAAATTATTAGAATATTGACATGGAGGAGTGATTGTCACATCTGTACTAGCTCAGTTAACAAAATAGGTTTTATCTCATCATCATTTTTCTCACGTTTCTCGCTTGTGCATTGTATTCCCCTCACACTCAGTGTGTCTTGGATTTCTGTTGCCAGATATGCATTTAGATAGATTAAACCAGCCTGCTATTCATCAATATTTCATGTATATAGGGACTAGATTACAATCCATTAGCCAAATCCACTGTATTATTTTAATATTTATAAAAAAATACCCAAAACACACAAAAAAGTTGTTTATGTTCTGTATAAAGCAAAAATATAAAATAGATATGTACTGTAAAATTTTTAACATGGTAATGAATGTAATATATATTTTCACAATATTATATAGTAAATGATGGAACATTATATATAGAGAGAATACGTATTTGTATACTATATAGATATATCAGTGCAATAAACTATATAGGTGGTTTGCAAATATTTAATATTCATTTATTAAAAATGAATGAGACAGTTTCACTTCTGACTCTTGTGCTTCAGTAAGTTTGTATAAAACTTCATTACTTGAGATTTCAGCAGCTTTTTAAAGGAACATGTATATTTGTAATGAAGCTTAGGAATAGAACATGTGATTAGGTTTTAGTTGTCAATTCTGACCGGTAATTTAGTCCAAGTCATTCTTTTAAGAAACTGATTTAACTCTGTCTTAAAGCATCTTACCTCCTAGCTCATGTCTTCTATCAGCCATTTGAAGACCTTCTACTGTAAAAGAGTCCTGTTAATTTCCTGATTTAAGTTAATAATTAGCTTGTATCCATTTATTTGTTGAGCTAGTATCATCCTTAGGCTTGCATATTCTTTATAGAGTTGTGCTTGCTTTTTGATACAGCTTCATTTTTCTTGCTTAAATCACTCCAAATCTCATCTCCATTCAGGAAACAGGTTTTCTGTTCTTCACCAGTTACCTCAGTAAACTTTTTCAGTACTTTGTCCATTTATAATTCATCTGTTTGGCAGAACAGAGAGAGGAACGTTTTCCAGACTATGTATCAAACTTAATGCTATTGCATGAAAATATATCTGGTTTTGTTGGATCAAATTACTCTTTCCAATTTGCCATGACTGGACAGGATAGAAGGCATTGCTGTTGATGGGAAGTATTCATGTTGCAAGAAAAACTGTGAGAATTTGCAATTAGTAATTACATAAAATTAACTTTGTGACAACATGCATTTCTGAAGTAATTGTGTTTTCAGATTCCAAGTAATATAAATTAAAATGTCAATGAGAAAAATAGTTAGAATATGGTGGATATAGCATGAGAGAGAACATTTCTGTATGATTTGAATGGCTTTTGTGCCCTTTCCTTCTCACTTTCCACAGCTATTGTTTGGGATTTACTAATCCGACATCTTTGAAGTCACCTGTAAAAAATGAAAATAGTAAAAAAATGAGGAGGTGCTGTAGTTATTTTACTAAGTTAATTCTGGTTTTCGTCTTACTTAGTCTCTTACATTGGTTAGCTCTGCAAAATCTGAAATTTGTCCATCTCTCCTCTAATAAATTGTTATCTTTCATCTTCTGTATCTTCCTATCCTCTTCCCAGAAGAAAGAAAAAGAAAAAAGGAAAAAAATAAAAATGAAAAAAAGAGAGAATACTGTATAGTTGTTTTTATCAGATATACTTCAGTTTTCAAATATATGCTGGAACATGTTGATATTAGAGAACACAAGGTAAAAGACAGTGATCCTCCTTTGTGACTTGTAAGACAGTAATGTCAACAATATGTTGCAGTATATTAATGAGTGTCTTTTGTGTTTTATAACAGCATAAATAACATGCTTAAAAACTGAGTTTGTACTGAAAGTTTTGCAACTCTGTATTGTATTAACTCACTTTAGTTAAGCTATAATGGAAGCTTATTTTCTTGACATTCTGATTCTCATTTCCTTCTCCTGGGCATTTCTTCTTTTAATGAGCTTTCAGTGTGCTGTTCTAGCTATCAGCATGCAGTGGGTAAGCCAGTCAGCACACATCATATGGCATTGCCAATTAATTTTCTTGATTTGACACAGACATAACAGTATGCTCGACTTCAGTGGCTTCTTCAAAAATTATTTATGGAACTGCCTGAGATATAATGTCAGATTTGTAATGGAGAGTGCAGAAATTGTTCATTTAAAGAAAGAGTACATGACATTTAGTCATTTATGCTTTTAATTAAGAGTGTAAAATACCTACTTATAAACTTTTCTTTTAGCAATGTTAGATTTCAGTTCTGTTTGATTTCACTGCTATTAAATGTGTTAAAAAGTATATTTCAACACTTTATTTTTTAAGCATGATTGAATGAATAGTCTGAAAAATTCTAATTACCCAGTAATTTTAAATTCAATTATGGTAGGAAATACAAATACTATTTTCAAGGCAAGAATTTTAATTTGATTTGTATAGAATAGATGAAACAGAGCACCAGTGAAAATAGTGACCTATCTAATTGGTCACCATTGAAAAGAATGGAAAGAATGCAATTCCTATTCATTTCTTAAATGCTCCTTTGGGTTAAAAAAAAACAACAGCAACAACAAAAAACTTGTATTCTTTTTCTTTCTGTTATTCTTTACCTTTCCAAGTATGTAACTGGTTCCTTATATAGTTGCACATATTAGAGCACCATCATTAGCATGTAGATGCTTTCAAGAGGAAATGAAAGTTACTGCAAGGTTTACAACTAATTTATTAAACTTAGTGTTCTGGAGATTTTGCACAAACTATATTTAAAGAGTATAGTTTGTAGATTCATACTCCTATGATCCATGTGTATATCTAACAGTATGTCATTACTGTGAGTGGATAGCAATANTAAAAACTGAGTTTGTACTGAAAGTTTTGCAACTCTGTATTGTATTAACTCACTTTAGTTAAGCTATAATGGAAGCTTATTTTCTTGACATTCTGATTCTCATTTCCTTCTCCTGGGCATTTCTTCTTTTAATGAGCTTTCAGTGTGCTGTTCTAGCTATCAGCATGCAGTGGGTAAGCCAGTCAGCACACATCATATGGCATTGCCAATTAATTTTCTTGATTTGACACAGACATAACAGTATGCTCGACTTCAGTGGCTTCTTCAAAAATTATTTATGGAACTGCCTGAGATATAATGTCAGATTTGTAATGGAGAGTGCAGAAATTGTTCATTTAAAGAAAGAGTACATGACATTTAGTCATTTATGCTTTTAATTAAGAGTGTAAAATACCTACTTATAAACTTTTCTTTTAGCAATGTTAGATTTCAGTTCTGTTTGATTTCACTGCTATTAAATGTGTTAAAAAGTATATTTCAACACTTTATTTTTTAAGCATGATTGAATGAATAGTCTGAAAAATTCTAATTACCCAGTAATTTTAAATTCAATTATGGTAGGAAATACAAATACTATTTTCAAGGCAAGAATTTTAATTTGATTTGTATAGAATAGATGAAACAGAGCACCAGTGAAAATAGTGACCTATCTAATTGGTCACCATTGAAAAGAATGGAAAGAATGCAATTCCTATTCATTTCTTAAATGCTCCTTTGGGTTAAAAAAAAACAACAGCAACAACAAAAAACTTGTATTCTTTTTCTTTCTGTTATTCTTTACCTTTCCAAGTATGTAACTGGTTCCTTATATAGTTGCACATATTAGAGCACCATCATTAGCATGTAGATGCTTTCAAGAGGAAATGAAAGTTACTGCAAGGTTTACAACTAATTTATTAAGCTTAGTGTTCTGGAGATTTTGCACAAACTATATTTAAAGAGTATAGTTTGTAGATTCATACTCCTATGATCCATGTGTATATCTAACAGTATGTCATTACTGTGAGTGGATAGCAATACATCCTCTGGAGCCCTGATTTATTTACACAGAGATGTGGAATAAATACTCGCCAGTTCTCAGATGTTTTTATTATTATTCTCTTTTAACTGGCTTTTGGTAATCTGTGCAGTTGTTTGATTCTCATCGATTTCTAATGACCCTTTGAGCTGAACAGTTTCCTGTGGAATTCTGTGAATGCCTAAGCATATAAATTCAGATTTCTGATTCCGCTGAGAGGACTAGTTACCTAGGAGACAGTATTCATTTTGGAGCCACTGCAGTCTTTCCTTTGCTCTTGCCTGTTGCTCTTGTTGAGCTTTGCAAGAGAGAAATAGCATACACCTAAATTTGAAGTATTGTAGCTTCTTTACCATGTCTACAAACTGAAACCTGTGTCCATGTAGGTATATACAAAAATATGCACTTGCAAATATATTCTCCCAATTTCAAATACCATAAGATTGGACTGCAAGCATATACTTCATTCATAGGAGTGAACAGCCAGTGTTATTTTCAAAGAAACTTCAAATTTATTTGAGTCAACTTCTTTAAATGGAACTGTAATACTTGCCATACACTAAAAGACTCCCCAGGATATGTGTAGCTGCCTCAACAGGGAGCAGCATTTGACACATTTTCTGACATAGTAAATAGCTCTCGGGCTTTTCAAATAAAGTTATACTCTGCCCAGTATGCAGTCCAGGGCCTGTATATTGAATAAATCATCAGAAGCATATTCCAGTTCTTTTAAAGAGAGAGCAGTAGTGCTCTCACTTTATTATCGATTGCATTTGCAGAGGAAAATTGAATCCATTCCTTGTCAAGGCTCTTAAACCTCATGTGATAAAGAAGAGGGAAAAAAGAAAAGGTAGGTGGATCTCAATGGAATAAAGAATGATAATTTTTACTGCGCTGTGATGAATTTTATTTTTCATTCTGNGGAATTCTGTGAATGCCTAAGCATATAAATTCAGATTTCTGATTCCGCTGAGAGGACTAGTTACCTAGGAGACAGTATTCATTTTGGAGCCACTGCAGTCTTTCCTTTGCTCTTGCCTGTTGCTCTTGTTGAGCTTTGCAAGAGAGAAATAGCATACACCTAAATTTGAAGTATTGTAGCTTCTTTACCATGTCTACAAACTGAAACCTGTGTCCATGTAGGTATATACAAAAATATGCACTTGCAAATATATTCTCCCAATTTCAAATACCATAAGATTGGACTGCAAGCATATACTTCATTCATAGGAGTGAACAGCCAGTGTTATTTTCAAAGAAACTTCAAATTTATTTGAGTCAACTTCTTTAAATGGAACTGTAATACTTGCCATACACTAAAAGACGATTACTGGTCTGTAGAAGCAGTTCTCCCCAGGATATGTGTAGCTGCCTCAACAGGGAGCAGCATTTGACACATTTTCTGACATAGTAAATAGCTCTCGGGCTTTTCAAATAAAGTTATACTCTGCCCAGTATGCAGTCCAGGGCCTGTATATTGAATAAATCATCAGAAGCATATTCCAGTTCTTTTAAAGAGAGAGCAGTAGTGCTCTCACTTTATTATCGATTGCATTTGCAGAGGAAAATTGAATCCTTTCCTTTTCAAGGCTCTTAAACCTCATGTGATAAAGAAGAGGGAAAAAAGAAAAGGTAGGTGGATCTCAATGGAATAAAGAATGATAATTTTTACTGCGCTGTGATGAATTTTATTTTTCATTCTGTCTGTATCAAGTGAAAGGCAGCAGTTGAAATACTTAGAAGAAGTAATTTTCAGTGATATCTTTTAGCAGAATTGGAAATGAAGTTATTGGAAAGTTGTATTGATGTAGACTTTCTGACAATTATCAGTCATAAGCTCTTTACAGTACAGAATGTTATCTTAAACCTTTTTTTCTATTCTATGCAACATCCCAATAGATGTGACTATAACGTGTCTGAACATTTTGTTTTATTAAAATATGCTTTTTTGGAACAGAAAAGTGATATTCTTGCTTATGTTCATGAGGCCAGTATACATTCATGTATTTCAAATCAAGATATTCTGAAAGTTGGTATGGTTTCTACTAAGAACTAGTCAAAGTCATGCTCTATTAATTTTTATGTGCAAATTAAGAATCATATTTTAGTATGAGACATTTGAATGACTCTGTTTGCATTGGCTGTTTTTGCTTTTTTTTTCTTTTCTTTAGTTGGCAAGCTTCAAATCCTTTGCTATAGTATTTAAACTAGTATCAAGTTATATGGGTTTTAAATTGCCTGTAACCAGAGGTATTGCAGTAAAAAGTAGGGGAACTGATTTGCAGCTTCTCTTTTGAAATCCAGACTGTATCTTTAGCAGAAGCAAAAGAGTAATTTATGTTGTGGAAAATAGAGAAATAAATGATTAAAGCTAAAATTTCCAGCACCCTTTTCCTTATTTACTGTTCGCTGGGTTAGTTAAAATAAATATGGTTGAATTCTACATACAAGTATACTAATGAAAAAACACACAGACACACATATATATATAATGTTGAAGAAAGGGAGCAAGTTTTAATTACAAACAGCAAATTGCTCCAGAATTAATTGCTTAAATGATCATTCAATAAGCTGTTTACATAACAGTCACACCAAATAAGTTCTTTGTGTCTCTTCTGGGCACATGCAGCTAGTAGCATTTTCCTGTATATCGTATATATATATATATATTTCATTTTATTTCTGTTTGGATGTTCTCTTGTTCCTCATGTTCAATTTCACATTATTACTCTTGTTTTCTTTTGAACCTGGTGTGAATTTTTTATTGTATTATTTGTAAAATGTTATATTTTTCTCTGGGAGAAAGCTGCTGAGAAAGTGGAAGAGGGAAATATGGGACATAAGATCTTTACTATGATTGTAGGGCATCCACCAATATTACAAATAAATCTGGACAGTCGTACTTCTGGCTTTATAGCCTGATTTACACAAATCTAATAAAAATGTGAAATTGTTTCAATTTATCCATTCTTTAGTACTTTGGTAATGCAGTAATTTGGTATTTTACTAATTGTAGTTTCTCAGTTTCTCCTGCTATCTCTAGCACGTATTTTAGAAACATACTTTTACATATATGTGTATATGTGCATGTATTTACATGTATCTTCATGTAGATAAAACCCAACAGCATCTGTTGTATGATTCTAAAGACACTGCAGCAATATTTGTAAATGTAGAGTAATAGGTCTATTATAACCTATACTGAATATAGTTTATTTATTAGTGAGGTTACTCTCTGAACAAAATATCTTTGGAAATATTGTATTCCATTTCATATGTGAGGTAGCTGCTTCAAGGGGTGCATAGCCATCAGTTTAGAAAAGCAACTGATTATTTATTTATTTCTTTTCCTGATTGAAGGTTTTAATGAATAGGGATTTCAGTGTCCTGAGCAGGGTGGAAAACTGGCTGACAGGTTTGGGGATAGAAGCTGTGCAATTTTAAGTAAGATCACAAGGTTAAAGAGATGCATTGGCTTACATAGTTCTCAGGCTAGGGAGTCCCTGGAGGACCCTGAATCCTGAATGTTTTGTCAGACATTAGAGGTAAGAATTATTGTTGCCCATATGCCTTAAGTACCCTATGCTCCAGCACCCTAAATGCCTTTAGGAACCGTTGACAAAGGTTTCCACTGTACCACGCACTCTGTAAATCAAGCGAGGAAACAACAAAATTTGAGTGTAAAAGAAAATTCTTCTCTGAGTCAGTAAATGGCAAAGCTCCTAATGACTTCATTGTGCAACTTCTGAAAGTAAGATTGGAAACAAAGAATGAATTTAGAAAAAGTTTGTGCAATTTTTTTTTTATTTTTTTTTTTACGGTAGATCTAACTGCTTCTGAAGGAGATAGTTGAAGAGCAACCATTTTAATAAAGATGATTAGTTGTTCATTATACCTCAGGGAATTATTCCTCTTTTTCAAGTAAATATATATTTTTATAATTCCCGAATTGACAGAGAGACAAGTATACACTATAAAGTTTACTGCTTACAGGGAATCTCTGGAGTTGGAAATTTAATTTGATATTTCTATAAAAAGATGTATCTTGAGAAAGTAGTATTACCTTAAAAATCCTTTGAAAAACAGATAAACATTTTTGCCAAACACAGCATGTAGCAATTTTCTCCTTAACATTTGAAAACAAGCCTATAAAATTTAATGTTACAATCTCATTTCTCTAGTACCTGTAACAATCTCATTTTCAAATTGTGCTGTCAAGTGTTAACACTTAACCTTATTTCTATTTTCATGGACTAGAATGTAAACCTATATGTGGAAATTTATACCATCGTGCCTCTCATTTGTGTTAAACATGAACTGTTTTTATTTCTGTTTGACTTGCCCATTTGCAAGAGAACATAAAAATTCTTTCTTGTATGCAATACCATACTATATGGAAAGTTGAAATTACAGTCTTGTTTGGACATTTAGTGTTTAGCTGATCATACTTAAAAATGAGAATATTCTTGCTTTTACCTTCATTCTCTAACTGACTCAGTTCATAAATATTGATGTTCACACTGCTGATCTTTCTGTAAATAATCACATCTATAAACATAAATAACTTGTTAGCATGCAGTAATGAGTGCATGAGGGTTCCACCTTAATATTGCAATTCAAGTACACGTGGTTGCCTTTTTTTTTTTTTTCCTTTTGTGTAGAATCCCTTGAAAGCATCTGTTTGGATAGGGAAAGCTTTGTTAGCTTCTCTAAAAAACTCACCTACTTTTGTTGACAACATTCTAGTTGCAATGTGCTGTGATTAATAAAAACATCATCTTTATATGCCCGTGTATGACTGCATTTATTTCTCTATAACTGGAAAGTGCAACTAGGGTAGTATGGGTAGTATCTCATAAAAATGTATTTTTAGAAGACAGTACATGGATAAATCAACAGCCATTGCTTACAAATAATTGAATGGAAAGAAGGGAATATGAGAAACTTAAAGAAAATTCTCTTGGAAGAGAAGTGTGTTTCTTAACTAATAAACAAATTAACTATAAAATGATTAGAAACTTTGTTACTTTCCATAATAGGTTTCTTTTTTTATCATTATTTTGTTTATAGTAAATGCAAATTTTATTAGGATGTAACTTTTTAACTTGGAAATGTGTTTTATCTTTGACAGCAACAATAGTCTTAAATGAACTCAATTGGACTGCAGCGTTGGATGATGTATTCAAGCGGAACAGAGAAGAAGACCCAACTTTATTATGGCAAGTTTTTGGTAGTGCAACTGGCCTCGCTAGGTATTACCCAGGTAACTGAAGTCTCCTTGAGTCCTGTGCTATCCCACGTACTGCCTTAAAAATCTGAATTATTTAGAAGAAATGTAAGACAGCTAAAGATGACTTTCTTATGTAGGTGGGATTTCTGTTAAGCAGAAGTAACTCAAAGGCTTTGAAGTTATTCTGGTATAAAGTTAGTATGAGGAGGAAAAAACTAGGTATTAAATTACTCAGTAGTTGTATTGTTCAGAATAAGAGGAACAGAAGATTATGGCCTTTGAAAAACAGAACAGTTAAATCTTCATTTTGTATTGCTTTCTGTGAAGTGTGTAAAAAATTGGTTCAGTATTTGTTGGTGAGATTTTGTACCTGTCCAGTTTTGAAAATAGTGACTAGACAAGGAAACTTTATGATGATAGTCAGTGAAAGTACAATTGCACCATGCTTGTGTCATGCAGAATTCATGGTCTTGAATAGTTGTGTTTTTACTATTTGAGCTAAAGTCAACAGATACAACTTGATAATTTCGAATAGTATCTCTTCCAGCTGTCAAAGAATCCTATCAGTGAAGCTCATAAAATAATTTCAACAGGTGTAAATTTTATTGAATTTTAAACAACTGTAGCCTTAATTTGATACCTGATATGCACAGCCTAGCAGAAAGTTTTGTTTTATGAAAACACAAACTGCCTATTATACTGCTGTTCCTGCTAATGCTGTTATCAGTGACAAAATAATATGCTCATTCCATATGATCCATAATTGTATTTAATATCTTATCTACTGGTTAAGGAGTATCTTTGAAACTTTTTTCTTCTGATTATACAGGATTGTTGCTGTTTCTGAAAATGAGATTATGCTAAAGATGTGTCTGTGATTAGCACAACTGCTGACACTGGCAGATAAACTGCCTTAGGCTAGTCTACAGGAAGAAATATATCATAGCTCTTGGATCCTGTTTGTTTCGTCTTGCTAGATACTGATGAAATAAATACAGGGAGATATTGCAGAAAATATAATATTGGAAATGCTAATTTCGTATTTCTTTTATTTCCAAAGGTTCTGTCTCACGGCTTTTCATATCTGTCAGTATTCTGTTTGGGGTCACTTTTTATCACCACTTACCATATAGTGATGTTTTCCAAGTGCTGAAAAGAAGTATTTCTAAAATACATCTCTGTGTCAATCTCTGTGAAATTAATTTTCAAGTGTAAGATTTTCTCATGTGTTGAAAAATATCTTCTTATATTTGGCATACCCGCCTACTTCAGATGTTTATCAACATAGTGCAGCCTCATACATATTTGTCCTTAGGGCACCATTGTAAGTCATGAAAAGCTTGTTTTCCCCATTTTGCATCTAGATATGGTACTTGTACATACTCCATCTAAACACAAATTCATACTTACTATTCACTTACTGCTTGGTATGTAACCATGTGCCTAGGTTTTTATTAGCTGCCTAGTCATATCAGAAGGTAACTTCATAAATCTTCGAGTAATTCCTTGATCTCTAAATTTTGTACATCCAAGAAGTATTCTGGAGCAGTTTGACAGACCTCAAGTTGTACATGTGTTGTTCTGTGCAACTTTTTACCACTTCCTTCCATTTATAGTTCAAACAGTAAGCTTTTTGTTTTTTAGATTTTTTTTACAGGAACAGTTATTCACAACTCTGTTTCTGTAAACTTTTTCTAAGTTTGCAGATACTTATCTGACACATACAAATGTTCTGAAAATGAAACAAGGTTTCATATAACAGAAGAGCTGTCTTTCACATTAGATTTTGAAAATATTTCTATAAATTGTCAAACATATCTTCATTGTATATTTGCCTTATGTAAGCTTACTGCAGGTACATGAATTTCTGCATTGTGATGATAGTTGTAAAAGGATTTGCAATTATGAAAAAGCAAAATTAAAATGCTTAAAATGCAAAGCTACTCATTAGTAAGTGAGTTATATCCATTCATAAGAGTCTTACCTCTCCTAATAAACAGTCTTTGGTACCTCTAAGCTGTAGAGAGATTCTTCAGTCACGGGTTTCCTGTGATATTTTTGTCTGATAGTATGTCACTTCCTTGAGTAATTAGCTAGATAGTTCATCACTTTGTCGTCTGTAGTCTTTTAGCCTGTCCTTGTCACCACTGGAACCAGCAACATGAAGGAGATGTTGTGAAAGGCCTAATCCATAGAAAATGTGTGAAATGTACTTCAGAAATGAAATGGAAATTATTCATCTTTTCATTTTGTTTCCTACAGTAATTCTATTGTGGGTACTGTTGTAGACTCCTCTATCATGTCATACAAGATATTATATAATTTTCACCTGTGCTTTGTCTGACCCTTCAGAATATTTGTGCTCCCTTTTCTCTATCAAGAGGTGAAGACAGTTTCCTTCTAACTGTGACCTAGGCTGAGAAAAGCTATTTGTCATTATTTGTATTTTTTTTAACCAGAAAATACATAGTCCAGACAAAACAGATTTAGGATGATACATATGTAGATGGACAGACACTAATATAGAAGAAAGCTAAGTATTAGAAATATGTATTCAAATAAGACACATTTTGGCATTTGCAATGGTAGCAGAACTGTTACAATAAAGGAAACTTCCTGTCTTTACCATGCAAGATGCCCTAGTAAAAACACTGGAGACTGAATTGAGATTGACTTCTGTATTTATAGATCAATAATTTACTGATTCATTTTTCTAAACATTTTTCTCTAGAATATACTAAATTCAACTTTAATTCACAAACATCAAGACAGAAATTGAAGAGTTAAAAATTCAGGATACCTCTGTGGGCCTCAAACCTAAGTTTTTACCTTTAAGTCAAATCTTTAGTCAACTTGATGGAGTTTCTTTGAACTGAGATTTTCCTGAATGAAATTATTTGACAAGCTCTGTCTTCCTTAAAATAAATTCAAAGATTAGTGAGAAAACTTAGTATCAACATTTTCATGGTGGTGGTGGAGTCTCCTTCTCTGGAGACGTTCAAGACCCACCTGGACACCTACCTGTGCAACCTGGGCTAGGGAGCTGTTTTGGCAGGGGGGTTGGACTAGATCATCTCTAGTGTAGGTGCAAACCGTCCACTCCCTCTTTTAATATTGAAATCCTTCTTAATTATAGAACTAATGAGGATTATAATTGTTAATCAATGTTTCATTAAAATGCTGCAATGGGAAGCACATTATTTTTACTATAGTAATTACTAATAAAACAAATTTAAAAAGCACTGCTATTAATCACTACCTCACATCTCTCTATTTATTTTGGAAAATGAAGATCTTTAGTAAAGGGTGTGTTTTGTTTTGAAATGTAGATAGCACATATCCATTTGTAATTAAATACGATACAAGGGGCTTTCTAGTTATAATAATAAATACATATAGGAGCATGTGACTGCAAAGCTTTACTGAAAAAAAATAAAAAGACGACAACTCAGATGAATGTTTAGTACTGAAAAACTGTTTGGTGAGCAATGCCAGTTCAGCTCTCTTGGGGAAGAAATACAGAATGCAGCATTTGCCACAGTGTCAAACGACGGAGGGTATTGCTGAAATGAGTACTCTTAGACTACAGTAGGTGAGATTTATTTAGCAATAACACAATCGTGACAGTATGTGAATAGATTCAGTATCTTTTAAGAATTGTTGTGCCTAGACATATTGTGGTAATCTTTGATGTGCAGTTAGCTGAAGATGGCAATGTACCACACCTGGTCAAGATCAGAACAGCTGAGGCAACTGGTACCAGAAAAAAAAAAAAAAAAAAAAAAAAAACCTGAAAAAAATCCTGTCCTGTTCCCAAAGGTTCCAGGTTTTCCCTCTTCCATTTGCAGGTTTAACACAGAACTTTTAATTTAAAACTTAATCCCCAAAGCAGTACATCTGGCAACACTGTCTTCCCCAAAATTCTGCATAGTTCTGTGATTTCTATTTTCTTCCAAAGATGAAAAAGCAGCCTCCAGCCTGTAGCTCATCAGCCCTTCTCTTAACATAGAACCTAGATAAACTTTTTTTTTTCTCTTCATTTGACTTTATCCATGATACAAAAGGTAGGAGGAATAGAGATGGAAATGAATGAAAGAGGATTTTCTTTTTGTCTCTGCTCCTATTTATATAGCTACAGGAAATCCAGTAAAAACGACAAGAGTATCAACATTTTAGGTGAACGTTAGAAGCATTGTAATTCTGAAGAAAAGTTGTATTTCCTAAGGAGACCCACTCTACCATACTTCCAGGTGAAGCAGACGTAAAACAGCACTTGAAGATGCTTATAATCCTGTTGTTTGTGGGGATAGGAATGTATTTCCCTTAAAAGTGTTGAATTCATGTTGCAAAGTGGAGTTCACATCCTTAGATAAGTGAATTAATATATAATGAGGTTGCAGTTTAGGCACTGAATGTCTACATACTTCTTTAAGCAATTCTTTAAGCATTTCTGAACATATCTTGGGGGCACATACAGCTGTATCTTAAGCTTAGTTGCTCGAGCAGCTTTCCAGATATGTCCATGCTGGTAAACAGAACAACTCAGAGTTTTAGAAGTGGTCTTTCTGCCAGTTTCATGGTGTGACTGATGGCAGTCTTTCCCAGTGTGCAGTACTCAAACGTTTTGTTTCTTCTATCGTATCTTGGGGACATCGTTTTCAAACACATCTAGATTCTAATATGCTATACTGTATACTAATTTTCAGTCCCCAAACATCCCCTGACAGGAAATAACACAATCTTCAACTTGCTTCTAACATTTAAAACTGCTGCTCCACAAAATGATTTGTAAAGTGAAAATGAGAATATTTCTCACCTCTATTCTGTTGATCAGCACAAACATAATACTTTCTATTAACTACATACCAAAACATCTTTATTTTTAATCTGTATTCACCTATTTTTCTCAAGGCAGCAGCCACCTGTGGCTTGTTTACCTGTACTGATGCTAATTCCATTTAGAAATACCTAGCTTTTCCATAGCATTATCTTTTAATCGCAAAGCATGGTATAATAGTAATAAAAAATATTCTTGTCCTCAGTTCTATAGATCATATATTAGCCTCTTTTTCTGTCTTTATGTATCAGATAAGTACAGTTTCAGAAAAAAATTCCCTATATTGTTCATGACAGTGTTTTATTTATTTGGATCTTCATATCTAACTAGGGCTTACTAGATGTAAATTAGAGAAATTTCACAGATAAAGAAAGAGAATTCTGCTGTTTTTTATATATAAAAAAAAATTCTCCTAAAGGCTTAAAATTCTTTAATTAAAAAGATAAAGAAGGACCAGCATTAACTCTTCCCCTTAAATAAATAAATAAATAAATTCCCAGATGTTAGAAATAGGTCTCACTCAGCTGCTGGAGTATTCCCTGTTTATTTGAATTAATTGTGGAATAGATCTAAAAATCAATTTCTAATTGAATAAAGTGATATCTCTCAAAATGAAGGACTTTCTGTGCACAGCTGCTCTTGTATTAACCATTAATGGAGAGCAAGTGTTGCTGCTATGATACTGAACTTTCCCAAGAAAGGCAATACTGAAGCAGGTACTAAGGGACTAGAAAGCCTAGAAAAATCCATACAAAATGAATTTTAAAAGCCTTGAAAAACTAAGAACTTCTTTTTTTTTCTTTTTTTTCTTTTTTTTTCAAATGGGTCCATAACTTATAGCTGATAACTTCTGTTAACAACTCAACATATACAGAAGCCTTTACATTTAAAAAAATAAAAAACAAACAACAACAAAAAACCCCACGGATGTTACCCAGTAACGCTGCTTGTAAATAATCAATTAGCACAATTACTGTGAAATTGAATTTCACAATACTGTGAAAATGACATTTGTTACTTACCTTATTATCAATTTTTAGCCTCTTTCCCCAAACGTGTTACAGAGATGTAAAGCTGCTAATAATTTGTGCGTCTTTGTTTCTTGTGCATGCGTACCTAACCAGTAGAGCGCGGTAGATGTAACTGAGGTTTCATTGCACAGAACTCTCTTAAGAGCCTCCCCTTTGACACTTGTGCCTCTTTGTTTTCTCAGCACATACTAGAATCATCAAATGAGTTATAAATGGACAGATGCAGTCACGATCTCCCTTGAGCAATGCTTTCATTTAGGCTTCACCATGGGACAACTTCCATACAGCTTGAATTACTTTTGTATGTAATCAGCAGAATTGAGGCTTTCCTCTACAAGTGTGGAAATAGAAGAATAGCATGCCTATCTGAAGCTGGAAATACAGACATCCCTACAACTTCCATAATGCAATCAGCAGAAATGCGAGGGATATAAAATCCAATGAATAATTTATAAAATATCAAATTAACCGTATTCCGAGCAAGAAAATCATTAAAAGAGAACATGAATAAAACCAAAATTATTCAACAGAGAATTGTGTAGTGTTGACATAGTTCAATACTGTCCAACAATGAAAAACGCTCAAGCTGATCTCTTCAAGACATTCTGTGAGCCAGATTACAAGCCAAGAGTATTCATGTTTTAAACAATAGGTTATATAAATAGAATTGTAAATTTCAAAATGATTGATTTTAGATTTTTTTAAAAATGTCCAGTAATATTTTTGTGTAATTTATGATTTCTTTCATGTGACTTTAGTCAATAATATCCAAAGCAGCTCCCCCAAGTAGCTTCATAGGATGTTCTTTATATGATCCAAGCCAACATATGGTTCACTTATTCTAGTGGTCAACATTCTTTCTAATTATGTTTTATAAAGTTATAATTCCATAATTAGTTATTTTTGATAGAGAGCTTTTATCATCTTGAAAAGTTCATAAAAATTTCTAGGAAGAGGAAGGAAGAGAAAGGGAGGAAGAGGACGGGAGGAAGAGGAAGGGGAAGAGGAAGAGGAAGAGGAAGTCAAGGGAAGGGAAGGGAAGGGAAGGGAAGGGAGGAACTGACACAGGATGCAGTTACTATCTAGTTGTAAATTTTTTGTGTAGGAGGGGAATCAAGTGGAAATAAAATAAAAACTAAACATAAGAGAACTCCTTAGGAAAAGCAATACCTGTTTCACAAACCATAGAAATCTAATTAAAANAAAGAGGGGGAGAGGGAGGGGAAGGGAAGGGAAGGGAGGAAAAGAATTTCATACAGACAGGTGCTTTTGGAAGCACCTGTAATAAAAAAAATTAAAAAAAGAAACAAGCATGAGAGATTTTCTTATTTGGTGGTTCCTTGCAAGTTCATGTTTGTATTAATTTTTTCGTTTCTGAAAGATTATGGAGTACATCCTGTCCAGGAAATTGGTATTAACTTCAGGGAAATTACATCCTTATATGTTGTTGTGCCATCATACTTTATTAGATTTCAGATTTTGCAGGAAAAATTACCTAGATTATTTCTCTCATTGTCTTCTGTTACGTAAAATATATAATCCAATTTTAGTTTAAAATGTAGAAAAATTTGACTATAGTTCAAAATAGTACGTGAAGTAAGTCACTCTGTCATCTTATTGAATGCTACAATATCAGATAAATTATAGCTAAATGTTCATTTAATGTTTATGGCTTGCAGTTGATAATTTATTAGCTATGGAGCCTTTGCTCCAGTAGCCTATAAATCTTTATGTCAGTATCCACTGTTAAAGCAATATATGTTGATGTTATGTTCGGACCCTGTATTCAAATTCTCATTGAATCATTGTTTGTTTGCAATGGAGAGTAAAGTAAGGAGTAGAACTTACCTTTCTCGTAAGAGGAAAAAAAATAGCATTCAAAAAAAAGGTTAACTTCTTAGTGAAAATTGTTAAGAGTCTCACTAGCAGCATATATCACATTTTATCTTCTGTTTCGAAATAAATTCAAATGGATAGATTCATATAATACTCTATTCATAAAGACTGTTATAGATATGGGCTGATCAAGGACAGATTTGGTAGGATGTTGACTTTTATTGAAAGCCTAAATGTTTGGCTAAAGATAGGTCTATGTAAATCAGTATCTTGATTTACATTTCTTTCTTATTCATAATAAAGTGTTAAATCAGTGCATTCATTGCAATTTTTTCAAGTCCTGGGAAATTCATAGACAGATTTTCAGATGAAATTTCAACAACTGAGTTAGTCTGGATGGACACAGAATGTCTGAACATGTTCTAACCATGGTTTCAGACTTGTGAGATACTGATGAATTGAACCTTTGTTTACCTAAGTAATGGTATGTAAGTCACTAAAAAAAATGAAAGTTATTAACCTCAAAAATTCTTTTCTCTCATATCTGGAACTTTGAAACCTTTAACCCTCCAGATCACAAAGGAACTGACATTCTTGGATGAATTCATCCCAAAATTACTGTAACATGAGACTCTTCAGTGCTCAGAGTACACAGTGTCTCTGTGGCTGTTATGTTGATGAATATCCTGTGCGTTATATTCCATGTGAATGTGGTAGTAACTGATGCACCAACTCAAATTCTGGTCACTTAAGAAAGGATTCATTTAGTAAAATAAATTTTAAAAATACAACTACTGCATCTAGTCTAAGCTACCATCTTATTTATTTATTTATTTATTTTTGTCCACTTATAGTGATATCTATATAAGTCTTACCATTTCTCTTAGATGAGTGCTTTTTTTTTTTTTTTTTTCTCCCAGAAAACATCCTGGAACTGCCTATAGGTTTCTTTATTTCCTTAACAGAAGAATAACAGAAAATATCAGAAAATAACTCTCAGTGCTGTTGGCATACAGTGAGAGAGCAAATTGCAAAACATTATCTCATTTCATGTAACTTTTCACATTTTTGTGTTCATTATGCTGTCAAATGGTTTTGAAAGGCTCGTTTTCTTTTACCATATGACAAAGATATCTATCCTTGCTGAAAATCATGGTGCAGCTTAGATTAAATGCTTACAAATAGTAATTAATCTTACCATTTTTTTTATCAAGATATAGATGTTTCCATCTTTTTTTATATAATTATTTCCAGAAAAGTTTACACTGTCATGTTAGTTTGCTAAATTGCCTTTTTCGGTAGAACTCTCTTGAGTTAGTGAGTAATTTAAAATTTTTGTACACCTTTAGACACCCTGTGCTTTAAATGACCATAATCTTATTATATGCAGCATTAATTGACCAGTAAATGTTTTAAAATAAAGTCCTTTCTTGATGAGTAATATTTTTTTCATATTCAAAAAAGCTTCAGTTGATATTTTGGCCCCATTTAACTCAGTGGTTAAATATAGTCAGTGAGTTCTTCCCAACATAATTTGTCCCTGTAAAATGTTTTATATATGTATTTACAACATTGTATTATATGTTTCACTTTACAGCAGTTTGTACTTCAAAAAGTTATTACAAAAATACAGATATTTTTCAACATTTCCAAATTTTGATACTCATATTTATGTAGTACTTATCTGTGTTGTTTATTCATTACTTTTTAAGTGTTTGTACTTAAAGATTTAAATTTACTCTACATGATGATATGTATTTTTTTCCTGTTTAGCTTCCCCATGGGTAGATAATAGTCGAACTCCAAACAAAATAGATCTGTATGATGTTCGCAGAAGACCATGGTAAGCTTTCTTTAAAGAACTGACATATATGCATCTCTTGCCTTCTGGATAAGACATTTCAGATAATTTGTTCTGACTATAGTTTTTACTTTTAGATACTGCTATTTTTTTTATATAAACTCAGTTAATTATTCTGTGAAAAAAAAAAAAAGTTCAGATTATATTACTTGTGACATCCAAGGTAGCATATGATACTGTTGCATTACATGGACTTTTTCATAGGTGGATAAGTATCAAATAGGTCTCCGCATAAAATGAGGATTTTGTGCCAAAAACAAAGTTAATTTGAATTATCAGAAGAAGGCAATTTTCCAGACTTCTGCAAGTGTTTACAAATACGTCTCAGTGATTTAGTTCAGCTAAAGAATCAATAGATTCTCCAGTAAAATATGGAGAATAGTAGGATTATTTCTCCTTGTATTTTTCTGTAAGCTTCTCAAGGTATACTGATACTTGATTCAGTACCAGTTGAATGTGCTCTTTCAAAGAATGAAGTATTTTTCCCTAAGATGGGCTGATGCAATAATTCATTTGTCATCAAGACCTTTAGCTGTGAAATAGAATTCATGCTTTTTTCATTCATCAGCATGTGAAAGTCTTGAATTTTGATAATTATATCCTACTTCCAGGCTTTCCTATTGCAGTTTTAATTTTGGTTTATTTGGAAGGAGGCACAGCAAGAGAGAAAATGATGGCACATGTTTTTCTAATAGTTACAACAAGAGAACATCTTTTGTTTCAGTTGGTTTAATTTAGAGTGTCCTCCATCACATCCAACAAATCTGTTATCATTCATATCCTGTATTTATTTCAGGTATATCCAAGGAGCTGCATCTCCCAAAGACATGCTTATTTTAGTTGATGCGTAAGTGTTTAACATCTGGATGTTAAAGTTAGAGAGGTAAAAATACTTAGATCTATTGAACAAATCCCTGCATGCTGAAAGAAGAGATAATTAAGAAGTCCTTCTATGGAAGGATCAAAAATCAGGTGTGAGCAAACAAACATAGGAAAATATATTTCAAAAAAGACCAGAACAAACCTGAAAATTATTTGAACTATGTACAAAGCAGTATTTTTAAATCACTTTGATATTATTCTACTTTCATCTTCTTAATAATTACTAAAGTAATCATTGAAAATTTCTCACATGCATGCCAAGATTTGATGTAAAACACAAAAGCAGAAGCAAATTACTGGAAGCATGAAAGTGGATTTAATCATTTCATGAGCCTGAAGGGTGAGCATTATGCAGAGTTCACATTTTACTGTACTTATTTGAAGCTCTGTTTCTATAAATCATTAATCCCTGAGCAATCAAAATGATTTGGATAGATAGACTTCCCCCTAAAATAAATGTGAAATAAAATGAAAAGGAGGCTTTGTGATTTAAATATTACATTTTTTGAATATTTCTTTTATTCTTATTGACAAGTTATATAAGTTAGGAAGTTAGGTTATTTTATAAAGACAAAAAATAATAATTTATCAGAAAATATGAAAAAAACCTTTTGCGATTTAATGTATATAAAGTAATTCAATGTTTGATATTTATGCTGAGATATTTATTACATGCAGTGTAGAAAGTTAGCAGAAAAACAATGATTAAAACAACCAAAACCCTCTCTCTTCAACTTGGCAAGGCTTCTTTTGTTTAGTTAAAGACAAGGGATTGAAGGAAGCATTTAAGTTGATATGTCAGACAGATCACTTTATGCTGACCAAAAATTCTTAGTAAGAAAATTTGCATTTCATGTGGTGTTTACATATCTGGAGTGAGGTTTATTAGTTATTTCTACACTTAGATTTAATTTTTTTCTTGAATCAAACAAGCTACCAATTGAGTGTCTGAAAATCCAAATCTGTAAATCTTTGGATAGGAATATAAAATGTTTATATAATGCATTGGTTGAGAGAGATAAAACCTCTCCCAAATAATGAAAAAAATGATGCATCATTACAACTCAATCTGAGTCATAAGATTTTGGATTTTAATACCTTCATTTTTAATTCTAATAACACTAATGGCTTTCAGGAGAATTACTGAAAACTCAAGTGTAAAGGTTTCTGAGGGTGCTGGTTGCTGCTCTATATTTTCTTTTTTTTTTTTTTTAATGAAATGTTTAAAAGTCATCTTTTCTGTTATCCTATGGTTTTCTGTTAGGAGTGGGAGTGTCAGTGGATTGACGCTGAAGCTGATCCGCACGTCGGTCATTGAGATGTTAGAGACCTTGTCTGATGATGACTTTGTGAATGTAGTTTCAGTGAGTATCTGTTCTTTCAAATAAACCTGAATTGTTAGCAAAGCCATGAGGAAATTATTTTCAATGTCAGATTTGAGATGTTTGAATAGTAAGCTGCTAGGAGGGTTAAAGAAATATTGCAAAATACCACAATTTGCTATTTTCTTGAAATAGCAGGATTTGTAGCAGCTGTGGATCCATGGGAATACATTCATTTGAAGACACTTCTATAAAGGTCAATCAACTACAGTAAACAAGGAAGCAGTTAAAGCAAAATTCATTTAAATATACCTCTGTATAGCCAAATTCTCCTTTTCAATATTGAGGTCTGTTTAATGTATCTTCTGTTTGTTTGGTACATACATATCCTCTTGAAATCCTTCTCGGGGAGTCCCCTCATTTCATTTTTTGCTATGGTAGTCTGTTTTTTGAGATGGAATGATACAGAGAGGTAAGGGAGAATTCTTTCTTCTAGACTGAAGACAGTTGAGGCATTTGTGTCAATTGATGTATCACAAGAGAAGATGTACAGTTGTACATCCAACCTGCAGAGGAGATATTCTGGAGAAGATCTAAAATTCAGAATTTGATGGTACCAAAAGAATTTTTCCTATAATAATAAGCAATATATGTAATAATAAGCAATTGTATTTGATGTGCAGGCCCAAGTACTGGTGCAAAGACGGTAGGATTGCTATGATTATCAAATGGAGGAGGTGCTGGCTTTTTTGAGGTTGGATTTTCATCAGCTAAGATATTTTAGAACACGATCTCAAACTTCAGTACTCTGCATGATTACTACAAACTTGATCACTAGTCTTAAAATTTCAGTTTCTGTAAAAAATATCTTTTAAATAGGTCCTTATAGTAGCTTTTTCTTTCTTATTTCTTTTTTGTTTTGAAGTAGCATTTCAGTCATTCCAATATTTCTATGGAATTTAAAGTGCAAACCCTTAGTTTTCAAAAAGGCTGAAGGCAAAATAAAACAGATTTGGGAGGGGGAAGTTGGTATGAGCTACTTGCAGTTTTCACACTTATACCTCGGATGTCATGGTCTAGCCTCAGGCAAGTCTTTTTTATTCTTTATTAAGTTGTTAAACTGTAGAGCTTTGATTCTAAGGACTTAAGATAGGAGTGCTGGCATACTCTTAATGACAAGAGACAGCCTGCATGGTGAGTAACTCTGGAATGATTTTGGAGGCAATTTTCAACTTCTACAGATGTGTTGTAGCCAGCCTGCAGGGAGAAAGACCTGAAATATCACTATCAGAAGTCTCTTTGAACACCACTTATTGCTTCATCTTTTGCTGTCAGTCTAGCTAGACCTTTCCCAAGTAGTAGAGAGAAGCTCTCATTTGCAATGGCATTTCCTTTTTCCAAATTTTTAGTATTGGATAAGATAGCGAGTTTTTTCTCATCTAAATTGCAATGAAAAAAAAAAAAAAAGAAACTTCTTTTTTCTTAGAAGAATATCAGCTTTATGTGATGACTTTAGACAGCTTAGCTCTTGTTCATGTGTTCACTGGTTTAAAAAAAACATCAATTCTCTAATCTTAAACTGATAGAAATTGTTTATTAACAATAATGGAGCTATACCAGCCTTTGCCATTGGAAGATGTGGATCTTCAATTCCTACTGATTCACATAGTTTTTCCAGCTCTTTCCTTCATTTACTCCTAGCTGACCAGGAATTGTATATCCTAAAGCTGAGGTAGGAAGTCTTAAACTTAGGGTATTTTATTGGTTAGACATTCTGTGCTGTTCCTGTGGGTGAGATTTGTTTCAAAAAAGGACTAGAAATCTTTGAAAATTTTCTGCAATACATTTTCTCAGTGGTTGGTAGCTGGTAATGTAGCTGGTAATATGCAGAAACTTTTCTTCTTTGAATGAAGTTACTGTTTTAGAGGCACTTGTCAGATATTGCAGACTGCAGAACTGAAGAGGACCCTTCCATTCATGAGCTACATTCATTATCTTACGACGGCAGTGCTCACAGAAACACACATACTAGAAAATACCATCTCTAAATATTTCATAAAGTACTATTTGTTATTTTGCATTTATAATTTAAAATTCCATATTAAATCGTATCAGTATTGAAATTGCTTCTGTATGACTTGTTTTAATGCGTTTAAATGACTACACATTGAAACTGTGAGATTTTATTCTGTTGTTTTCTTTCTGTAACAGAAAGCAAATCACTTGCTACAGACAGAAAACATATGGTTGTACTGTTTCAAGATATTCTTTAACGAAGAAGTGTAAGCATCAAAGTTTGTGGATTTTCAGGGTTTTTCCCTTTTTTTCAGGTTGTTATGTTTTTCCACAATCTAAGCAAATCCTCAAATCAAAGTTTAACATCAGAGACAGCACTGCTTAAAAAGGTGATGACTTACCATGCTCAGTAGTATTTGCTCTTTTAATTATTCACAGAAACATACTAAATGCATAACTTTATATAGCGTTCATCCAGGTAGTAGACTTGATTGGCTCAGTAGAAAGTCCAAAAGCCAAGATGTTAACTTTCAGTTAACATAATATTAATGACTTGAAATATGAACACTGGAATTTATCTAGAAGTTTTTTCTTTTCCTCCTGGATCTTTTGGCCAAGCAATCAACAGTTGTTTTATGTCTTGTTAGATTTAATAACTGTAGAGTGCTTAGTAATGAGGTTTTGAGTTAGCTAAAGAGCTGTTTTACTTCTAACCTCTGCCAAGATGTTGTCCCACAAAACCCATATGTATTGTGATTCATACCCACAACTGAAGCATGGATTTAAGCTCATGCCAGTCACTTCTAGAAACTGACAGTATGATTTAATCCACCCTGCCTGGTGTATATGTAAGTCTTGGGAAACAAAAAGCTTAAAAGTAGAAGTGCTGAAATATATTATTTCTACTGAATTTATATAGTTCTTGCATGTAAATCAAGGGAAAAAGAAAAGCTGAATGAACTGTTAAGTCACATAATGACTTCCAGGGGTTAATATATCACAATTTCCTCTGGGATTTGCATTTTTCTTATCTGAAGTGCTGTGCTTTGTTGCAGAAAGAAAACCTGCTGTTAGAAAGAGCTTAAATGTATGAGTAATACAGCTGTTTTCCCACTAATCCGGTTATATGCTTTGATAGCAATAAGTGGTAGATGATAGGGGCAGCAATTCCATCCCAGCACGCTATGATTTAGTGACTTGATTTCAAATGTTGACACAGAGAGTGTAATTTGTTTATGATGGTGAGTAGGCTGCAGTTTGCTGGGGGAGTGCATTGCAACTTCCAGTCTGTAGAGGTGGGAAAAGACACAAAGGAAAACACAGGAACAGGTATTCTAAATGTTAGGAATGATATGACTGTTTAAAATCACTTAACCTTTGTAAAAATTTTAAAGAAAGTATGTATTGTTTGGAAAATATATATTAAACATTTGGAGCATGCTTGGAATGATATGTGGGTCGCTCTGAAAGTAATGCCTCCTATTTAATTCCATGGAAACTATAACAGATACAAAGAGAACAATAACATTTCATAGAACAAATTTTCAGCAACTAAAAACTATTTTACCATCACATATTCACCATCATTTGCCAATTTTCATAGATAATTTGATCAAGATGCTCTTCACTTTGTAATGTGACACCTGTACATGGCTTGTTGTTTAGTTCCCTGTCATCACTGCTGAAAGCACTACCTACCACCTTACTTTGCTCACATCCACTGATTGGTCTCCATAAGCATTCAGCAAGTGCTTACAAATGCCAGTAACTCCATCATAAAAGCAACTGAAAAGCAGTTTGAGTTTTTGAGAGATAATTTTGAAGTTTGTAAATAAGCAGGCTGAGAACTAATTTGAGAGCAGCTAAGAAATGCTGTCACCAGGGAAGAATCTTCCATCCATAAACTTTCATAACTGTTACATATAGACAGTGCAAGAATCAGTAGTTGAAGCCCAATAAATTTGAGTGTCATACAAATTTTTAATATGCCTCAACAAATAGCAAGGAAAAATTCGTGTCCTATACATATCAATATTTAATGCTTTCCTGGAAAATGTACTTTAAGCAAACATATAGCACTAATTTTACTTTATTTTATTTTATTTTATTTTATTTTATTTTATTTTATTTTATTTTATTTTATTTTATTTTATTTTATTTTACTTTGTTTTATTTTTAAGGTCTGTGACAGGAGTAAACATGGGAATTCTAAGGGCAAGTAATATGTGGATGTTGAGGCAGTGTGTAGGAGGTCAGACTAGATCATCTCATTGTCCCTATTGGCCTTAAATCGAGAATTTATTTGTACTTGGTGGTGGTTTTGTTTTTCCGTTTTGTCCTACTGGTTTAAATGTTTGTCCCAAATATCTGTTTCTCATCCACCCTAGTTACCAATCGATTGGAAGGCACTTCATCATCCTTATGTGATATCATTACAGTAGCCTTCATCTTTCTAAATAGGGAATATTTACTACACACCTTCGCCTTCTCCCTGTGTACTTAACAGTTTAATGATATCTATTCAGCCAACACTTACTCCAGTGTCTCCAACTACTCCAGCAAAGATGTGCAAGCCCTCCATTCCAGGCCTAATAATGGTTGCTGCACTCCCATGCACAGGCACATGTAGATACGAGAGGGAGAGAAGGAGTTTAATATGAATGCAAGACGGACTGTACTAATGAGGCGCAGGCATGACCAAACAAGCAAACTATTTACACATGACCAACACTTTTTCCCCTTACTCCTGTTTCTTTCTTACAATTTTTCACCCCCTAGTCACCTAAATTCATCCCATTCCTTATCTTAGTTCCTTCTTATAAGATGTCCTGTAGCAAGTCCTGTGTGATTACAAAGGACATAGAAACAAGCATATATAAGAAGATTAGAGACTTAATAATTACACTGTTTTATCTTTTGTGTTACTATTTGCTGCGTTAACATTGGCTTTATTTTTACCATTGTATTATTAAATGTACTTTTAGTTTGCTATGGAATAAAAATATCTAGAAGATATGTTGAAGAAAAAGTAATGTAATGTGTTGGAGTAGGGCAAATCTTAAAATAAGATTGTTTTCATTTTAGATTTGTCACAAGTATTAATTCTAAGGATTAGTGTAGTTGAGTGGAAGAAGAGCTAAAGGAAATAGAAATTAGAAGCTGAAATTTTAATTTAGGATGTCAAGAGCAGGGAGGTTGCTGGAAACTGTACATTTATTACTGTAGAGTGTAACTTACAATTCCAGATGACTAGAAAAGTCACCTCCATTCACACTTTGAGGGATTGCTTTGGGCATCAATACAGATTTTTAGTGTCTTCTCTTGTAGCTGTCAAATGTCAGGAAGTCAGACTTCTAACAGCACATGGCACAGGCTTCTGACATTTCCAAAATAAATCCTAGCTCTCTGATAGATCAGTAGTACATAAAATGACTATATTAGCGGTATATAAAATGAGGTGATTGCTCTTGGTTAAACTGGTTAATAAATCGTCTACTTCCAGTTTTTAACTTTTAGTGAAGTACCATTCTCAGTAAAGTCTGTGGCATGTCAAATACTGGACAAAAGTACATTTCTGATCCATCTGAACCAGGAGACATTGATTACAGGGAACCATGACAGTGTAGCTAAAAGTTTGTTGTTCTCTAAACAAGATATCTCCTAGCAGTTCAGAAGAGGCCAGACTGTACTGGCCTTAGTGATCTGGTAGAGAGAGATGACTCATGATATCAATGATAAAATAGAAAAATTTAATCTGTCCATAAGTTTATTGACAGGATGGAGACTATTCATTCGCAGTCACTTGTTTTTAGTATATATTTCACATAAATATTCTCCATTTGGCAGGTGAAACTTCAAGTCATATATATCAAGAATCTGTCTGGGTAAAGGAGCTCTTAGGCAGAACATGAATGAAATACACACAGAATTCTCAAGTCTCACTCTTTGTAGACACACATTTCCAGCCTGTCTCACTGCTTTAGCAGCAGCCTCTTGCACTTCAGTAACATGCTGTCATGGCTTCCTTACTGCTTGCTTGCCTGCCCAGGCACCTGATGCAACCAGGCAGAGCACTTCTGTCCTGAGATGTGACAGGCAAGTTTAGACAAAGGATATGGAGGCAACACTGTAGTCTCCTGCCCTCCCCCAGGTATGTGGCCTGTCACTGGAGCATCCACCTGTCTTGTTATATGGTGAATTGGTTAAACATATGCTTTGCTTTTGATGTCAGAGTGGGAACTTTACGGATAAAATTCAAACTTTTTTGGTCAGTGGTGTTTCATGGTCTAAACAACTGAGAATTGACTGTATGAAGGTAATAAAAATACCTATAAAATCATATTCTAGAAAATCTCCTGCTACATATTCTCGTACAGAGGATTTGGGGTGCGTTGGCATACAGTGAACCTTACAGCCCTACAGCTCTGACATAGTTGAGAATAACAAGATTTCTCTGGCAGGTGCTTAAGTTTACCGTATAGAAATTTCCAGTAGGACTAAGAAATGTGGTATTCATTAAACAAAAGTACATGCTAACATAGCTGCAGCATCATGGAATGTCCATAAACAAGTTCTTGCTGAAATACCTATGGGCAAAGATGACATTCTTTGTCGCAAATGTAAGATTCACAGTGTGGAATGTGAGCATTAATCTTGCTGTACTTAGTGGGGGATTTGCACTGATCTATGTGCAGATAATCTCACTGATTAAAAAGGTTAACTTAATTAACTGAGAGCATATTTTTATCCAGTACTTAGTCCTTTCTACAATATTTGTCTCATTCTGAGCTGCAAAACTTTCTTCAGGCAATATTTTGTGATCTAACAGATTGCTGATGAATGCTGCTACCTCTGATTTTTAAAGATTCCTTTCAGAAACTCAGTATTATGCATTTTTGAACATTATATACATAGGTTGCGCTGAAAAGTGATGTCTCCCATTTATTTCCCATTTATATATTATATAAATATACAATAACAGTATTTGATAGAGTGATCTCTCAGCAAGGAAACACTGTTTTTCAACATAGTCACCACAAGCTATGCATTTTCACGAGCAATGAGCAAGAGCCTGCATGCTGCACTCAT
The DNA here is from genome assembly GCA_013399175.1 of Odontophorus gujanensis. Lineage (NCBI taxonomy): Eukaryota > Metazoa > Chordata > Aves > Galliformes > Odontophoridae > Odontophorus > Odontophorus gujanensis. The sequence goes on along the minus strand of VXAB01008247.1, from coordinate 92,696 downwards.
AAAGNGTTAACTTAATTAACTGAGAGCATATTTTTATCCAGTACTTAGTCCTTTCTACAATATTTGTCTCATTCTGAGCTGCAAAACTTTCTTCAGGCAATATTTTGTGATCTAACAGATTGCTGATGAATGCTGCTACCTCTGATTTTTAAAGATTCCTTTCAGAAACTCAGTATTATGCATTTTTGAACATTATATACATAGGTTGCGCTGAAAAGTGATGTCTCCCATTTATTTCCCATTTATATATTATATAAATATACAATAACAGTATTTGATAGAGTGATCTCTCAGCAAGGAAACACTGTTTTTCAACATAGTCACCACAAGCTATGCATTTTCACGAGCAATGAGCAAGAGCCTGCATGCTGCACTCATAAAGATCTGCACCAGTGGAGGAGACCTGCTGTTGCCCCTGAAACTTATCACCTACTGCCTTGCTGTGCTCACGTTCTCTGGTTGGTCTCCATTCTGCAAGCATTGGTGAATGTCAATGGGTAAAATTGTTTCCACATGGAAGAATTCAGTGACGCACCTTTGCTTCATCCACACTTCCATGTCAGAAGCCATTTTTCAGACTGCCCCTCTGCTGCCATCAGTCAGGCAGCAACATAATGTAATGGAATATTGGCCACTGCCATACCACCAGCCTCTGATGTTATAGGCCAACATAATGAAATAGGAGGCTTGCACTTTTGGAGCAGCATTGTATATTCTAATATATGTATTTCCGTTTAGCAATTAAAAGAAGTGTAATACATTTAAAGTATTAATAAATACCAATAATAATCTTATTTCACCCTTTATTTGCAATTTACTATTGCAGTATACTTTCAATACAGTATTGCCCACTGAGCATTGGAATAAGGCTTTTACATTTCCTTTACAATGTATATAGAGAGTTTTACTGTATATAAAAAAATTATCTATATACAAGTCATAAGATAGAAGAATACTGTTATTTTATAGCAAAATATGCATGCTGAACTTAACATCATATATTTTTTGCTAGGTCAAATTCTAAGTTGTTGTTGCTTGAACTGCCTCTAATTTTCTGTGTACTGAGATCTATATGGTAATAAAAATTTGAAAATTGAATTCTTACTATTCTCTAGAAGGGTTCTGATGAATACTTATATCATCAAAATGCTGAAATATAGATTGTAACTGGCCTTATTCAAGACTCAGATATTCTTGGGATTAACCCTGAAATCCTATTATAAAGCCTACTGCAGCAGGAAAAAAAAAGAAAAAAGAAAAGAAAGCAGCAAAGCTGGATTGAGTTACAAGAGGAAAGCCTGATAAAATCAGATATATTTCACTATTATTTAATATGTATAGTTACAACTGGGTCACCACGCTGATCAAGCCACTAGGTAGAAGTAGCATAGCAACAAAGCTTGTCAGACTGAAAATCTGAAGTAGTATATCTGATTAGGTGTTCAGTGAGCTCACTGTATTTTTCTGAATTTTCAGTATTCTCAGAGTGATTTTTCTGATTTATTCAACTATCACAATCTTGTTTTTAAACTTTAAGCTTTGTAGCAAGTGTAAACATAGGAATCATTGCTTTGTCAAAGTTTTATCTGATTTTTTATAAAAGAAACATTTCTAAATGTTTTTTAAAAATGTAATTTGCATGAAGTTTAAAGCAGGTTCTCATTTGTAAGTCAGGAAGTAGAGAGTTTCTGTTTGCTTCTTAGGTTACTTTTTAGTTTAGAAGTGTCACTTCAAGACATTCTGAAAAAAATATTTAATAATGTGTTAATTCAGAAATAAGCTAACTGGGATAAGTGAAGTATATATTTAGGGAGTTAGCAGGTGAGGGTGGTTGGAACAATCTAAATTTTTATTTAGATTTGGTAATATTGTTCAATAAGAATGTTTTCATTTCTACGGTGTTTGGAGATGAAAAAAAAAGGCTTGGTTGAGAAGTGCTAGCTTTTACAGCTCTTCCATTATAAGTATTGCAAACTTGGTTTGTAGTGCCATTGGAAATTATGTTTTGGACCTTTTGTATGGAAAAAAAATCCATTCTCTTAGAGCTGTGATATCCTGTGTCCAGCACGTGGAAGTTGCCTTCAGTACATAGACATTTTGGATTATAATATTTCTTTCTTTCTTGCTAATCACACAAAAGTATTTGTTTTATTTTCAATGAGAAATTTATGCAGGTTGGAGAAGGCACTAATGAACATCACCAGAATTGTATTTCATATTTCAATGTAACATTTGTAAGAACAGTCCAAATGTTTTTGTTGCAGTGCCACCTAGTGACTAAAACCTGTGCAAAATGTTCTAAATTTTTTGTTAATTCATTAGTTTTGGTTTGTTTGTATTTTCCAGAAATGAGATTATTTGCAAAACTTTTTCTGTTTTTCAAATCGATTTGTAGCACTTTTCTGCAAAGCAACACTTTCCTCAATTTCTTTTTCTAGGGTTTGCGTTCACATAAATTACTGCTACAGTTGCTGAGAATTGTGACATTCCTCAGTGAATAAGTGTATTGTCCAGACTGCATCTGATAAAACTTTCTTTCTTGATTGTGTCTACACATAAACATTTTTATTTATATATCTATTTACACATATGCATGAAAATATTACAAACAGTAGAAAAAATATTATTGACTGTCTGAAAAATTAATAAGCACTTTGTGATCAAGACAGATGCCCCAGTATACTACATAGGTAACTCTGGAAGTAATTACTCCTATTAATTTCCTTGAAAGCTAACAGCAGATACAAAGAATACAAAAACATTATTTCATTGAGCAAATTCTCAGCTACAAAATGCTATTTTTCATCGTACTCACCACAATTCGCAATGAATTTTCACGAGCAGTCCTCTTACTCTACTCTTTGTTGTATTTCTTCTTAATACTGCTGTTTTCAATGCCTGCTTGTTTTTCTAATGTTGCATATAATGTCAATACTGAGTGCAATTAATGGAATTCTTTGGGATTTCTTCTTATAAAAGAAGCAGAATCAATAGAAAATATTCATATGTACTTCTATAACTTCCTTCACTTGCCAATAGAATGATTGACATTGGATTGCTGATTCAGATTAGATGTATTTCCCAGGAAATGATTAAATAGAGATACATGGAAAGTGATAAATGGATGTATGAAGAGAGTTAGAATGTTCATCAATTTATACATTGTCTGTGAAATTGACATTTTTCTATTGCTGTGCTTCAAGATCAGAATGAATTGGAGCAGCTTTATGTGCATTTTGAAGACACTTAAGTGATGAGCTGTTCTTAAGAATTCATGCTTTAGGAATTTCTGCCTTATTTGCGCTTGTGGTTTAATGGGATATGGCAAAATGCAGATCACGAGTGGTGTTCTCTAGGGGTTGGTTTTGGAGTCCATCCTGTTTAATATCTTTACAGACTATCTGGATTAGAGAATGGAGTGCACCCTTAGTAAGTTTGCAGATATCACCAAATTTAAGGGAAGTGTCATTCTTGAAGATAGGAAGGGCCTGTAGAGGGATCTGGACAGGCTGGATAGCTGGGTGAAGGCCAATGGGATGAAGATCAACAAGACCAAGTGCCGGGTCCTACAATTTGACAACCACAACCAAAGGCAATGCTACAGGATTGGGGCAGAGTGGCTGGAAGTCTGCGTAGAGAAAACAGACCTGGAGGTACTGGTCGATGCTTGACTGAACATAAGCCAGCAGTGTGCTTAGGTCACCATGGCTTTCTGGCTTGTATCAGAAATAGTATTGCCAGCAGGACCAGGGAGGTGATCATCCTCTGTACTCTGCTCTGAGAATGCTGAAACTCAAGAACTCTGTTCAGTTTGGGGCCCTAACTACAAGAAAGATCTGAAGGTCCTTGAGCATGTCCAGAGAAGGGCAACGAAGCTGTGAAAGGTGTGGAGCACTAGTCTTATGAGGAATTATGAGGGAACTAGGACTGTTTAGTTTGGACAAGGGGAGTCTCAGGGTAGACCTGAGAGGTGGTGGTGCTGAGGTGGATGTCAGCTTCTTCTCCCAGATAATCAGACATAGGATGAGAGGGAATGGCCCCAAGTTGTGCCAGGGGTGGTTCAGGTTGGATATTAGGAAGAGTTTATTCTCAGAAAGAGTAGTAAGGCATTGGCACACGTTGCCTAGGGAGGTAGTAGAGTCGCTATCCCTGGAGTTGTTGAAGAAATATGTAGATGTGGTACTTAGGGACATTGGTTGTAGGTGGACGGTTGGACTGAATGATCTCAGAGGTGTTTTCCAACCTTGGTGATTCTATGAAAATCATAACTATCAAAGGGCAAATTTGAGGATTATGAGTTAGTTGGACTAATGAAAATGAAAAGGCAACAGCATATTCTGATATTCTAATAGTGGGGAATTGAGATTAAAGTTTATAGCCAGGTCTTTGCTTCTAACTTGTTTTCTTCCCTGTTGCTTCACTTTTCTCTCTAATAAAATGAGACTAGTTCTATTTCACCAGGAGTCCAGGATACTCAGTAATATCTAATATATGTAATGTTGAAGTGTGGATGGCCTTGGGAAACACATGCTATGTGTTTCTTCCTAAAGCTTGTTAGCCGGAGGGAGGTCAACTGGTAGCTACAAAAGGTAGATCTGTCAAAATATTTTCCAGTAGGCAAGCTAGTGTGTTTCTTTTCAGAATTTAGTACTTTGAACTGAATCCAGTTTTAGGAAAAAGAAAAAATAATTACGTATGTTCTGCTTTTTTCTTGTTAGTTGCTTTTTTTTTTTTTCCCAGATTACTTTATATCCTTGATCTTTCTGGTGGTCTTAGATTAAATTTCAGTTCCTGTATATGTCACTTCTGGACACTTATTCTGTCTTCTTTTTGCAGCCTTTTTTAATGAGATTTTTTTTTTTCTTTTGTCTTACACTGCCTGCTTAATTAAAACACCTTTCTGTAGAGTCCATCAATAGTCATATTTTGACCTACCATAATACTGGAAGAAATAGGTCTGAAATCATTATTTGTTTTTCTTTCATTGAATCCTCTAATATACTAGTGTTCAGGTAGGAATAATTGAATGGTTTACCTCCAAATGTCATCTGTTGTTTTGTGAGTGACTTATTCAGCTCATGGCATTGGACACAAATTCTACTTATTTTCTTTTTACCAGATATAGCGTTTTTATGACATATGTTTATCAATACTGCAATAGTTAGGGGGAAATTCCAGTAGAACAAATACCCAATTGATATATTTCTTTTCAGATACACTGGGAGTATTTTATTCAATAAGGTATGGGTTAAAGTTACTTCAGTTTTAAACCTTTGATAGGACTTGATTTGATAACAATGGGAACTTTCTGAATTGTTTCTTGAAATGCTGGATTTTCTTTCTTCCTATAAGATATTAAGTGATTGGATATATTGTTATCTGATTTTGAAGAAAGGAGCCAAACTTAAGCATTATAACGATTCTTACATGATAAATAATGGAAACAGTAATTGTCAAAGTCTTATTGCAGGCATTTCATCTTTTGCTACCTGAATATGTGAAATGTTATTGCCACTATTTCTACCGTATTTCAGGTTAGTGTAACAGAAACTAGAGAAAACTATCTCAATTTGGCTAATTCTATGTTATGAATAGTCTTGGTATTTGTAATACAGTCGACTAGGTGAAGAGCAAAATTTATTTAGCATTGTGTACTGGGAGTGACAGGCCAATTGTAAGAGCATTCTGAAGAATTTTGCATTTGAAATCCTTCAGTTACTTCAGTATTTTTCTGATTTTCAGGTTCATTAAATGTAGCCCTGAATTTTGTTCCTCCTTTTAGATATTTTTATCAGTTGCATTTCAGTCATCAAACTCTTCACCTCATAGCAAATAGGTAAGCATTCAGTTTGGAGGATTATTTTTCCATCTACTGATTCCTTCCCCTTCCTCATTTGCTATGTTGACTGATGTTAACATAAACACTCCGTGTTGTGTTTCAGAGCAACTAGCTCATGTTTTCTTAATTAAATAATAGCTTTTGCAGTCATCAAGTGAACGAATTCACCATTCTACAAATGTGCAATTTCTTTCATTTTACATCAACATTTGACTGTAGATGCAGCTATACTGACCTTGACCTTCTTTCTTTCTTCGGTTTAAATCACATGGAAGTACAGTAGAGTTTAATTGTTAATTGTTAAAACAAACTGATCCAGAATTTCTGAAAAATTTTGAAATTGGATTTTTGTATCCTTAATTACCAATCCATATGTTAGATATCTGACCATAGAAGTGGTTCCCTCGATAACTATTGTAGCACTGCTAGGGGACAATTTAGAGTTTTAATTTAATTTTAGTTGAATTTCAGGGAGAAAATTTCACTCATCATTAAACCTTCAATGAAATAACTGTAAACATTAAAATCAGCTCATTAAATAATTTGCATCAAATGTTACTCATGAATGTTTTCAAATTTACTTTTCAGATGAAATGGGCTTTTCTATAGCAAAGGTACCTATCAGACAACATTTTTATCCTACCTGTGATTCTACTGTAGTCCCAGCTCACAATTAGAATTTATATTCAGAAGTTGTATTTTTTAAATTGCATGATTTTTTTCCCTACCATATTTATAAGTTCAGGTTAAGATAAGCTGAAGTAATTTCACAGCACTATGTTTTCACTACCTCATGGCCAACATGTCTAATGATCACAGGGTGATTTATTGGTTACTTCTGTAAGAAACACAATTGAGTGTGTCAGCATTATGCATCAATGTGAATTGATTACAGCTGCGTGATCATTTGGTGGTTTTGTTGTGCAGGCTAAACGTGCTGCTTAAACACAGCATGTAAGATGCTGAAGAGAAATAGAAAAATGAATGACTGTAGTAACTTGAGAGTTAGGGAAGCATGTTATAAATTATAAAGGCTTTAAAATCATGCAAATAAAAGTTCTAGAGTCTAGTTGGGAGTATTACACTTTAATAGAAATAGAGAGTCAGTCCTTACCAAAATCCTTCTTTTCTGGGAAACGTGGGATAGATTAAAGGAATATTCAAACTAAAAATTTGGGTCTATGTATTCCAATTCCATGTGTTTATTTATTTGAAAGATGAAGTATGCATGGTGACAGTGAGAGTACTGGAAGATGTTATATTCATTACTACAACCTATTTTCATACATCTATTAATGGATATTATTTAGATACATTATGCTGTATTTATAGTAACTGTATTATGAGAATTAAATCCCTGATACCTTTGTGCTCTTCTATGTTTCAGTGATTAAATCGTCTTGTTTCCTCTTTGCTTTCTGTCTTTTACATACAAATGTTTCTGCTTTCCATATGTATCTAGTTCTTAGTGCTTTTCTGTTACAGATATCCTTTCCTTATGTTTCATTTCTTTCATTATTAATAACCGTTGCCTGCTCTAAAAGTAATATTTGCTACCTACCTTTTTTTTTTTTTTTAAGCAAAAAGCAGGATAAAATTGTTGCATTTAATTTTTTTCTGAGTAGAACTGAATTTGTAAATTCTGTGTAAGTCAGAATTACAGATATTAATTTTAATGGTCTTACTGCTATATATAATTGAGTATAAAATTCTAACAGATTTATAGTCTGAGAAGTTACTGAAATCCATGACCTTGTTTACTTTATTTTCTCTTTAGTTGCAGTGTTGAGAATTAAAACCTTAAAATAAACTTGATTTTAAAGTTATTTTAAGGTTTTTCACTGAGGTTTCACCAGAGATAGCTTATGAGTTAAATATATTTCTACATTCCTCTCCCTCTGCTGAGATATAAATGTATGTATGTATGTGTGTGTGTATATGTACCATTATACAGAGACCGTAAGCTGATTTATATTTGTGCAGAGAAAATTTTGCACTTAAAAGCTCTTCTGTGTATGCTTTTAAGTAAATCATAAATTGACCTTAAAGATTTATTTTCTTAATACAAAAATTTGCATTATTCTTAGCAATATTCTCCTCATTTTAGCTAAACTCTCATCCTTCCTTTCTCCCAAGAGTGTTTTGTTTTCTACAAGCTATCTGTTTTAATTTATTATGACCTGCAAGTTTCATTGCTAGACAGAAGGTTAGCCATAAATTAACACATACAATATAGAAATTGCTTGATAATTCAACCAACATTTTCAGTGATTAAGAACTCAAAATCTTTCCCATATTTCTGTTCATTTCTGACTTCCCAAATTCTGTATTTCATTTATTACATGAACTTGCAACAAAATTTATGGGAGTTTTTCCATTGTCTTATTGTAGAAATTATTGGTTTGCAATGAAGTATGAAGGTCCAAATGTCTTTTTTATTATATTTATTGCCCAATTTTGAAATCACCAAATATTGCTGGATGTTCACAGTGTAGTGGAAAATAATATCAAGGTGTCACAAATTTCATATCTTGGACCAGATAGAAATTATCAATTACTACTTATATAACTAGAAAAGAAAATTAAATGAATTGTAGATTTGTGTCTTTGACACTATTTCTGTTTGTTTTACAGTTTAACAATAATGCTCAGAATGTCAGTTGCTTTAATCATCTTGTCCAAGCTAATGTGAGGAACAAGAAGAAGCTGAAGGAAGCTGTGGATAAAATCTCTGCTAAAGGAATTACTGATTACAAAAAAGGCTTTAGCTACGCTTTTGAACAGCTGTTGAATGTAAGTATGAAACTCATCTCTCAATTCCGAAAGTGAATTAGGAGAATTTGAATGTTCAGAAGGTGTTTGCATGCCCCTCTATCATCACAGATAATCAGTACAATACATTCATTTAGCAAGTGAATTTATCCCAACAATATGTCTTTTCTTTGTTGAACATCCAAGTCTTGACAGATTGCTAAGGTTTGAGAATAGATTTGAATAGATTTTCACTTTGCTAGTACTGTTTTTACTTCATTCATATACATACTTTTATTATGTTTCATGAAATATTGACTTTAGCTTGAGCAGGACAGAGGGAACAAATGACTATTAGATAATTGATATTAGGTGTCTGAGAGAATTACAATTCATTTCTCTATCTAATGAGCAAAATGAGCAATTTCCTCAAAAACTGAGCGCCTTGTCTTCATGTTTTAATTTCATAATACATCCTAGTTTTAATGTAAGCATTGGCTTTCTGAGTAGTAATGTTTCCTATTAACCACAAATGTTGTTCTATTAGTCATTTTTTTAATAGCTTTCTGTTTTAAAAGATATTTCATAGAATCATAGAGGCATAGAGTCACCAAGGTTGGAAAACACCTCTGAGATCATTTAGTCCAACTATCCACCTGCAACCAATATTGCCTACTCAACAATGTCCCTAAGTACCATGTCTGCATATTTCTTCAACAACTCCAGGGATAGCGACTCCACCACCTCCCTGGGCAACGTGTGCCAATGCCTCACCACTCTGAAAATAAATTCTTTCTAATATCCAACCTGAACCACCCCTGGCACAACTTGAGGCCATTCTCTCTCATCCTATAGCTAGTTAACTGGGAGAAGAAGCTGACACCCACCTCAGCACCGCCTCCTTTCAGGTAGTTATAGAGAGCTATAAGGTCACCTCTGAGCTTCTTCTCCATAATACTCCTGCTCCAGAGAAATGTTACATTTTATCTTCATGAAGACTCTGTATTTGATCTCTACCTTCATGGAAACAAAGCCATACCAATTTACAGAAGCTGAGGATCTTGCTTAATAAATATGAAATGTATGCTTTTTAAATGAAGTTGTTTTATTTTTTCCATAATTTCTGTCAGTGGAGACATTTTTACTAATTTTATCCTCCTTATCTAACAGATTCTGGACTTCAGGGAGCTTTTCTGATGCTGTATATGTAGTCTAGGTGTAGAACTATTGGAACATTTTTTGACCTCATGAAATTTTGGTACAGAAAAAGAAAGTACACAACAGTATTTACTCAGCAGATCAGTTTTGATTAACAGAGAGCTTTGGTGGAAAAACGATTGTGTTTTGTCTGCTGATAGAGGTGTAAATCTGCCTGCAGGATTTAAAAAGTGGTTAGACTTTCTCAGGCTAGCCTCAGTAGCATTGTTTCTGTTGTTCTACCCATTGCTGTCTCATGCAGAAGGAGTCAGGAAGACGCAATAAATTTTGCCAAACTCAACTGGTTCCTCACAGCATTTGTATTTGATAATATTCTGTATTACATTTGGTATAATACCATGTAAGTACTTTGTGTTCAGGCCATAAAAGAAGGCTTGAACACAGGGGAAGATTCAAAGTAGACTTGTTTCAAGATAAAAATTTGCTTAAAAAATAATTAGGGATTAGTTTTGTAGTGGAACTGTGTCTCTGCTTACAAGAGACAGAAGTGTAATTAGTCTCACAGAATCTCTTTAAGCCTGTAAATTATTGAATATTGTGGATGGGTATATCGAGGGAAATTAAAAGGTTGCAATAGGTAATAGAAATACAGTCATCCTTTCTAGGTATTGACAAATACATTTGGCAGGGATAGTATAAGTCATCAGATGGTGTCAATGCTGGACTCTGATGCTATAGTAGACTGATATAATACAGGCTTAAAGCAACAATGAAAAATATGCTTAGGGGGAGTTTCCTGTTATATTTATGATTTCAAGTAATCCAACTGCTTCTAGGTCAATGGAAATTGAATATTTTAAGCAACTTAAATTTTCATAATAATTTTTGTGCATTGTTTCTTGATGAAAGTTACTTTAAAAAGTTTTCCTTCGTACCAAAGTAATATTTCTCTATTGTCATGATAAAACGTGTTTTCCAATTTGCTGCTAGATTATAATAAATGCTTCATTTTATTAACATGCTGATTCACTTTAATATTAGTAAACATAATTCCATAATTTCTGAGATTTTTTTTTCATTATTTATTATTACATTAACTATTTCTTAGAAAATAATGTTTTAACTTCAGCAATTCATGACTTTCTCCTTCATATCACAGTAACTGTGATTTGTCTTTTATTCATCACTTCTTAATTCAGGTAGATGATTTTTGCGTTGCTTTATGTTCTGTTTCTAGGTGGGATAAAATTCGTAATAAGAAATGTATTCCTAAACTGTCATTTCACAAAGTTTAATCGTAGCCTGACACTTAATGATTTAATTTTGAGAATATGTAAATCTCATTAAACAAAAAACACGCAGTTCTAAGCACAGTATAAAACAGATAATGTCTTGCTTACGTTTTCAAAGAAACTGAGTTGACCTTCATCAAGAACAAGAGAGAGCTAAAACCAAATACTTAGTCTTGGTTCCAACGTGTTTTCTTTTGAGGTTTATGCTAAGAAAACAGGTTTAAGATTTTGTATTCCTTTATTTATGAAGCATCCACTCCACTTTTATTACTTTTTTAATATAAAAATTATTGCAACCCAGAGCAGTATCTTGTAAGTTATATTTCACAAGTAAGAAATGGTCATAGATTATTTAATTCCAAATGAGCAAGAGTGTGCTGTTGAGATTGAAGAGAATGTATTGATTTCCAGGGATTTTTTATTTGTAGGAAAATCATTGCACTTTTTTTTTAATGATTAAATAAGTACTGATTCACTGGATACTGAGCTACCAGTACTGAACATTTCTGAGGCATGCTTATTCATCTATGAATATAGTGACTGCAAATGAAGTTTTGGTTTTTATTCTGCTGATAGAACTGTAGAACTGTGGATCTGCAATACTGAGGATAAATGGCTGAAGTCTGAGTCTTTGGTCTTGGGGTCTCTATTACAGAAGAGCAAGGAGTCATATCAGAGAGCAGGATGAAAAGTAATGTAGGGGAGTGGGATCATCTCACCTGACTATGCAGTTGAAAGTTAGTCATTTATTCTATTTACAAAGACTAAAGCAAGTGAGGAGTAGGTTCTATAGAGAGGTCACCTTACTAGTTCTCTGCCTGACTGTATAGTGTATGCCTATATGTAGCCTATGGAGGGTTAGGTTCATTTTATTCTACAGAATTTCTAACTACTTTACTCCTTCTCATGCAGTTACTCAGAAGTACTAGGGCATGCCTGGCTAGGATTGCTTGTATGCAACATAGAGTACAAAGAATTCTGGCTGTACAACTTAAGAAAGAATTGTTTAGACTAGATACAACTTTTCAGGCAATGAGGAGCCGTGATGATTGCCAGCAGAGGAGCCAGTGGTCCTTTTGTAAGGAGCCAAAATTCCTATTCATCTCTCTATTGTTCTGACTTTGTAACTCCACTTTTATTTCTTTGCGTGTTACGCTGTTTTCCTCAGTGGCTTTACTAGTCACTTTGACTGCTGAATTAGGAGTCAAAGGAGCTTCTAGTCAATTCTCTTTGTTCCAGGCTTGTTCTTGAGAAATAATGAAGAGTGTTTGAGTTGGAATCCAGCAGTAAAAAAATGCGCATTCTTTTTTTTTTTTTTTTAAAGTGCACACTCAGTAATTCATATTTAGTAATTCACTGCATATTCAGTAATTTATTAGAAGGTTATGGTTTCCAAATTTCCAAAATGACAGTAAGGATGGAAAAGAGAAAATTAAAAATGTTCAGAGTCTGTCACTGTACAAATTTAAGATCACTGTAATGATGCAGAGCATCTGTAGAGCCCGGCTGTGGAGATGATGTCAAAGTTTGGTGGCAGTCCTCATTTATTTGAAGAGATCTGAAAAGTACTGGGTTTAACTATCATTGAATGAAAAAGAAAATGTTTATGGTGTTTTTTTTGGTTTGGTTTGGTTTGGTTTTTTGAAGGAAGTACTGAACAAAATACTGGAAGACTTTGTAAGTATTTTCATTGCTCCCAGAGTGCAGGAATTTTTCCTTCTATGTTAAAGTAATAAACATTTTGATGTGAAAGCCATCAAATAGAACAATTGTTATTCTTTATAGCCTGAAATAAAATATAAGCTTCTGTTTGTATTCCTACAGCACAGTGTTTCTCGAGCTAACTGCAATAAGATTATTATGTTGTTTACGGATGGTGGTGAAGAAAGAGCACAAGAAATATTTCATAAATATAATGAAGACAAAAAAGTAAGTGGTATATGAAAGATTTTCTTATACTAAGTACAATAGTACGAAGTGGAATGTTTAAATACAGAAATAAAAGCATTTTTGTATGTGTAATATGCTTTAAAAATGTGTTGTTATTGAAACTATGGGCATGTAAAGCTGTCTACGTCTGTTGTATTTCTCTGAAAAAAAAAAAAAATGCATCTAATGTTTGCACTTTGTAACTCACTGTTGTCAAGTGGTACAAAAGTGCACGATTAGCCATTAAGGTTAAGCTTTCTAATGGCATTTTTCTTGCTTTACTGTAATCCTGGAAATCAGTACATTCTATTCCACTATGAAGTGGAATCACAGGTAGATAAATAATATGATCTGTATCTCCTCACTGTGCATATTTTCAATAGGTTTTGTTGTTCATCATGCAAAAGCAAAAGTGGGTCTCAAGAATCTGAATCTGAGCAGCTTTGGTCTAGAACAAAACCACCCAACTTTCCCTGTGCAGCTAATTATATGGATTTTGTGCTGATCAGATTGGTTTTTGCATGTATGTTTGAAATAAAACAGGTTTATGGTGATTTTCTACTCTGTTTCAGGTAAATCATTTTACTCAGAAGATCTTTTCTAAAGAAAAGTTAAATATAAGCTGTGTTCATATTGTAGCTAAGAACTTACCTATGCCTATTATTTGAAGATGCCTTCAGATGTTAGATTACCGTTTCCTAAGACACTTTAGTAGTTTACCATGCATGCCTATGTGTAAAGCAGTGGAAGTATTTCACTGGAAATACACATTCACTTGAACTGATCCTTTCAAAAGGGAAGCTAGGAATGCAAGACAATTTTTGTCTCCACCTGTGATTCATGTAGTGACCTTGAATAATAATTTTAAGTCTGCTTTATAATAGTATTTCACATAGAATGATGTGGTGTTATATAGTTATTCTTTGTGCCTGAACTTTTAAACTGTCAATTGGAAGGAACAGTTGAAATCATAGCAACTCCCTCACTGTGCAACACTTACAGCTGTATTCTGAAAATATATGCAGAGATACCTCTTCAGTAGTGGACTTGATAGCTTTTATTATATTACAAATGCTATAAACTAAAGGAGAGACAAATGAGGGGGAAGATGCATTATTCATTTCTTATTATTTTCCATTTAATTTGCTGTGTTAGTAGAAAAGTACAACAAAATATCTACTTCAAAGTAGCAGATTTGTAGTGCTGTGATTTGTGGTCTTATATCATGCCTGATAATCAATCATCCTGTGAAGTATAATTGATGAAATGTAGTTTAGAATGGCTGTTTTACTACATCTCTTGATACTGCAAATTTACACTGCCTAGAGTTGAGTTGTTTTGATGTATAGTAGTACAGCTACAATTATATTTAATACACTCTCACTTTCTTGTTCCCTCTGCCAAATAGATGTTTGATTTTTTTATTACAAATAACAAATGTGTACTGATGGTAACAGTCACAGCTGGATTACTGATTATTTAAGTGCCTTTTTACACATAATTAACTGCAGTTCAGATGCATTGCAAGGTTATTTCCAACAAATATAAGTTCTGGGTATCTACAAATGCGTATGTGTAAGAAATTATATTTCCTTGCTGGATTTTTAGATGTCATCCCTTGCAGTTTTTTGGTAAGATGTCTTTGGAAATAAAAGAGACACTGAGAACAATTTGCAGGTATAGCTGAAAAAAACATTTGCTTTCTTTTTATCATGATGTTCAATCAGGAACAACTCTTGTCTTATTGAAAATAAATTTATGTTTGAAAACTTTCTAATGAAACAGTAAATTCATTTTTAGAAATAATAATCAAACTTCCCTGACAATCATTTGAATTATCTTTGCATTTTTTAATTTATTTTTTTTTTGTAATAATAAGCATACATAAGGATACAATAGGCAATTTAAAATTACCAAAAAATATTTTAGATCCTAGTCTGGAAAAATGTTGTGTTAAATTACAAAATTTCATATATCTGGGTTGGGATGTAGTTATACTTAAAATAGTTTTCTATCTTTTCAAATCAAAGTATGGACATTATTATAAAATCTACAAAACTTTTTTTGAGGAGGAACTTTCCTAGTTTTCATCTGTTTGATACTGAAAAATTACTGTTACATTTGCCTGACTTTTTCCCTCAATAAACCCAGATTTTATTGTTACAAATTGCAGCTATATGCTGTACGTGGTATTTAAAGATTGGCATGTTTACCTTTAAGGGAATATTTGGGGCAGTCACATTATATGTGTGAAATACGACACACTATGAATTTTAGGAAGGTGGGTTGTAAATTTGCTTTTTATTTGCATTCACGCTATAGATGGCTTCACTGAAGATAGCTATATAAATTCAATTGAAATACAGATGCAGTAGGCATTCTCCATGCTAAGAATTTTAAATTCAGCTTGAAAATAGAAAATGAATACAGTTCTTCAGGGCAGATTGTATACTCGTAAATCTATGTTATGAAGAACTGCTCAGTTTTGTGAGTAGGAAAAAGATCTTATATGTAGCTCATGCACTTTCAGTTGTCTGAATTTTCCTGTCATGAAAGATGCCTTGGGTGGTCAGATGGACTGATTTCAGGTGGGAGGAGAAGCACAAGGTCAGTGTCATGTCTCATTCTCACCAGCTTATCAGTAATGAGTAATACAAGCTCGTGACATTGTCATTTGAGAAGAAAAGGTTTCAAGATAAGTGTTTCAACAACTCAGTTATGTTATAAATAGTTGTGTGTGGTGGACACAGGGCTGCTACAGTGATAGGAGCCCAATGTGAAGAGTGTCCAGCCTGGAAGTTCCACTAAAAAATTTAGGGCTGTCTGGTGTCTTCTTTCAAATGTGACAGATTCGGTGTTTTTGTTGACTGATATAATTAAACCTCTAAGAGAAAACATTTGCAAAGCATTCTTCTAAAAGAAAAATTCATTCTGCTATCATTATGAAAGGAGGGAACCATTATTATTTTTTTTTTTATCCATTGGATTGCATCTATTATAGCACAACTGCATATCAATATAAACAAAAAGATAAATATTTAGTATTAATCTAGGCAATGGTAGATGAGTCATTCCAGACAAGCCTGAAAGCATTATTTCTGACTACAAATGACCACTGAGAAAACTGATGACATTTCTACTTGGGATAGCCATGGGATTCTGATTAGGTGTCAGACTGAATAAATGTAACTTTCTGAAGTTACTCACTAAGCTGAAAATAGAAGCTGCATGTTTCTCAGCACCAAGATAAACCTCTGATGGGACTTAACTACCAAAGTGTTAAAGCTCTCACATTTCTTTGTGCCAGATCTATAACACATATAGCGTAAAGTAAGGAAATAAAGGTCTCAATTGAGCAAAGTTCTAGCTTATGTCTGAATGGCATGTAGCATAATTTGATAGATAAAATAGCAAGAATGCTTAGCTAGCCTTTAAGCTTTCAGTTTTTAGATTGTTGTCTGGACCATACTACATTTGTCTTCTGTGATGTTTACTCAGGCAGAAGCTGTTATTTCTTATTTCTCCCTAGACAGCTTCCTTGTGCTGTGAAACTTATTGAAGTGATGGTACAGAGAATCATCCCATAACAGAAAATATTTCCAGCCAGCTGGTTAAACTGGCTCACTGGCTCCTTCCCTAATCACTTCTGTTTTAAGAGCGTATCCAGCTCTTAATTTTAATTTATCGTATGCACTCTGGCTTTCACAACTGTTAAAGGTAAAACATTCTGGGCAAAACTTGGGTCAGTATTCACACATTTTGCAGTCCATTCCTTTTGCTTTTTGTTGTGTGTATATGTTCTATTTTTTGGTTGTTGTTTGTTGTTTTTTTTTCCTTACAATTAACGTGGCAATTGTTACTTGACAGCTTGCTGCAGAAATATCTTATTCTTAGGCTAAATTAAATATATATTTTTACCACTTTCTTAGCCCAATTTATTTATGAAGGATTCACAACATACTCAACTGTCCTAGCTTCTGTCCTGCCTTCTTCTTCCTAATATAATTAATGTCATTTAATTAATGAATATAAATATTCCATACAAGTAGTCTTCCTCCTGTGACAGTTACTGTTTGGGAAAACTTCAGTAATAACTAAATTGCACAATACTAGGCAGTTTAAGGTCACAAATGTGTAAATCCAAGAAATAATATTTTTTATCCTTTTTTTTTTTTAATTATTTTTGTGTTATACCTGGTTTTTTTCCTATATTCCAAACATTTTTCCTCATTTACCTAAGTTTTCAGGCACAGTTACCTGATAGTGTGTGAAGTCTTTGCCTCCACTCAGAAGTAGAGTAAATGGTTATTCTGATGGGGTTTTTTTGTTTTTTTGTTTTTTTTTCAAAAATATGTACATATTATCCTTTCAGGAAGGAAGCTGTGCTGATGTACCCCTGGCATGGGCCCATTGCCTGGCAATGCTGTTGGATTTGACCAGTCTACCACAGCTTTTCCCACATTGTCTTTCACTGATGCCTTTTCATTTAGACTATGTAAAATCTTTTTTATATTTTTTTTTTCACATAAAGCTTTCAATAAGGAATTGCTCTCCGTTTCTTGTCACCTTTTCACACATATGTCTCTTTAGCTAACAAGTCTTCCATGCTATTCCATATATGCACACAAATTTGTTGGACAAGATTGCTGCAGGCTTATGAAGCATAGCAGAAAAGTGCAGCAGGGCAGCTGAGGGTTTATTTTGGGAAGAAGATCAGTGTGCAGAAAAGCCTTTTCGTGCTAAAGTTCACAGGGCATCATATGTTGGTACTGAGTCTCTCTTTAGGCTTATGTTTCATTATCATCATGAGACCATCTGGGTTACCATGCGGTGTTTTTATCTGCTTGCAAGATAAAATCCACGAGGTCATGCTGAGAACTGCAGAAGGCTAATAAAACTTTTAATGTAGTTTTGTTGAAAAGTAATCTTATCAGTCATATTAGAATCATATGTATGTGTTACATAAAACCCAAGTGACAGCTTGTTTCTTTCACATTTGGCATGGAGGGGACTATTTGATATGTCTGTTTTTGTTAATCTTCAGTTACAAGGCACTGCATTAATAGTGATTGATTCAAGGTGTCACAGGTCAATGCTGCAGATGGCATGAAATGACTAATCCAGGAGCAGGGATAAGATATTGCTTCATATAGAAAGTACATTATGGTTATTATGGAATGAAAATAAGAGAATGGGACTGCATTTTACTTATTTACAGAAGAAAAATGATACGTGCAGCATAACTGGTTTTGATTACAGCTCAGAGTGTTGGTGTTGGTCTTGTCTTGGTCTTCACATGTACTAATTGGATTTATGCTTACAAATCTGTGATTGCAGTGAATGCAGTGTGAGTTGATTGTATTCTTCTCTAATTAAAGAATTGGAGGACTGAGATTTTCTGCAATGAGTAATTAAGTAACTACACCATTCCTGATGATATTTGTGTAACTCTTTACAGTATCCACTTCTATAGCTTTCTTAGTTACCTACATTTTTTTCTTTCACTACATACCTGCTTAGAAAGTTTTCTGTAAAACTAATAATAAAAAGCTCAGAGTTGGGGCTTTTTTTCTTTTTTTTTTTTTTTAATTCATTTTGTGGTCATTGTGGTGATTCTTATCATACTTTTTTCTGTCATTTTAAGAAACCATCTTTTGTGACCCAGTTTGAACTTCCTTTTCTTTTCTTTTCTTTTCTTTTCTTTTCTTTTCTTTTCTTTTCTTTTCTTTTCTTTTCTTTTCTTTTCTTTTCTTTTCTTTTCTTTTCTTTTCTTTTCTTTTCTTTTCTTTTCTTTTCCTTTCCTTTCTTTTCCTTTCCTTTCTTTTCCTTTCTTTTCCTTTCTTTTCCTTTCTTTTCCTTTCTTTTCCTTTCTTTTCCTTTCTTTTCCTTTCTTTTCCTTTCTTTTCCTTTCTTTTCCTTTCTTTTCTTTTCTTAACTAAACTATTTCTTTCAACTTCTCCTAAATTCTATCTTCAAATACTTTTCTTATTTATTCTGTCCTCTGTTGCGTATAGAGGCATGTTACCTCTACCTTACTTAAAACATGTTCTTGACCAGTTAGAGAAACTGAAGTTTCAAGAGAACAGAGTATTTTCTATGACTTTTTTTTCTTTTTATGCAGCAGTTAGATAAATGCATCGTGGAATATAACTTGATTTTTGGAACTACATGGGGTTACTGAACCAATATCTTTTTCTTTCTTTCCTGCAAATCATTTTTTCCTAGACTATTACTACAGGAAGTAGACTACAGGAATTCTTCAATTTCTGTTTGTACATTTGAATTTCTTTTTCAAGCATTTTTAATGTACATCACATTGGGAGGTTTCCATTTGCGTATTGACTGCATTCCTTTTTACGAATGTCTATCTTCCTTGTAATCCTTTCTTTTTAGGTTATCTCCCCTCAATTTTCAACTAGCTGATTCTCTGAGATTGTTCAAGTCTGTCTTTTTTGTAGTTATCCTTATTTTATTTCTGCCACAATTTCCAAAATCAGTTATTGCTCCTTCAATCCATTTATGTTATTCCTTCTTTATTTTCAGTTAACTTAGAAATAAAAAATAAAAACAAAAAAATAAAAAAAACTCTAACATCTTCTAGAACAAAAAGTATTCCTAGGTTTCTAGAGTTTTCTCAACAGTTGTGTTTCCTATCATGTTGCTTTATCAACTTGAACACATATAATAAAAAAAATAATTTATTTCAGGCTTCCAGTGTTTAATGAAGGAAGTACCATAAGTAAATCTCAAAGAACTCTCTAGTGACTGCAACTGCAGACTGATAATGTATGAGCTGCATTGCTATAAAAGCCGTATAAGAGAGTCATAAATCCTATTCATTTAAAAATATAAAAATGGTGAAAGCTTGAAGGAATTGTATCCTATAGCTGGAGAAGCAAAACTGGACATAAGAGAAAAGCCAGTAAAATTATGTAAATTAGCAAGTGCTTTTCTTTGAATTTACACAATTGTGATTCAGTCACTTGTGTATTCGCTGCTACCAGAAAATTCCAACGTGTAAAATTAAAAGGTTTGCTTAAAGTTGCAGCTTTCTGGGAAGAAACTGCAGAATCTGTCCAATTATTAGAAGAATTGAAATGTGATAACACATCAAATACAACTGAATATATTTTAAAAATAGGAAAGTAATGAGCACTAGTTGAGCATTAGTCCATTGGATGGGCATTTTAAATGGAATGGGACGTCTTTGAAAATACTGGCCAATATACTGATGGAAAAATGCATGGGAGTATGCAGCAGACTTCATACTGAGGCTGAAAGGAAGAAGTTACAGAATGGCAATCTTTGCAGTAAGCATGAGAATAAAGGAAGAGCTGAAACAAACAGATGGTAGCACAAGTTGTATGTCTGCAGCAATATAAACAGATGACAGGTTAAGAGGGAAATAGTTTATTCTGATAACAAAGAATATGTTCTTACGTACTCAGGAAGCTATGCTAAGGCACGTGGGAGAGAGGGAGGGGATATGGGAAAACCAGCATGGCTTCACCAAAGGCAAATCCTGCTGTACCAGCCTAGTGGCCTTTTATGATGGTGTCAGTGCATGAGTGGACAAGGGAAGAGCTACTGATGCCATCTATCTGGACTTCAGTAAGGTGTTTGACCTACTACCCCACAACATCATTCTCTCCAAATTGGAAAAATATGGATTTGATGGGTGGATTGCTCAATGGATGAGGAACTGGCTTCAGGATTGAGTCCAGAGAGTGGTGGTCAATGGTTCAAAGTCTGCATGGAGATTAGGGATGAGTGGTGTCCCCTAAGGGTCGGTGCTGGGATCAATACTCTTTAATATCTTCATCAGGGACGTTGGCAGTGGGGTCAAGTGTACCCACAGCAAGTTTTCTGATGACACCAAGCTGTTTGATGCAGTCATCACACCAGAGGGATGGGATATCATTCAGAGGGCCCTAGAGAAGCTTGATCAGTGACCCCAGCTGAACATCATGAAGAGGAGGATAGGATACTTTACAGACAGTTGGGCAAGTTCTCATAGTCTCTACCTCTTGTTCTCATGAGGGACTTCAAATTCCCAGACATAAGCTGGAATTATAACTGCAGAAAGGAAACAGTCCCAGAGGTTCCTAGAGTGCATGGGAGACCACATCCCAACTCAGTTAGTGAAGAATTCAACAAGGGGAATCAAAATCCTGGACCTCCTGTTTGTTAACTGAGAAGATCTTGTGGAGGATGTAAAGGTTGGATGCCGAATGGGGCAAAGTGATCCTGAAATGATAGATTTTTCAGTCCTTGTTGAGGCACAGAGAGGAGTCAGCAGAACTGCCACCTTGAACTTCTGGAGGGAAGACTTTGGTCTCTTTCAGACTGTGGTTGAGAGAGTCCCCTGGGAGGACCGCACCCTAGAGGGCTGAGGGAGTTGGCAGATGTAGTTGCCAAGACATCCTCCATCATCTTTCAACAGTCCTGGCTAACCAGGGATTTCCCAGTGGACTGAAGACCGGCAAATGTGACACCCATCTTCAAAAAGGGCCAGAAAGATGATTCTGGTAGCTGAAGACCTATCAGTCTCACCTAGATGCCAAGGAATGGTTACTATCAGGAGTCACTGTGGATCAATTAAAGGTCAACCGTGTGATCAGGCCCAGTCAGCATGTGGTCATTAATGGTAGATCCTGTTTGACAAACCTGATTTCATTTATGACAAGGTGACCTGCTTAGTGAATGAAGGTAAAGCTTTTGATGTAGTCTGCCTGTACTTCAGTAAAGCCTTTGACACTGTCCCCCACAACATCCTCATAGCTGGCTGCCTATGGTCTGTATGGACATATGTTCTGCTGTGTGGAACACTGGCTGGATTGCTGGGCCTAAAGAGTTGTGGTCAAAGGGGCTAAATCCAGTTGGCACCCAGTCATGAGTGGTGCCCCCTAGGGCTCAGTACTGGGGCCACTCCTATTTAACATCTTTATCAATGATCTTGATGGGGGGATCGAGTGCACCCTCAGTAAGTTTGCAGATGACACCAAGTTGGGATGGAGTGTTGATCTGCAGGAGGGTAGAAGGGCACTATAGAGGGACCTGGATAGACTGGATTGATGGGCCAAGGTAAAATTTATGAGTTTCAATAGGACCAAGCATCAGATACTTCATTTTGATCACAACAACCCCAGGCAACTCTACAGGCTTGAGGAGGAGCGACTGGAAAGCTACCCGTCAGAAAGGGACCTTGGTGTACTGTGGATGGTCGGCTGAATATGAGCCAGCAGTGTGCCTAGGTGGACAAGAAAGCCAATGGCATCCTGGCCTGTATCAGGAATGGTGTGGTGAGCAGGACTAGGGAGGTAATCCTCCCCCGTACTTGGCACTGGCCCCCCCTCGAGTACTGTGTACAGTTTTGGGTACCTCCATACAGAAAGGACATCGAGGTGCTGGAGCAGGTCTAAAGAAGGCCTACAAGGTTTGTGAAGGGCTTGGAGAATATGCCCTATGAGGAGTGACTGAAGGAACTGGGGCTGTTTAGTCTGGGGAAGAGGAGACTGAGGGGAGACCTTATTGCTCTCTTCAAATACCTGAAAAGTGATTGCAGTGGGAGCAGGTTGGTCTCTTCTCACTGGTGACAGATGATAGGACAAAGGGAAATGGCCTCAAATTGTGCCAGGGAAGGTTCAGGTTGGGATATAAGGAAAAGCTTTTTCACAGAAAGGATTGGAATATGAATATGCATCCCAGGGAGGTAGTTGAATCACCATCCCTGAAAGTGTTTAAAAACTGTCTGGATGTGGGCCTCAGGGATATAATTTAGTGGTGGATTGTTAGGGTGGTATGGTTTAGTTGCAACTGGACTTGATGATCTTGAAGGTCTTTTCCAGTCTGAGCAATTCTATGATACTGTGACTCCATGAGGTTCAACAGATCCGAGTGTAAGATCTTGCACCCGGGTTGAGGCAATCCCCACTACCTGTACGAGCTGGGGAATGAAAGGATTGAGCACAGCCCTGCAGAAAAAGACCTGGGGGTACTGGTGGATGGGAAACTGGACATGAGCCAGCTTCCAATGTGCCCTTGCAGCCTAGAAAGCCACCCGTGTCCTGGGCTGCTTCAAAAGAAGCAGGTCAAGGGAGATGATCCTGCCCCTCTGCTCTGCACTGGTGAGTCCTCACGTGGAGTACTGCATCCAGATGTGAACTCCTCATTACAGGAGAGACATGGACCAGTTGGAGCACATCTAGAGGAAAGCCAGAAAAAGGAATTTAAGGGATGAAACACTTCTTCTATGATAGGCTGAAAGAAATGGGGCTTTTCAGCCTGGAGAAGAGAAGGCTGCAAAGTGTCCTGATAGTGGCCTTTCAGAATCTAAAGGGGAACTACAAGGAAAGAAGGGGGAAGACTCTTTAGCAGAGTCTGTTGTGATAAGACAAGGGAAAATGATTTCTAGCTTAAAGAGGGTACATTTAGATTAGATATAAGGAAAAAGTATTTTACAGTGAAGGTTCTGAGCCACTGGAGCAAGTTGCCCAGATAGCTGGTGAATGACCCATCCCTGGAGGCTTTCAAGGTGAGGCTAGATCAGGCCCTGGGCAACCTGATCTAGCAGTCAATGTCCCTGTTCATTACAGGGTAGTTTGACTAGGTGACTTTTAAAGACCCCTTCCAAGTCTGGGGATTCTATGATTTATGATTCTAAGAAAACAATAACCTCAGTGCTTTCTTTTGCAGTTTCAGTTTGTGTAGGCTATTTTATTAGAAAACAAAACAAAACATTTCTCAGGCAGTATTTTGTTTCCAGTAAATTTCTCTTTAAAAAGCATATCTAAATAAGGATGAAATGTTTTTTTTCATCTTTTCATTAAAAAGCCAGACTTTGTAGCAAAGAATTAAAATTCAGTTACTTCACAAAAGTGAAATATATCCCATGTCTTGTTACCCAGTGTCATTTAAATACAGTTCTCTGCCCTTCTCTCTGCTATTTTGAATGTAAACTATGCCATTAGGTTTATAAAAAGAAGACTCTGATACAAGCTGTTGAACACACCAAAACTACAGACAGCCCTCCAATTTTACCCGTGGATTGCATGTAGGATTGATTCTTCTGGTTTTTGTTTGTGGTATTTTTTTTCCCCTTACAGTTAAGTTTATTAAACTGACTACAATAGTTTTGAATATGTGTGTCATTAAGTAGAGGGAGGAACGTTATCTTTCAACCATATGGATGATATGTATTTGTGTAGTGTTTCTCACAGATAATCCGATGATCTAAGGTACAATTTAGCAAGAAGCACAATGGCTAGCATGCACTCTGGTTGTATTAATTGCTAGCTGTGAAGGGCATTCTCTAATACATGACTGCACGTAAGACTCAGTTTTTGAGATATTCTAGGACCATTGCCAGTTGCTGAAATCAGGTATTGTCCATGCCAGCTTGTGTCAATGAAGAAATGTTTTACCTGCCAACAGATACAAGGTCAGGTTGCCCTAAGCTGAGTCCTGTGTGACAGTGGTAAGTTTCCACTGTTCAAGTGCTTAACATTTTTTCTTTTCTTAAAAATTGAACAAAACGTAAAGATTTTTCATTCTTAAATCTCTCACTTTTAAGACTGTCTTAGGATAATGTTCCTGTCCCAGGCTGATCTCCAAGAAACATCACATGAACAAGGTGAAAAGTCTCTCTTTTAGAAGACTGTTTGGCATTTGCAACTGCTGTGTTTCAGTTAGTGTTTTCCAAGCTGTACAAGAACTGGAGTAGTGGGAGTAAATAGTAGAGAGAGTAACCATACAAGGGACAAAGTATACTGATTTAAAGAAAGACCATTCAATAAGTTAGAAAAGATAATTAAATAAAATTAAAATTTTAATAGTTACTCTACCATATAGAGTTAAAAACTTAAAAAACAGAGTTTGAAGTACCTTCATTAAATAGAATATGTTTAGTGGAATATGAAATATTCCTTTAAATCCTTTTAAAAAGAAAAGTCTTAGTGTCATGATAGGAACAGTAAATAGCCCTCTAATTAGTCTGGTCCTTTCCAGCTGCTCAGCTCCCTCAAAATGTTGTTTTGACTATCAAAGAAATGCCGAAAATGCTTTTAATCTAGAGTACAGAGGGAAACACTTTGTCACTTCCTTTGCTTTCCACTATGAGCGACCAAATTTACAAAGAGCTCTTGGAAAAAATGAAATTTTCTTCAGGGAATGCTAAATGCTGAATGTCAGGATGAATTAGCTTAGGGAAAGGAGAAATTTGGTTGTTTTCTGTTTCAGCAAAGAAACATTATTAAGATAACCAAAGATGGAAACAAATCAAATGAGTAAATAAAGCCTGTGTGGGAAAACTAAATAATAAATAGTTGAACCATGAAAAAGCTGATAGTTTAATTTCTTAATCTGAAGGAGAAGTAGGAATGATCAGGAGATGAAGTGAGTGGCTGCAAAATCACTTGATTCAAGTGGATTGCTTACATTTATTCCCAAGGTATAACTAGATTTATTCCCAAGGTAGGGCAGTCTGCTGAGATCAGCAACTTCAGGAGAGCGTAGTTAGTAGTTCAGGAGAAGCTGCCAGTGTGTCAGCACCCTTTCAACCGGAACTACAGTTGCAAATCCACACCACAGAAGACTAATTCAGGGATGTTTCAGGTTCTACCGGGTGAACTAAATCCATGACTTTCAATGGGATGAATTAAGCATACAGCAACTACATTATGCGATTGGCGTCATTACCTGTCAGCCTCAGTGTCTAAAAGCATCACTTATATTAATGAATTTCAATGGGACAGGACGTTGGCTTGGACATTTTTGCAGTCATATATATGGCTAGTTAGACCTGGGAGGTTTTCAACCTGTGACATCTGGTGCACTCTCAACCAAGGTACTAGGACTTCTCCCATGAGCACCAAGGAAAAGGAGGAAAGGAAAGAGTAATAATTTAGTTTCTGATCATGTATGTGGATTCTGTTGCCCGGGCAGCTTTCACAATTTTTTTTTTAGGATAGTCACAGCCAAATCAACTCTAAAACCTGAATTTAGGCACATAAAAATGAAATCTGACTTGTTTTTGAAATCACAGCTTTTCTCTTTCTAACTAACTGCTGTTGGGACAAATGCTGTAAAAGCTAATAAAGCAGCTGGTTTGTACCTACAGCTGGAAAATGATTATATTAGAAACCTCTTTTTACTTATGGAGGCTGCTCAGTGCAGAGGACATAGCCTGCTCATTGTCATCTAATATCTCTACATTAAGATTTTGTTAGGATTGACTAATTCAGTTTTTACTTCTGTGATACTTCTGTCTCGTGGAAGGTTTAACAGCATAAAAACTGAAATGGTTGCATCATTAGTGATACATCAGTCTAATTATAACTGATTTAACATAGGTAGAGTAGTTTATATCAGCAGGATATCTAAACCTTTGTATTTCCAGCATGGCAGGAAGGGACATCACCTGCTAGCCTGTCAGTTAGGAATTAGTTGCTATAGTTCCACAAGGTGGCACTAATAAAATGTAGAACAGTACAGCTGAATTAGTATCTCTCAGTTCAGTGGAAGTGATAATTCTAAATTTTTCTAATGTTACATTGTAACAGTACAAATAATGTTTTCAACCTTTACACTAGAAAATATCCCCATTTTTTAGTGCAAATATGTTTCCATTGTGGGGCAACAAAAATTATCATCAAAACCAGCAGTTGTATTTTACCACACAACACATCAGTGTCCTTGTGTCTATTGTCCCAGAATAGCAAAATCATTAAATGTTTTTGGGCCTGTGTATAATTTAGTCATATCCAAAGCAGGGGAGATGTTCCAAAATTTTTTCCAATAATTTTCATAGAAGGATTTATGTTAGAAAGACTGCAATTAGACTAGGAATTCACAAGTTAGCATTGTAGCCTGGAGTTAAGGTTTGAATGGAAGTGGTCCTATAGGTTCAATTGTGGAAGGACTTGAGTAGGTATTTTATCAAATGCATTAATGCGTTTTTCTCATCTATAAATTCAAACATGTTAAGTGTTAAGCCTGGAATTATCTTTTGCATGTAAGTATTTGAAAGGTAAAATCTTACTGTTTACCATGTTGCTTTTTGTTTTGCTTCTTTTTTTTTTTCCTAACTCTGAAACTTTTTCCGGAGAGTACCTAAAGAAAGAGACAAATCATAATTTGGACGTAAGACTCAAAAATACAACTTGGTATGTTTCTGTTACTGTATCATGCTATTTCCTAACTTGATATCATATTTTGAATTCTCCATTTTGAATTCCAGATCTTTACAATTTAGTAACTGTGGGTCCTGAGACCTTCTTTGTGTTTCTCCACTCACTTACATTAAGGGGAAAATGCTTAGACAGTGAAGGGCCTAAGTCTCCAACTTCTGAACTTTGTAGAGCCTGGTATTCAGAGCAGTAGAAGTTTCACTTAAACTGAGAAGCATTAAACTCTCATTTAAAACGTTAGAGACACTACTGTCATGGGTTTTGAAAACAAAAAAAGAATGATGGTCAATCGTTCACAAGAAAACAAGCCTTACTCTTATGATTAACTGTGCCCATACCCATAAACCAAGGCCAGCATGCAGTCTGAAGAACTGTCCACAGTTATCCATAATGTTTAATTGTTAACAGACCCAGTGCTATGGATCTTGGCCTGTGGCACTCAGCTCTCTTAAACAGTGTCTTGAGGGGTTTAGTTCAGGGATGAGCATGAGCCATAGCTGATCCCAAAAGACATTATAATGAAATCAAATGATGTAGAGGTAGGGAGGGAGGAAAGTTAAATAATGTAGTCATAGAGATGTGAGCCACGCTGTGCCCTACAGCCTGAGAAAGAAAATGAGTGATGTCCCATTTTATTTACTGCATAAATATAGCCTAAGGGATCCTAGAAGTTACCTCTAGCACATTATTATCAGCTTTACTCCTGCTGGTATACATGTGGCTTCTATTTCTCTTCTCCCTGTCCTTTCTATCAAAGCAAAGTTGCTTTACTTTTATTGATATAACCCAAATGCATCATGACTATGTCCCCTGAAGTTCTGAATCTAGCAGTCAAGGATAAAAGACTATGGACCAGGTGAAACTCAGTATTTGGCATTTCTTATAGCTAACCTAATTACCCTGTAGGGTTTTCAGATGACAACTCTTAAGTTATGTTTTTAATTAAAATTGATCATAAATGCCTTTTGGTCTTAGCTACTTCACAGCAGAATCTTAAAACATCTTCAAAATTCTGTTCAGTTATGGGGTTGAGTCCAAAATGTAAAGGCAATAAGGGAAAGACACTGAGAATAATAGCTGTTGTACCTTGAAAACCACTTAACATTTCCCTGATCTACAGCAGAAGAGTTGCAAGTTGATTAAGTGGTTTAAAAGATATGCTTACAAGGGATTTAGGAGACAGACTGCATAGTGAGGTATAGAAAAGCAGTTTTATGATTTTTTTTTAGAAAAATAGCCTTGGTATGTTGCTCTCACTTCAGAATTCTAACTATTAGATATAAACTTCAAACAGTTTTTCATCATATCTGATAATCTATGTAAACACATTAATAGGAAAAATAATTTCCTAGATGATGCTGGAATTAATAAATTATACATTTATTTTTATTACAGCTTCTCTTTTTATTTAATAATAGTAATAAATAAATAAATGCATCTCTGGATTTTTGTCTGAATTTACAAAGACCAGATTAATGTATTCTGAAAACTTACTGTCAAGAAAACTGAAATTATGTGATCTGACTAGATCAATTTTTGATTCACTTTGTTTATCTAATGGTATAGTCTTTCACACTTGTACACAATTATGGTAAAATGAGATTCAATTTGCCTACTGTAATTAAGTAGTCTTGTTGCTCTTTTCAGAAATATGTATCTCCAAAGGAGAGTTAATCTCTTCCTAAACAGAGTAATGATGGGAAGCACACAAATGGATACTTGTAGCTTTACCACTGCAGCAGCACATAACTTAAGAAAAATAATTTATCTTAAATGAAAGAAAACAAAACAACAATAAAAATGTATATTCATCTACTGTAGACACTGTGCAGAATAGTTGCAATTTCTCAAAATATTGTAGACCTACACCTTGCCTACATGTGATGTCTAAACCATGAGATTCATTTTGTACTGAACTTAACTGCCTTGAATTAACTTCACTTGAACTATTTAGATCTCTGTAGTATTTGTAACATGATACATCTGAAGGAAGAATCTAAATCTAAATTAATCTTACTTTATTTTATTCCAAAGGCAATATGAAGAAATAAAATAGGAAAAAAAATGCAGCTGGAATCTGTAACCAAACTAGCTCCTCATTTCTATTTTCCTCACAGCTCTTGAGTACCTTTATCACTTCATATCTGTAGGAGTCAGAATCCTTACGTTCACATCGATTTCTATGAATTTTTTTCTTTTAGAGTGAAATTCAAAGTAAAAAGTAAAATAATTAAATAATTAGTTTAAAAATTAGACTATATGATTATTAAGTTTCTCAATACAGTACTTCCTCCTCTATTTTCTATACCATTTTTTATGTCCAGAAATTTCTCTGACTGAGAGCTGGATTTTTAAGTTTTGTTTTTTTTAATTATTCATTTATTTCCTTTTATGTCCTTCAAAAGATTGTGGAATAAATCAGGATGCAATTTGGGTTGCAATTTGAAGACCTTCAGGAGCTCTCTTGTCCCATGTCCTGCTCAAAGCAAGGTCAGGACTAAATCAGTCTGGGTTGCTCAGGGCTTTATCTAATGTGGTCTTGAAGACCTCAAAGAATCCAGACTTAACAGCCTCTCTGGGCAGCCTTTGCCTTTGCCATTCATGATCTGACTGTCCTCACATTGTTTTAAACATTTTTACTTTTTAATAAAGATATTGCTTTACTCTACCCTATTTACACTGAAAATAAATAATAATTAATAATAAAAATAAAAGTCTAGTTTCGAAGAGTGAAAAATACAGAGTTAGTACATATTATTATCCTAACAGAACTAACGCAGTGCTGAACTTGAACTCTTGATAGTGGAAGGTAGGATTCTGACCATCTTTACTTCTCCACCATGACAGTATGACTTTTCTAGAATAACTATATTTTCAGTAGTCCCACTGAGAACCACACAGCTCCTGTCTTTTATTTCTGGCTTTTGTCTTTCTGTTTTGCTTTTTTTTTTTTTTCCTTTCCTTCTTTCTGATTCTTCCATTACTTTTTATTAATTTGAATGTTATTTTCGTACATGAAGAGAACAAATGAATCTCCCCTGTAAGGCTGGATTTTCCCTAGGGAAAGGTTTGGGGAAAGAAGACCTGTGTGAGAGAACCCAGGAGCCTATTGTGTTCATAGAATCAGAGAGCTCACAGAGAAGTACAGAGAAGAAATAAAAGGTCTCAGTGGTTATTTCAGATGAAAAACAACTTCTAGGGATCAAAGATGCTTGGCAGCTTTCTTCAACTTAGAAATCCACTTACTCAGTGGAATCCAAAATTGAAAGGAGGGACAAATGAAGGAGAGTTGCTTAGATCCATTCTTTCTGATCTAGTTAGTTTCTACAAATTTTCTCATTCAAGATGAGTAGAAGTAATTAAACCTGTCTTTTTTTTTTTTTAGTTTAAAAATCTTTTGTCTTCTTTGGTAAGATGTCTACAAGGGTAAGGTCCTTTGGCTCTCAGTCCTTTGGCTGACACTAGGCCCTGCCACAGAAAATGTTAGCACAGAGCATGTTTTTCACTAAAATTGGCTTGTTTAGTTTGGCTTTCTGACTCATTTTTCCAGCTGGTCTATCATTCTACTCAATTGCAGATGAGGCAATAGGAAAAAGAAAACTCTTTTGAATGTTCCACCCTCTTGCCAAACCAAGAAACAATTAAAAACTCAAATTTTCATTGCAGTTCTTTATCTCTCCTAATTATCCAAGGAACACTAAATCAGATATATTGTCCTCCAGTTGCTGTCAATAATTTAAATTCTGAATTCTTTATAGATTAATTGCAGATTTAACATGCTGCTTCTTTCCCCTAAATTACATACCATTTCACAACTTGAGTCCAATGCAGAGTCCTATTTTTATATTTGAGATCAAATACTAGACGGTCCGGTCTAATTGACTCATGTTTTATACACACACAAGCAAACCCACATTACTCTTTCATACTTAATTTGTTGCTTTTAGTCCAAAAGAGACATCATCTCACTCAACTATCTAACTAGTGGTCTTTAGTGGATTTTTGTCTTGTTTCACCATAATTTTTAAGAATAATGTAATCTTAATTGCTCTAGTGAACACTAAACTAGGAACAGTTTTGAGTCCCCCAAAAAACAGAAGTGTAATAGATGGGCTGTGAGCTGAGAGATACCAATATAAAACAACACTGTGGTATTCAACTGGGAAAAAAATGGATGGCAATTAAATAGAAACAGAGAGATCCATTAGAAGGGTTATGGCTGTCATTTTGTAAAAAATGTCAAGAACAAATGGGAACAAATGAGGGATGGCAAATAAAACCAATTTTACAATGTGATACATAATAAAAAAGGTAAATAAGATGCAGACATACAGAAGTTTTGTTCTTACTAGCAGCGCTGATATTTTCAAGGTAGCTGAAGCTATTTTTCACCTGTCTGACCATATGAACTATGAGAACAAAATTCAGCATCAGGTACACAGTGATTCACATACTTGTCTGTGTAACTAAAACTGCAGTTGGTTTGACTTGTTATTGAGAAATGACCTTATACAGGGTAGTTTTGTTAGTAGCTCAGTATTCTGTATTTTTAAAAGAATCATGCCTGTGTGGTTGCTTTAATTCTATACTAGAAGAAACTAGAAGAATACTAGAAGAAACAAAGGGTTTGTACAGAGAGAGCAAATCAAAACACATTCCTAATTAAAATGACATCTAGCACAAAACTTGATTTGCCCTTCTTCCAAATAGGGGTCATCAGTGATAAAATTTCACCAATTGATACCTGTTGAGTGATGTTTTGGAACTATTCCTATAGCTCTTGGTTAATGCATCAGCTCTGACTGTCACACAATTTCTTTTGCTTATTTGACAAATTAAGGTTTAGGTAGCAGATACTAAATAAAGTGAAGAAAAATTGTATGAATACCACCTAAAAATTTAGCATCAATCAGAAAGTACTTTGCAAGGAGTCTATGTAGCTTCATATTTATTGTATTTAAGGAAAATGGTACTTCATTGCTCAATCTTGTGGACAGGAATTCATATTTTGTTTTCATGTTGTGATCTCTGTTTTGTAAAGTGAAGTGGTAAACTTGAAGGTCCGTGAAGACATGCCTGAAAAGGAAAGACTGTGTGGTTGTTAGATAATCCTTCAGAGAGACACATAAATAGTTATTGGCTTATTAAAACTCTGGGGAAGATATTTTTCCCATCTTCTCCAGAAAAGTTCAGCTTCTGAGCAGAATATTCAGCTGGAAACTGAAACGTGGTGATATAGTTTTTCTCTGTGTCTTGTAGAATTTTAAAGCTACATACAGAAATCCTGGTTTTCAATTGTTTTATCTTATTTCATTAATTTTTATTAACTATTTTATTTTGTTCTATCAGAATGATAGAATATAATGGTAACAATAAAAAATGAAGTGTTAAAATAAGCACACTAGAAAAATTTAAAAAGAAATTCAAATGATTTATGGACAGTAATCAGTACTAGAGCTTCAGAGTATGAAAGATGTATGAAAGAACATTCTTAATGAGTTCTACTTGGTGGGACAAAATAGAATAGGTAAATATAAATATCATAATGCCAGTGACTCTATTGATTGAACTTGGAAGTTCAGAGATTTCTTTTTTGCTTCAAATATATTAAAAAAAAATCCAAGAATAATTCATTTGAGGGTCACAGCTAATTAATGTTACTTAGTTAAGTTTTATGTTATTATTTTTTTTATATGCATAGGTACGTGTGTTCACATTTTCTGTTGGTCAACATAATTATGACAAAGGACCTATACAGTGGATGGCCTGTGAAAATAAAGGTACTATGTCTTTGAAACTGTTATTTGCTAGAGTAATACCTCTAACATTCATTAAAAATTACATTTTTTTTCCAGCCTAACTTGCAGCTTTCTTGTATTTTTAATAAGTTACAAAAAAGTTGATGAAATGTGTATATGCATTTGGATAAACAATAAGTTTTGTGTTTATTTGATATTATATAATACTGTGCTGTAAGAAAAGTATAATTACAG
The DNA here is from genome assembly GCA_013399175.1 of Odontophorus gujanensis. NCBI lineage: Eukaryota > Metazoa > Chordata > Aves > Galliformes > Odontophoridae > Odontophorus > Odontophorus gujanensis. The sequence goes on along the minus strand of VXAB01008247.1, from coordinate 59,548 downwards.
TATTAGTTATAATAATAATAAGATACTATGGTTACATTTTGAGTGTTCTTTCTGTAATAGCTATCTAAGAAAACATGTAACTGATGACAGATAAGAAAATTAGTCAAAGCTGTTATATATTCAGGATCTTGGACAAAGGGGTTTTTTGTTTGTTTGTTGGCTGATTGAATGTCATATCTCTTTTTTCTCCAACACTTAGAAGAGACCAACTGACTTTTTTTTTTTCTTTTTCAAAGAAAAAGAAAATATCGTATCTACTCTTTCTGTGATTCTTTAGTTTCTAAGTGCATCCTAAATTTATGTTTTGTTGTTTTTTTTTCTTGTTGAAAGAAACAAAAAGAATAAATGTAAGAAAGTAAAATTATTTCTCCTAAAATTTCTGCATGAAAACTATGGAAAGGTGCATTTAGAAAAACTGTGAGAAGAAGGTGTCTCAGACACCATATAACTAGGGAATGAGACAAGAAATAAATAGAGATAAAAAAGAGAATTTTTAAACATAAGACAAAGATACAGCCATAGAAAGAGTAATGATAGAGAAGAATCTATAACCTCTCAGATTCAAACAAATCTCCCAGGATGCTGACTTAAATTATGCAGGAGGTGCTATAGCTTGTATTGTCAGATAATTACAGAAAATCAACTTTTGATTTTTAAACATTTTTTTTAATTAATATCTTTGTATCTCAGAATACTATGTGAATTTAAATTCCATTCTGTTTAAACAAATTCAGACCAGCTCACCATTTTATTATCAAAGGAAAATTATCATACTCATCTTTCCAAAATTGATGGAATTATTTGTTTGCACATCCAAAAAGGAAAACTTTTCTTTAACTTTTTCTTCCTTAAAGCTTTTAGTTTGTTATCAGTCACACATTATTTAAGGCAAAGTGTGTGAGTAACCCCAATACTCTTGCCGCTCCTGCTCTCCTTCCCTCTGAACTAAATTACTCATATGATCTGAAACTGGATCTCACATCTTGGATCGGAAATCTGTGTCCTTTCTTTTCAGTCTTATTGATGAATATAAGCGATATTTTTAATTCAGGCAAATAAGGGATAATATCAGTAATGAAGAAAGACATTTCTGATATTCAGAGGAAATACTGGTTACAGTATTTTGTTCTTTCAAGATTGCCTTATCTTTTTATGCTTGAACTTCAGTATTGCAAAAAGCTGTAGCTATTCTTGCAGCGTCATGTGTGTGCATTCAACATACAATTCTGTTGCAATCACAGTGTTTTGAAACCTCCATTAAATATGCTGGCACTTCAGAGTAACTGGGAGTACAAGAATACCAATTCAGTACATTATCCTAGCTTCAAAAACAACAGACAAAAGAAATACATAATGCACTCCTGCTGATGAAGAATAATTAGCGTGGCCTGTATGGCATATGTGTCGATGAGTTGTTGTGGCATTGACAAAAAATAATGTTACATTCATACATGGTACTTTCTATTAATTTTTAATTAGAAATTATGAGTAAAATTTAATTCCTTAAGATGAAGAAACTACAGTTGTGTTATAGTAAGACAGTATTATTTCTGATCCCAATTTTAGGTTATTATTATGAAATTCCATCCATTGGAGCCATAAGAATAAACACCCAGGTGAGTGTGTTTGTAAAATGTAATACAATTGTAACACAAGAAAGTAGGATAATCTCTGTTCTAAACTATTTTCTAACATAGAATACATTAAGAACAGAGAAAAAGTTAAGGTTTTCAATTACATATGAGGTATAATTCTGTTAGAATATATATTATACTCATTAATTTTTTTCTTCTGCATAGTTACAGTAAGCTAATTTACAGTGTGATCTCAGTTACTCCAGCCAGCTAGCTTACAGTAACTTGAATGCATTCTGGTCATGCTAGCATCCTCTAAAACTGGCCGACTACATACACACAACCTAAATTTTGAAATAATCTGTGTCCAGTTACATTTTTTGGACAAGGGCTGTATTTTGGGTTCAGTTTTCCTTATTGCCTTACGTGGTTCCTCTTTGATCCTGAGATATAGCAGTAATTTTTATAAAGTTCTTTAAAACAAGAAAATTGATATAACTTTTCTAGACAGGTTTGCGTTACATGGAGAAATCAGTGGATCTGCCTGATAAATCTCTGAACTCAACTGAGCAGAAACCGTGTCCTGATACAGGCCTGCTTATTTGAGTTGGTCTAACCAGTCTGGGACAGATGTAGCTTTTCCTCTTAAAAATTCAGGGACAATTTAGAAGACAATATTGAACATAATTAAGGGCACAGGATCCTGGAATTAAATACTGTGATCCAAACTGACAGTGTAGATGGACAGATCATTTCCTGTTGTCTGTAAGTTCATGCATTCAGATATCAAGAAAAGTAAAGAGATATCATAGCAGTTATTTGTCCTTCCAAGACCAGCCAAGACATTTTTTTTGGCAAAAACAAGTTATTTATTGGCTTGAGTAAGCATCCTTTGATGCTGTTAAACTCTTCCAGATAGTGTCTGGCAAGAAATATCTCTAATATTTTAAGGTTGATATTAGCTTATTTAATTTATTAATATTAGAAAGGTTGAGTAAAACAAGTTTGATGGCACCTATTCCCATCTCAGATCAGAAATTTCATAACTCTTAAGATCACCGGCTTTATCTGCAGTGCTGAACTAAGGGAAGACGCGGACTATGCAAGTTAAAAATTCTGAAAGTTTTGGTTCAGTAGGAGTTATACAAGTTTTTGCTGTCAGACCTCACATAGTGATTACCATTCACCTTCCACTATCTATTCTGTATTAAAGGATCTGAGGTCAGCTCATAATTTCATTGTGACATCAACAATTAATATTTTAATAGATATTATTGTAATTCTCACTTCAAGAAAAGAGAGCAGCGGTTATGTATCTATATGGTCCAATTGTGATTGAGCTACTCACATTGAAACACAGAAATTATCTTGGCAGCGTATACTGCAGTCTGAAGACTGAGGTGTTGGGTAGTAAAATTGTAAATAAATATATAAATGAAATACTTATGTTAGTGGTGAATGTTGACTTTATTTCCCTAATCATCTTTTTTTTTTTTTTTTTTTCTGTTGCTTTTATTTTCTTACTGTTATTTCTTTTCTTATGGTGTTTCTGGACATGGATCTAATAACTGCTTTCTGAAAACTTTTTATTACTCTTCTTGGCAGGAATATCTGGATGTTCTGGGGAGGCCAATGGTGTTAGCTGGAGAGAAGGCCAAACAGGTCCAATGGACAAATGTCTATCTTGATGCTCTGGTATGACTGTTGTTTGTTCAAGTAAAATTCTTGGTCTCTTCAGATGAAAGGCGTAGGATATCAGTTAGAGTAGGGCTCAATTTTCCACAGTCCTATGAACTTATTTTTTTATAATTCCAAACATATTCTTGCATTTCTAGCATCTGAACACTTCAATAGAGCAACTTTTTGAACAGCTTGTGCAAGTGTGCTGGTCTTTGCTTGCCTCTGGTATTTTCGTTACTGCTCTCAACTTTAACAGAGAAAAGCAATCCTACATGCAGACATGCAGATCCTTAGGTGGAAGTCATCAATATCCACAAATTAACAAAAGAAAAAAAAATCCAAGTTTTGCAGTGTTATACTTGTGCTGCAGTAGAGATCATCAGATAATCAGTTATATTACTGGTGAGGAAGGTTTTTTGTTGTTGGTTTTGTTTTTGTTTTTTTTCCCTAGGCTCTCAAGGGAGAATGAAACCTCTCAATTTTACGGGGTATTTGTACAAATCTTGAACTCGAATCTTTATATTATCATAGTTGTAATTACTTGTTTGCTCAAAGTAATTATTTCTTTAATTGGGAAGTGTATATAATTGAGAAATTAAAAAAAAATAAATGTATGAAATACTTTCCTTACTGCTAAACTTATCACAAATCTTGCAAAACAAACATATTCAGGAAATTACAAACAGCAAACTATTATTATTAGCAATCTAATCTGTTGCTCCAGATAACCTTCTTCTGAGTAATGCTATCTAGCCAAAATTACTGTTAAATGGTCATGTGGAATCATGTATCTATTTAAGGTCATATGGTCATTAACGTCATGTCAATATCCACTTCCTCCTGGAAGCATTATTCTGAACTTTTTTCAACACATCGTAGAACTGAGCATGACAAATAGAGGAACCCGTTTTTCTTTGGACTTTCAATGACCAGAAGTTCATTAACTATGTTTTCTGGGTTACTGTTGAGGTATTTACTGGAAATATAAAGGAAGTTGTGACGAAAGTTCTTATGTTCTGTACATATCCTGCTGTAAAGCCAAAGATAAATTTGTAAGTAGGAAGGGAAAGAGATCTGCTTAATGAAGAGTGATATCTGCAAACTTCTATCATGTTGCTGTGTGTTAATTGGGTTAATTCAGTCTTTCCTTCAAGTTTCCTGCATGAGTGTGTTTGTAAGCATGTTTGGAATTGTGTATGTAATTATAGGTATATTTGTGTGTATACATACATACATATTTATAAAAAATAGAACATTTTGGTAATAATACTTATTAGGTGGAGACCAACCCATGCTAAACTATCAGAGACAAAGGTAGAAATCTGTGTGCTTTCTCATCACAGAGGAGGGCAGAGGTATATCTTGTCCCCTTACAGGCTTTTTCTCAAGTCTTGACGTTAGCAACAAACAGAATTGACATCTCACATCAGTTCTTCATCTTAAGCAACCTCCTGTATGGCTTTTTCTTCTCTCTCTCTCTTTTTTTTTTTTTTTTTTCCCCTATTCTACTTTATCTGTTTCCTATTTTTCTTTTCCCTTTTCCTTTTTCTTCTTAATACTTGAATCAAACAATTAACTACAGAAATCCCAGAATTTTTCTAATGTATTATAGTTCAACATTCTATATTATATAGAATATTTAAATTTAAGAATACAGTTTAACATGACCAGGACAGACTAGGGAGTTTGCAGAAAGGAACCAGATGAGATTATACAAGAGCAACTGTAGAGCCTTGCATTAGGTTCCCCTGCTTTAGGGGGTTGGACTCAATGGTGATTTCTAGAGATTGCTTCCCAACCCCACAATTCTGCGATTCCATTATTCTGTGAATATTTGTTATTAAACTGAAAAGTCTTTTTATCTCCTCTGTGTGTGTTTATTTTTTAGGAGCTGGGCCTCGTGATTACAGGAACTCTGCCTGTCTTCAATCTAACAAAAGAACAAAATGGAAAAATAGTAAGCTGTTATTTAAAGCAAACAAGCAAGAAAACAATTACATTTAATGCTAAACTCCTTGAAAAATGTGCATTTCCATCGAAATTTCTACAGTTTAATTGTCTTATATGTCAGAAATAAATAGGTTCTTTCTAGTTCCTTGTTAATATCTTGTGAGCAAGAAAGTTCAGATCACTCATTTTGTAGTTCTGAGTTTCAGGGCATGACATACCTTGTTCAATCTTTATTACCTGGTGGGAGTGAGAATGAGCTAAGTGCTCAGTAGATGGGAAGTGGAAAGTGATGTTTTTTAAGCATTGCTAGGAAGGGAAGTCCAGATAAATTTATAACAAAACTGTGAAGCTGTGAATATTCAGTATAAAAGGCAATGATGCAGACTTTAAATGAATTAGTTGTAATAATAATAGAAGATAACACTATGTGTACAGATTAAAATCTAAGTATGAAGTTTTCCTACTGCTCTTATAGTCTAATAAGTTCAACTGTCAGCCCGACCTGAGGGTATGTATTAGTAGCTCTGTTTGCTAGTAATTTGACAAGCAATATGTTTTGCTTGTTTTGTTCTTGCATTTTATTGTTTGTTTATCCTGAAATGCAAACATTATCATCTTCCTAAACAATTTCCATAATCTGTATTAAATTCTGTAAATTATTTTTAATCACATTGGTTATTATTAAATATATTTAAAATAGGCCCAAAAGTAAATAGGCAACTTTTCAAGTACTTTTGTCAAACAAGAGTTGAAGGCAAAATTTAAATCCACTGACTTGCAGTTATTCTGTATTGTAAATATGTCAAATATTCTAACAATCTTACCAGAATCAGCTCATTCTTGGAGTAATGGGGGTTGATGTCTCTCTGGAAGACATAAAAAAGCTGACACCTCGATTTACGGTGAGTTGTTTGCATTGGTAGTTTTTCTTTACACATGATTTATGTATAATTTCTTTGTCTGCTTTTTCATCAGTCATATAGCAATGACTGGATGTGAGTCAAAACACCAGCAAACTTCTTTTCATATACTCTTTTCCATTGTTGTAGATTTTCTGACCAGCCAAATCTGTGCTTCTGTGTGAACTGTCCATCAGAATGCATTTGTAAAAGCCAACTTTTACACTAGAGGATATATTCCAAGTATTTATTATTCTGTAGCCTTAGGCATTGCTGTTCAGATGAGTGCTTGATTCTTACCAGAGTGCATAGTATACAAATAACTGTGGCTGGTAATAATANAACAAGCAAGAAAACAATTACATTTAATGCTAAACTCCTTGAAAAATGTGCATTTCCATCGAAATTTCTACAGTTTAATTGTCTTATATGTCAGAAATAAATAGGTTCTTTCTAGTTCCTTGTTAATATCTTGTGAGCAAGAAAGTTCAGATCACTCATTTTGTAGTTCTGAGTTTCAGGGCATGACATACCTTGTTCAATCTTTATTACCTGGTGGGAGTGAGAATGAGCTAAGTGCTCAGTAGATGGGAAGTGGAAAGTGATGTTTTTTAAGCATTGCTAGGAAGGGAAGTCCAGATAAATTTATAACAAAACTGTGAAGCTGTGAATATTCAGTATAAAAGGCAATGATGCAGACTTTAAATGAATTAGTTGTAATAATAATAGAAGATAACACTATGTGTACAGATTAAAATCTAAGTATGAAGTTTTCCTACTGCTCTTATAGTCTAATAAGTTCAACTGTCAGCCCGACCTGAGGGTATGTATTAGTAGCTCTGTTTGCTAGTAATTTGACAAGCAATATGTTTTGCTTGTTTTGTTCTTGCATTTTATTGTTTGTTTATCCTGAAATGCAAACATTATCATCTTCCTAAACAATTTCCATAATCTGTATTAAATTCTGTAAATTATTTTTAATCACATTGGTTATTATTAAATATATTTAAAATAGGCCCAAAAGTAAATAGGCAACTTTTCAAGTACTTTTGTCAAACAAGAGTTGAAGGCAAAATTTAAATCCACTGACTTGCAGTTATTCTGTATTGTAAATATGTCAAATATTCTAACAATCTTACCAGAATCAGCTCATTCTTGGAGTAATGGGGGTTGATGTCTCTCTGGAAGACATAAAAAAGCTGACACCTCGATTTACGGTGAGTTGTTTGCATTGGTAGTTTTTCTTTACACATGATTTATGTATAATTTCTTTGTCTGCTTTTTCATCAGTCATATAGCAATGACTGGATGTGAGTCAAAACACCAGCAAACTTCTTTTCATATACTCTTTTCCATTGTTGTAGATTTTCTGACCAGCCAAATCTGTGCTTCTGTGTGAACTGTCCATCAGAATGCATTTGTAAAAGCCAACTTTTACACTAGAGGATATATTCCAAGTATTTATTATTCTGTAGCCTTAGGCATTGCTGTTCAGATGAGTGCTTGATTCTTACCAGAGTGCATAGTATACAAATAACTGTGGCTGGTAATAATAATAATAATAATAATAATACTTAACATTAATATAGGACACTTGTTTGTAGAAAAATTCTTCAATATGTCTGTCTGTACACTATTCAATATCATTGAAAAAAAAAAAAAAACCCAAACCAAAACAAAACAAAAAAGAAACATTACTATGGAAAACAACAGTTGAGAAAGCAAAGGAACATCATGAATTTTACCGAAGGCAAATACGGCCTTCCATCAAGGATGGAAAAATCCCATGCCACAGTACAGTTTGTGGGCAGATTGCCTGAAAAAGAAGGAATGGAGCTGGAGGGTTGATAATGGAGGTCAAGTTCAACAGAATTCAGCAACAGGTCCTTATAGAAAAGGTCAGCTGTGTAGTGAGCATATTTAGTACACCTCTTTCAGTGAGGGATTGGATTTCGTGAACTCCAGATAAACAAATTATTCTCCTAAATGTATGATTCTAGAAGAGTAAACATTTTTTAAATTTTTTTCTCTAGATTAGTATCTCCCATACTTCATGATGCCTGAGGCGATATATTTTCCTCATTGTAGCTATTGCTATAAAGCTGCTGGTTAATTTTTCTTTATTACTTAAGGATTTACAACGTTAAACTTCATTTCTTTCTTTCAGCTTTGTCCAAATGGATACTACTTTGCAATTGATCCTAATGGGTATGTGCTACTTCATCCAAATCTCCAACCAAAGGTATGAGAAACTTTCTAATTTTGTTCTCTGTAGTATGGGAACATCGTGAGAAGTAACATGAATGAAATAAATTGCAAGAGAACAATAATAAATAATTATCCATTGTGGAGTGTCAGGACTGTGTATGTATGGTATCATCCAAATCCACTTCAGGTGGCAAGAAGATGAGCATTGATTTTTGTTGAATTTTGATATAAATGAAATAAGAAAGATGTATATTTTACACAGACATCTGTAGATGTGAAGTAAGTATTTCAGTATAAACAACATAAAGGAATACAACAATATATAAACAACAAAAAAGGAATTTAAGTAGAGAAGGGTGCAATATTACAAAAATGTTGTGCTGTGTTTCAAGATGCTTTTGAAGCCAACTCAAACTAGTAGTGTACATTTATTTTTTAACATTTTCTTATTCCAGAAGTTTAAACTTTCATACTTGCAAAACAGCAGAAATCAGAGACAAGCACACGCTATTTTTACTTGTATTTTCATATTTGTTTCTTTGCTTACTTTCTGTTTACCAGAGATGAAACCTGAGCTGCAGAGTTGGTGTGGATCAAAACATCTACTCTTTCCCAGAATGCTAGATTTTAGTTCAACTTATGAAAGGTCTTCCAGACATGAAATCTATCTAAATCTAATTAGGATGCAATTTTCCTCAAAGTTCAGTCAACTTTGAAACCCATATTTCAGTCTAATTTCATATCTAATAATAGTAGTCTTAACCCTGTATGGACTGCTTTGATGAAATACTTCAAGGTGAACGACTGAATGTTTTTCAGAAGTCAGAACTTCAATCTCTGTTTTAGTGAAGGATTGCTCCATGTCATCAAGTCTTCTGTTTAGTGGAAATTTAGAAATGCTTTAATTCCGTGAGAAACAAACTTTCGACAGTTTTGTCCCTCGAGTTGTTCACAATACACAAATACATCATTTTAAAAGACAAGTTAGCTGAATTAACAAAATCGAATAAATAAAACCATTGTGAGTTGATATAAATATATGGGTAGTGTACAGATAAAAATTTGGAATTAATGATGAATATGAATAAGTATTGGAGATCCAAGACCATATCTGCGTAGTTCAGATGTCAATATTAAAATTTTGTATTTAGACAGTTCGAGCAATCTAGGAGCAAGATTATTGCAAGTTGTGAGTACAGAGGCAAGAAAGACAACTGTAGTCTCTTGTTTGTTCACTAGAAATTCCTACTGTAACTGCAGATGGGATAGCAGACCGCTTGTTCAATACTTCACCATATTTAACTTCCAAAGACAGAGAATAAATGAAGAATTAATTTACATACTTTAGTGATTCATTTAATTCTCAAGATGACAGAATTTGAGATAGGAATATGTGAATTAATTTTCTGAAATAATGAATATGTTTGAAATCTTTTGCCAAGTGTGTAGGAAAAATACCACAGTAAGAAAATGCTTTTGGAGAAGGAGTAGTTTGATCTTAACTATTGATGGAGTATCCCTATTGATTTAATTGAAGAGTACTCCTTTAAGAAGTAAAACAAGAAAAAGACGGACTTGGTGTAGGTTTTAAAAATTTACAAACACTTCTATTTCTATATATATGCATTTGATTTTCATAATGTGATAAAAAATGTAAGTTTTGATTTGATTATTATGCTTAGTGAATTATTCTGTGACAAATTGCATCATTCTCATCCCTAGAGATTATTAGAAATTCAGATAATGGCAGGGGGGTTACCCTTTCCAAATAAAACCAGAATTTTGTTAACAATTTTTGTTAACAGTTAAAGCAATATAAATATATAAATTCTTCTTTTAAGCATCATCATGTGATAAATTAATGAATATGGGTTCTGTTCACCTCATATGTGCAATTATTCTACACTGTAACACTGAAGAGTAAAGAACTTTTGTTAGAGAATGAAAAACTCAGTTTGTCCCAGCTAAACCTGGGTAGACTGCAACAGTTTACTAGGAAACTAATTGTCATGGTTTCTTTGTCTAGGTGTTTTTTGTTGTTGTTTCTTGTTTTTAATTAAAATAATATTTAAGTCCAGAGCGTCTTACAAATACGGCTCAAATGTATGATTTAGAGTATGCTGAAAAACTGGTATTTTATGTGATGTGTTTTATGTCATAGAATAATGTCTTTATGTAATATTAAGCATATGCATTATTATTGTTGTTGTTATTAACAGTTACACAGACTAGACTTTTTCACTCCCAGTTTGTTTGGGGTGGTGCATGCTATACAGACTGATACAAGAACTACGTTTTAAAACTAAGGTACACTATAAAGAAAGATACATTTAGAACTCATGGACTTTCTTTAACATGTCATCTTAATTTTAGTTGAACATCCTGGTAGCCATTAATGTATTAACTAACAACATCTTAACCCTCTTTGGCAGCAATTTTTCAGTAAATGTAAGCTAAAACATAACTACATCTTTACTTTTGAAGAGGTGAGGGTGTATTAAACCTTCAGTAGTACCTTCTGAATGCCTTTCCTTCTGGAAATCTGTTATCTGAAATCAAAACTGGTTCAACACAATATTTTGGGAAATTTTCTTGCAGTAGCAACTCACACACAAAAAAAAAGCCCTTAGAAACTCTAAACCTGTCAATCTGTTTATAGAACTGACAAAAATTTATAGAAAGACATATTGAAAACAGGTAAAAAACCTGAAGAACTTTATATTGTGTTTTGTTTTGTTCATGAAAACTATGTCAAAGCATAACATTGGAAAAATTTTTTGAACTTTCAGTTTAATAGTTTTAAACTGAATAAAATATATGTATTTCCAATTTTATATTACACTTTTAAACAAATAATAGTATCTTTTTCTGTTTATGTACTCTGTGTGTGTGTATTTTCCCATTGTCCTGAGAAAGAGCAGGTGCCTGTTTCACCAGATAAATGTAGCCACTGGATTGAGTCATTAGTTTACATTAAGCATATGTTAACAAGATTAGTTCTAATTAGATAAGATTTGAAAAATAGTAGATAATTCATTTTCTTAATAATTTTTTTACAGATTAGCATCCTCTTCTTCATTCTCATTATGGTTCTGGTCAAAATCCAATTAATGATAATTATAAAATTGCACATGCTTTCAGTGTGGTCCAGTATTTGGTCCTATGGTTTAAGTTTTTGAAAGAAATGTAAGGAAGGTAGATTTAAGAGCAGATAGAACAGTAAACAAAAGGTGAAACTCTTCTTATTCTCCAATTTAATTCTGGCAGAGTATGGTGAGAGGGAAAACTCTGATAACTTCATTCACATTATTTAGAATTTGTGTTTTTTGTTTCTCTAGGCAAGACCCATACACAATTCTGACATGCAGTTTAGAATTCCTGTGCAGAATGGAGTCTAGTCCCTTGTTCCAGTCTGTGTGCACTGGAGAATGTAGATGTGTAGGAAAGATTTCACTTCTATAAGTGGTCTGTTCATTAATAGTGTACAAAAGTAAATTGCTGCTTTTTTGTTACTTCAGCAAATTGGTGTGGGCATACCAAAAGTTAATTTGAGAAAAAGGAGACCCCATGTACAGGTAACTTTGGATGGAGGTGATTACTGCTCTAGAATGCATAGGCCTGGAAACATGTTAGAAAGCTTCTGTCCTGCTTACTAGGAAAAATCTAACTAGAGAACTGTTTACTCTGACAAACAGCTTCCAAAGCATGAAGCCTGCATCCTTCCTTGTTTAAATAATAAAAACCATGTTATTGGCTGTAGTGAAGGGCGTTCCATTAAATTATGGTGTTTCACTAATAGGTGCTAATTAGAGCTGTGCTGCAAAAATTATCTTCAGATTTTGAAATGAATGTGAGGACTAGGAAAAAACAAGACTACTTGTGCTGAGTATGCTTGCATAAACCCTAAGAGAAGATAATTTTAATGACTTTATTGCTAAGTTTAATTGTACAGTTTATAACATATAAGAATTTCAGACATTTAGCTTTTGATTTTTTCCACTGAAGGCAGACTAGGACATATGATTTACCTGTTATTAATTAAATTTCTCATATTAGAAAATCCAGATCCAGAGGATTAACTGCCATCAACTCAATGAGGAAATTCAGTAAAATTTATGTAATGCAATCCCTGAGCAGAAAACACCTAATGAAAACTTAATAAAAGGAATTAAAGGAATAGGTTAACTATGTAATTTGCAAAATAACAAAATTATATGCAGAACACCATGTTAACTTCTTACATTTATGGAAATATGTAATGTAAATCCAGTGGCTTGCATACCAGCACCATTAAAATGGTGGTGTAAAATCCTGATCTAATACAATTCAGTGATCTCACTGAGTCTCGAGTGGCTGTGTTTATACTATATCTAGAAGACCATCTCCAGACTAGATTTTTTGTTCAAACGCTGGAGAAATCAGCATCTGAACATAAAACATCACAATGTTCAGAGCACAGCTAGCTCCTCAGTGGGTCGTGGTGTGGCTGTGGCTGGAGTCTGTACCATCTGCCCTGGGATGTGCAACTCTGGAAAAGTGCTGGGCATCCACCCATGCTGGAAGCTGTTCTTGTGACTCCCTCTGGGGCCCGGGATTTTTTTGCCTTCTCACCATTATTTGTTTAAAAGGCTAACAGCCCACATCTTCATTAGGGTCCCAAGTACGAACAGGAACCAGATTCCTGCAACTCACACCAAGAAATAGAATTTCTTCCATGGAATTTGTGAGGATATTGACCTCCTCAAAACACACATTTTAATTTATTTTTTTTTTTATGTTGCTGCACCAGTTCTTCCTTTCTTCATTTCCTTCTTGATTTGTCATTGAAGTAATAGAACTTTACCTTTATTTTTTGTGCTGAAAATGGATTGCATTTTCTTTATTTGCATGCTTCATTGCTAGTGATTTACTTCTGTTTTTTTTATTAAGTTGTGCTGGTGAATGTAGTGGTGTTGTGCTTATTCTAGTCATCTTGTTTGCATGACTGGATAAAGAGAAGAGCAAACTGATCAGTAAGTTTGTTTCTTCATTGCTAGAATAAACCCTGAAAAATGGCAACCTAGGAAGAAAAAAATATGGAGCCCAAATACTGGTAAATAAACATCCTTGGGAAAAAAATAATAATTAAAAAAAAAAAAGCATAGTGGGGAAATAAAGTCTTCCCTTCAATATTCTGGTCTAGGAATTTTCTAATCTATAAGAGATTTCTTTGTGCCTGTAGCACACATCATATTGTATCTCTATATATGCTTTGCTTACTCATCTATAAAATATCACTAATATGCACCTTATAAAGAATATGTGGTGATTAACATGCCTTTAAAAGAACAAAGAAAACTTGTGAATGTTTACTTGAGTTTTGTCAAACTGTGAGTTTACTATTTGTCTTTGGGACTCCTTACCTATGGCTAGCCCAGGTTATCATTTGAAATGGATGTTGACCTTGATTTGATGTGATGGCTTTTTTTTTCTTCTTTTTTTTTTTACCATTTCTTTTCTTCTCTGTTCCTTTGTGTGCTGGAATGGAATGTGAACTTCATAAATGCCACTTCTGCCATGGCAATGCCTTCATGCATGCTGTTTGGGTTTGACCATGCTATTCATTATCCACTGCATGTAAGAAAATGTGTTTTTTATTTCTTTTTACATGTTAGCTCTTTTGCTATTTATTTTGATAGTGTTGAATGTTGGGAAAAAATGCAGTAGAAAAAGCCATATTGAATGTATTGAATTAGGAGAGCATATTTTTTTTTTCTTTTTTAAAGTTATAATAAAGTTATCTATCATATAAATAGGTATGTTAGAATTACTTTAAAGTTATTAATGGACAAAAAAAAAAAAAAGAAATGAATAAATAGCTTCACTTTTCCATTAGTAGCCGGCATGTCTTACTTGCTAAGGTAGTGAATAATTCGATATACTAAGAAACATGTATGTTTGTACCTTAAAAACATGAAAGAGCAATCTTATAACACTATAGTGTATTGCAGTCTTGAGAATAAAGACTAGTATTAAGCACCAGATTATTATGTGAAAACCTCTTTTATCAGCTATTCAGAAGAACTTTCTTCCAGTATGAACTGGGAATGCATATCTAAATTGTGATGAAACACACTTTCATAGAAGTCAGATGTACATTTGTCATGTATATTTGCCAGTTTACCTTGCCTAACTCTGTCATGTGCTAGCACATGAGGAATATAAACATCATCTTGAAAGAGAGGACTTCAGTGTAGCCCTTAACTTATTGCAGCTGGATCACTGAAATCCCCTAAAAAGTTTGTTATCAGAAATTACAGAAGTCTTGAAATACTAGTACCACCCACTGGTATGTTCTGTGTTGCTAATACCTGGCAACCAGTGCTCACAACATATAAAACTGTCACAATGAAAAAATAAATAAATAAATAAATACAAAACATCCTATTACAGAAATGTATGTATTATCAATCAGAACGAATTCAATAAAACTATGTTTCTTTTCCTCCTTTAAACTATCAGATTTAAATAGTTAAATAATATATTAAGTTACTTCTAAAGATCCTTCATTAAATGGATGTATTAACTGAGTGATGATAATTGAAGATTTTTTCACAGTATTTAAGATTAGTTAATTATATTTGTCTGCAATACAAAGTCTAAGGGGCTTAGCTAAAATTCCTATTTTAAAAAACGAAAAAAGTCAGATTCCAGACAGTGTATGTGGAAGACACTTCTGTTAAATTAAATACAAACTGTAGCTGAGAAGGGATCAGAGCCTGCTGGGTTGCTGAAGCTAGTTCAGCAGAACTAGACCCAGCACCGAAACAATATGGCAGAAGCATACCACTAGCTTGTCTATATTAGTCAACATCACGGTGGATGGTGAGCATCACAGCTCCCTTGGGTCTTGAAGGTGCCAGGTCACAGAATTTCTCAGCTGTAGGTTTCCATCTCTTAAACAGAGAGCGCAGTACTGATGTCAAGAGGAATGCATTCAAAGCTGCCAGATGCTCAGGGAAGTCCTCTAATGCTCACAATAAAAGTGATTTCTATTGTGTTATAAATCCTTTGTTGCGATAGCTGCCCCTTCGAGTCTTGAAGCAGTCCATTCTCACCTCAAAACAGGAAGTCTGCACTCTTGCTTTTGGCAAAATTGCAAAGTGGTACAATTGTCCCATCTTACTGGTCAGCTAGAAAGCTCTCACAGCTTTCTCTTTGCAGAGTCAGGATGCCTAATGGAAGATTATTATCCGAGGCTTCCCCAGACACTTATTTTCACACCGTAGTGTGGCAGAGTAGCAGTAGGGGAAGCAGCTTCCCAACATGAACCCCCTGCTTGACAGACTGTGGACAGCCACTAGTTGTTAGGGATAATCTGATTTTCTCTTGCTCAATTAGCCTCCCTGTCCATTTAAATAAAATAAATGACAAAGAGATAATTCTTCATTCTGTAAGAGATAAAAATAAATGGTAAGTAATCCCAGTTAAGTAGCTTACCTCAAAATGAAGGGATTAGAATGATTTCTAGGGAACTCTCCATAATAATACAGTACTTATTCTTTATTATTTGATTATTTAATGTCTTCTGCTTCAGAATCCTAAATCCCAGGAGCCAGTAACACTGGATTTTCTGGATGCTGAACTGGAAAATGATATTAAAGTTGAGGTGAGATTGTCTGGTTCCTTTGTACCTGCTGCTGCTTGTATTTTACTGTGTAATACCTGAGAAGAAACACATTATAAATTTTGAATGGGAATCTATTTTGCCCTAAGAGCATAGCTCAAATTTTTCAAGATTCTGAGGAATTAAATTGCAATGAAAAATTATTGCAAGTTGAGCCCAGTATTATTCTTAAGCAAAGACAATGCATTATATTCTTATCCTTTTTTGAATTCACTATAATAACTGTTTAAATAATATTTCTCCATACTTCTTTATTAAGTGGTAATTTTAGGGAAGATAAAATGTGTAAAATTTTTAAAAATAAGACAGTTTGCCACTGTTTTGTTTCTAGGCCCAGTTCCCTTTTCCCTTCCCTCCTTCCCCTTCCCCGGGGCATGTGTCCATGGGTCCCCCACCCCAATTGTCCAGGCCGAACCAGCCTGTAAAACATTGACAAACAGGATATTAATATATTACCTGAAATATATATATATATATTTTTCTCTTCAATGAGAATGACTTAGGCAAACTTACTGCTGTACTGGAACTGAGAAGGAACTGAAAAATCAAGTTACTGAACATGTTGACAACAGAACTGTATACATTTTTCTTTTACTGATTTTATAATACATTCCAAAATCTTAAAAAAAAAAAAAAAAAAA
>VXAB01008247.1:9297-42902 GCA_013399175.1 Odontophorus gujanensis | reverse complement strand
AAAAAAAAAAAAAAAAAAAAAAAAGAAGAAGTTTAGTCACCTTCAGACATAGAATGGAGTTTTATTTTAGTTTTTTAATGTTTTCAAACAGACATATTCTCAGTTTGAAATTGGTCTTTCATGATGAAAATAAGCAGGACTTCTTGGTATCTGTTACAATCTGCCTTCACTTTCTTAGAACTGCTGCTTCAGGGAGAAATTACTCTTAGAGTGGTCTAAAGAAGGTATTAGTGATACACCACAACTAGCTGAATCAGGTGTGCTGGGGTGCACTAGAAATGCTAGTCAAAATGCATTCTCGTTCATACAGAATTCATACTCTCCCTGTTACAAAACATCAAGTCTTTTTTTGAGATTCTCTTCATGTTCAAAGTATACCACAACTGCTTTTTCATAAGTCTACTAGTTCAGTTCATATTTTGATAAAGCAACTTCTAATTGGAAAAACCTGAAAATAGAAAATTTTTTTCATTACTATTTTCATTACTATTTTCTGTGCTTCTGTAAAACACTTCTAATTACTGAAAACATTAATCAAGTTATATGCAACACCTAGTTTTTACTTTTTAAATTTATTTTTTATTGCCAATAGATTCGAAAAAAAATGATAGATGGAGAAAGTGGAGAAAAAACATTTGAAACTCTGGTCAAGTCCCAAGATGAGGTAAGACAGAAACACAGACAATTACATTTATAGAAGCAAACAAAGACATCAAAATACTGTGAAATGGTGAAAAGATGTTTATTTTTTTGTTACCTTATATTACTCCTTTTTTTTTCACCCAAGATTTTCTATTTTATTGGATTACAGTAATATCAAAAAGTTTGTTGATTTCTTTGATACTTCATTAATCAGGCAGTTGCTGATGAGATCTTAAACTCTGTTCACCAAGAAGTAGACCCAGCCTAATTCTGTGTGTATGTCTCAAAACAAAGTATTTATTTTGTTTTCAGAAATGTTTGAGAATCAGATAGTTTATGTTTTAGTTAAATAAAATAGTGAGAAAGAAATTAACATTTATATGCCAGAAATGAGGCCTTTTTGGGCGAAGTCATATTAGACGTATTTGGTGTACTTTTGTTTTCTGAACTTGTGCTTGTTTAGTTCTTTTTAATTTCATGTCCAAAACCTTCACTCCAGACAGATCACTCTGAGTTTCTCTAGTAAGACAGATATATTTCCTAGCAATAGGAAATACTGAAATATGATATGGATCCCTACACGTACACCTTTCTTCTTGGGATCTTTGTTGAGAAGAAATAACAGTTTGCCAAAAGAGCAAGTATGACCTGAGGATACCCTACAGTTACAGTTCTAAAACAGTTTTTTTAAGACTGTTGCAAAGAGTGTAAAACATCTTGAAGATAGCTGATGTAATGTATTAACACAAGAATATGAAGAAGGTATCAGACAGATAGTACACAACCCTCATGTGTGTTATATTGCAGAGTCTATGAAATTTGACTCCATGTCATGCATGATCTTCTTTCTGATACCCTATTTAGAAAGTCTAGAATCTCATAGACTCTTCTTGATTTGAGAACCCCAATTTCAGTGGGGGCAGATTAATGTGAACATAGATAGTTTTAGCTGAGGAACAGTGGTAATGATCGTTAGCCATGTAAATGGCAGAGTGATGCTTTCCTACTTCTGTTTTTGAGGCAAGTTGACTTAACTTATACTTGACATATTTAAATTGTCGAGCTGCAAAGCACACCCATAATATTCAGCCCTTGTACACAGAATCCCATAATCACCATAATCATGCCCACATTACTTCTGTGTACCAGCTGCTTTTCACTTTTTTCCCTCTTCCTCTAATGCAGAGCTGAACTAACAGTCCATATGCCTTCAGCTCTGCCTCTCCTTTGTGCTTTCACACAAGACGGGCTCCATCCCAGCACTCCCGAGTAAGGCTTTACAGTCTGTAGAGGATTGCTGTTGTGTGGAAAAGTTCCACTTTATTGAGGATGGTGAACAAGTAAGGTTTTCATGGTACAGTGGGGATAAGCCCCATCTGATGTCAGTTCTGCTACTTCTCTGGTTTCATGAGCCCATCTTGTCTCAGTGAGCCATCAGACTATGCCTCTGCTTTGTCTCCTTGTTCAGAAGCAAGGCTGCTATTCATAACCCACTGCTGAAGAAGAGCCTGAAGTCCTCCTGGAGTCTGTGTTGGGGATAAACTATTCCTGAATGGGGTGGCTTACATTTATAGATCTGTGCTGTTTGTATAAGGAGAAGCTTTCCAAGTCTATAGGTAAAAAAAGGTCCTGTGTGAGTGGTTAGAAAAGTGTGAAATTAGCAGTCACAAAATTACATTAGTATCATTGGATCTACACAAGAAGTTGCATTCGTTGCAAAATTGTTAAAAGAGTTCTCGGGCCATGCTTGCGTTTCTCAGACTTAGTGGTACATTGTGAAAAGATCAGAGCAGTCATTCCTACAACAGTTTGCTAGAATAGCAAGGGAGGGGAATCATTAACATGGGCAAATCCTGGCATCAGCAACAGCATCAGGAGCAACATGTTCCTGGGTGCCCGAGAATGTGTCAGTCATGCACAGCCCCAACCACAAACTGTATTTGAATAGATTGTCTCAGGCTTTTTGTTCCCAAACATTTCAAGAACCAAATGAAATCATTTACCCTCTACTTACCTTGCATCATGGACCAAGATTTTTCCTCTGCTTGGATCCCTCAGAGAGAAGGGAGCAGCCAGAGCTGACTGGCAACGGTGACTGCTTCATGCTATTGCATTCTCCCAGCTCCAGGCTGCTAGAGCCAGAATAAAGCTGCTTCAAACTGTGGGCCATGCATGAGCTGATCATCATTTAGGATTTGATAGCTTCATATATTTTCTTATAAAAATGGCTGATGTGGTCTATTGCTCTGTACTGACAGTTGCAGTCTGGAGGCTCGAAATTGATGTCCTTTTTGTTTTGCTTTTTGGTTTAAGTTTGCATTGCTTCCCTTTTGTATTGCAGCTGGCCCCAGCAGTGTCCTGGGAGATGACCTCATACTACAGCATAGAAACTGGACTCATAGCAAGCGTGGGTGGGGTGTGCTGGAGTCTTCCAGGTCCTCAGGGGCTTTCCAGCTAACAGGGAAGATGCCATAAAAACAAAAGCGTTACCACATTTCGGCAGCTGGAGTAGGCAGTAGTGCAAACTGAAGGATCACAAGAACTGAAATAATATGTAGGTTCTTCAGCAGTGACCAGCTAGGGTGAGATAGGATCAGATGGCTCAGTAATAAAGTAGGCAAGAGTAAATGGGAGCAGACATATGAGGACATCTAATATGCAGTGTTGTCTTTGATGGGAGCTTTCAGCCAATTTGCCTTCTAGCGTGCTCAAAGCACTGCTGGCAATAGAATTTCATACAAGCCCTGTTCTTCTCTTCCTGCCTTTCCACCTTGGGAACTGCTTTTCTATTGCCAGAGTACATCTACAAACCATATCTCTATTCATGATTTGGAGTTGTCACTGTGAGTTTCAAGTATATAGCTATTCATAAGCTGAAGTAATAATATAGACACATCATTAAAAATAAATAAGATTATAGGAGTGTCTATTTATTCATCCTTTTACCTCAAATACAAAATATACCAGAACATTACTTACTGATAACATGCATCTTTTTAATTTTTTTTTCCCCCAAATGACTAAGTTATCTACACTATCACGCTGTACTGAAAAGAAGCAGCCAGGTAATGAAAGGACTTTGAATCATAAAAAGTCAAAAAAGACAATTCTTGTTTGTTACTGTGGTCATTTTCACACTTTTGTTTTATTACAGGGGAATAAAGAGCCTAGCCGTATGCTTGTGGTGCCTTTTATCATTGAATGCAATGTTACAGTGCAAAAAATGTTTCTTGAAGCTATGGAATTAATAATTCATTTCTTCATTAATATTTCTTTGTAGAGATATATCGATAAAGGAAACAGAACATACACATGGACTGCTGTGAATGGCACTGATTACAGGTAACTCATCTCTGTTCTCTGACTTTTATCTAGTTAAATTCCCTTCTCATTTATTTAGATTAGTATTTTTTATGTTACGTTTTCTATACTAGTTAAGTCAGGACAGGTCATCTCACCTGTGGGATTCTGGGTTCCTTTAAGCATTTGCAGCTCTGAATTGTGGCTCTGTGTAAAGACCAGAACCTCAGTCTTTAAACCAGCTGTTGAGACTAACAACTAATGCATTTCAGCATGCAGGAAAAAATGATTTTATGGTTGAATCTTATCTTCTCCTACTTTCTGTATCATTGTATACTTTGATTCATAATTGTGCACTTTTTCTTAGATTCCTCCTCTTATTTTACAGTTTCTTTGTATTGCCTCCATGTTCTTGTTTTTAATATGTGTATTAGAAGACAGATGCTATATTTTCATCTAAATACAAAATGGAGCACATTGTTCTGTGCAAATCTCTTACAATCAATGTTATTGCTTATATCACATTACTTAACCTACCTGCCAGATCTTAGGGACAGGAACTATGGTACTGATTATCTCTGAAATTTGTATCTATTTGTGACAAGTTTTATTAATTATCACTGATACTGCTTCAGATGTGAAAGTCATCTGTGAATAGCAGCAGCAGCAAGTAAAGGGTTTTGTAAAAGCTTGTTCCTCTTGAATGCAACGTTGGTGTGCATATAATTTCCAACTAACATAAGCAACCTGGTTAACAAGATGGTACAAATACTGAGTCAACTTTTTTACAGAAATATTATTTTTGTTGTGATTAATTACAACAGTTATCATCTGAGCTGGTTTTCCTTTTCTGCTATGTTCTGTAAAGGTGTACAGCCAATACAAATGCAAACATGATTTTGTTAGCAAAACTAGACAAAGTTTTAACAAGTGAGCATAGGTATAGCATTTTATCTTTTATTCATCAATACATTTTCATTTCCTATTGCTTCTGTCATTACATTCACTGGGAAGAAGATTTTTAATCATGGTATGCCATCTAGCAATTGGTGAAGAATTATATTTGATTTACATGCATTCTTAATTCAAGATCCCTTGCTTTCAATTCAGCAATAAATCCATGGAGTCACATTGCAGCAAGCTTATTACACATAAAATTATAGATTTTAATTAGCAAGTTCTGTTAGCAGTAACTACTAATGGCAAGCAAACTGCAAGTGATTTCCCTAGAGGAGAATTCACAGAAGGCTATCACCAAATATGCAGTGCTCTCACTGATATGTGCCATTTAAATAGACTTTTATCACTAAAGGTCATCTCATATGTGGCCCAATTGTACAACTTTTTAATGTTAATTTCTGCATTAGAAACCACTGCGGTTCTACATTCATGAAAACTGAGCAAGGATGCAATGTGGGAGATGATCCCTCCCTCTAATGATTATTTGCACCTTCTGTCCTTTACATACCTTTTTCAGCTGAGTACTTCTCACTTCTACATGTGTGTAGAACTAGTGGCAAGAAGGGGGTCTTGTTTGTTTGTGTTTCTTTGTTTTCAAGGAGAATGTATATGAAATAAAAGAAATCATCTGCATTGCAAATCTTAAAGTACTGCAGGGCAATGTTCAAAGATTATTAGAGATGAACTCATGATTCAGAAAAATACCATACAACTTGAACATAAAGTGAATTTAAATACTGCTTGATATTTATCCTAACATATGCCAGTAGGCGTTTTATTATTAGTAGAATTTGTTGTTATATATTGCATACAAGTTAGTGCAGTATTATATGCTGTTTCTTACAGACTATCACCATGTTAGAGAACAATACAAGAAATCATGATTTTTTTATATGCAATTTTTTTTTCAAAATTCACCCCTTATCCTTGAAAGAAGTGCATTTATGCCTAAAGGTTTGACTTTTGACTGTTTGACATTGTTGAACCTTCTTCTACTAATTACAAAGTATGAGGCTGATTTGTTTACAGGTAACTATTTTGTCACATGTAGATCCAATTGCAAACAAATCTTTTCAAAACACTTAGAAGATGAAATTAGAAAATGGCTGCAAATAACATAATTGTTTTACTTGTCTTGTTTCTCTTGCAGTTTGGCACTGGTGTTACCATCATACAGCTTTTATTATATTAAAGCTAAAATAGAAGAACCAATAACTCAAGCCAGATGTAAGTATTATGGAGGTTCCCTGATCTTGTCAAGTATTGCCAAGACTCAGATTCACTTTTAAAAAAAAATGTTTAAAATTCATAACTTCTTTTGAACTCACTAATGTTATCATAATGTACCCAAAATCTGGAGCAATGATTCTAATTCATTGTAACATCCAAGGTACAAGAAATATTCTATAAAGATAGAATATGTGCAGGTACCCCAGTTTCACTGAAAATCCCTTCCCCCTTGCTATGTACCTACAGAATCATTGCTTTGTGTATCCTCTGTTGCTGTCTTTTTAAGGGTCTGGACACCTTTTTTTTCATCCTATCAGCTAAATATTAGGATATGATCTGTAGCAATTAAGCTTAGTTTGTTATATTTAAAGTAGTTGTAGTATCAAATTTAGGAAATTACATCTGATAGCTGTAGAAATAGTTAAATGTAAAAGCACTGTTTCTTTTGGCTTGCAGCTAGGTTTTTGTTTTGAATTCTAAAGATAGTTTTAGTGGATGGGATGTTTGCAATATAATTTTTTTTTGCAAGACTAATTTCAAGCCATTCACAGATTCTGGAGAGGTAATTGGGAATTATACTTGTGAGTATTGAAAAGCTTTTCATTCACTAGATGTAGCTAACTAGATCTATCTAGTAGATGTGCATAGTACTCTAGATAGTAAACAAAATAGAACTCAGCACATCCTTTCAACTGTATCCAAACTTGTAAAAATGTACAGTTAAGGTTAGAATAGAGATGTGAACCTCTCTGACATGTATAAACTGCTAGTTTAGAGAATAATTGACTAGCACTGAGTCAGTGTCTCCTACCTTTATTTCCTGGATATAAAGAGTAAGGCAAGTTTTTAATAATCAGTGATTTATTTTCATGACTTTGTCAAACTATAAGTAATTTAAAATGAAAGTTTTAGTGAGTGAATGCAGTTCTTTTTATGGATTAGAAAATCTGTTTTTATGCTTACATGAATATTATCTGCAGAACAGACCCTTGAAATTGCCACCATGATGGTTAGCACAGAAGGTACTTGAGAAGTGATTGATGAGGACATATTCTCCGCTGTTCAAAGATGTTTGTCTTTTTTCCAGACTAAAACTGTACATAAATTGAACCTTTGATCTTTCTATGCACAATATTTTTATTCAAGGGATTGTTTGAATAAAATATTGTTTTGTGACCCCTTTTGCTTTACCCTGTTTTTTTCTGTTTCCCTGCTTTCTCTTTCTGATGGATAGTGGAAATCAATAAGGGCAAGTATATTCTCATTGCTCAATTTCCTTCTGTTTACTGCAGTTGAAACTTTTCACTTGTATTTCTTTTCCTACTGGACATTCTCCTCTGTATTCTTCATCTCAGGACTTTTCCCATTGGGTACCACAGCAATAGAAAATAAAAATGTTGCTAAATATTTTTCTATTTTCATATGCATTTCAGTATGTTGCTAATCTCTACTCCTTGTTTGTCTGGTCCTTTCACCTGGTGTTCAGTAATGCCAGCTTTTGAAGCCATTATTTTCAGATAGCACTTCAGTGTTTGTACAGGCAGGGTTTTTTTAAGCTTTATTGTTGAAAGCTCTTATAAGCATTTTTCTTCATGTTCTAACAAATCTTTATCCCAAATATTTCTTTGTATAAGATTGTAATTTTAATATAATCCGAATTTTCATGCTAATTAAATGTCACCTCTGATTAGATTGTTAGATATAGTATTGTTGCCAATTGTATGTTGTATATAATAATTAAAGAATTTCATCCTAAACTGTGAAATACTGATAAATATACAGTATATTATTAGGAAGGTGTTGCAAAATGAACATTTTTCTTTCATGGATGCATGCAAAAGCTAGTCAAATACTTGAGAAGGGGAATGATGTTGATAAGTCATCTGCTTATTTGATTTCACTGTTCATCTTTGTAGTTTCAGAAACACTGAAGCTTGATCGTTTTGATGAAACTGGCTATACGTTTATAGCACCAAGGTTGGTTAATTTCCCAGTAGTAAGTATTATTTCAACAATAAGTAGGAATTTGATCAGGTTAAGGCTATTAAAAAAAATATAGATTTCATAAATAAAATTTTTGAATTATTAAAAGAGAAAAAAGTAAATAATTACCAGATCCTTGTTTTTAAAGATCAGTCTTTTCTTCGTGGTAGACAGCATCTTCAGACTTTCATTCATTTTTGTATTAAACAGAGGGAGCTGTAAAATCTGTTATGTCATCATTCGTTGATGTTTCTAATGGAAATCTTGCATGCATCTGACCATTTCTTGTGGCTGCATCTTTTAAGATTAAGATACTGGTTTTTACTCTAGCTTCTCTTTTACAGAATAGCTACCGTAATACTTACCTTGATTTTTTTTCTTTTTTTCAGTTCAAAGAGAAGAGCTTCAAAGCTCTCTATCACTTAAAGATGAATTAATTTTTGGCTCATTGAACATAGATACTGATTAAGTCATTGAAAATTGATTGAATCGATTTGTTAGTTCTTTTTTTTCCTGTGAAATTGTTCAGTCTTGGTTGCCTTTTTAGTTAGGTGTACTAGGAAACACAACAATAAAAACAGCTCTGAAAAATTAAGCTCGTTTAGAAGATAATTATGGTAAATACCACGAAAATAAATTGTTCCATTTATTTATTTATTTATTTAATCCTATAAAATTCTCTATCCCTTTAAATTTAAACTCTTTTTGATTGTTTCATCTGTAAGACATATGTAAGACATAGTCTTCTACCTTCAGTTGTGTTCTTAGCATAACTGTTAATTTCTTTTCTGAAGGACTGAAGTTAGTGATGATCAATTGTACCAATTAGCAGTTTCCAGCAAGTTACTAGTTGTCAAACATATCTATATGAAAAAAAAAAAACCTCTGTTTAATATGGAGCTTTCTTTAAATGTGAATGATGGCACAGTACAGCAAATTATGCCTGTATTCTTTCAGGTTAATGATAAAATAAGTAGAGACTAATAAGAGAGCTTAATAAGGTACTCAGTCTTCTTTTGTTCCTGAAGTTAATTTAATATAGAAAGTTCAGTTAAAAATGATCTCCTGGCTTGACTGCTGAACGTTCTCTAGATTTTCATTAGAGTTGTTTAATGCCATTTGCCATCTAATATTTGCCTTGAAAAAGCCCAGTGACTTTTATTGTGCTTGCATGTATTCAGTGAATTGAACACTGATATATTGCTTTCTAACATTATGAAAAAGACAGTAGTTTACTGTTCATCTGGCTTGTATATGTCAAAACAGAGAGCATTTATATGTGTATAGGGTGTGTACCTTATTAAAATTGCCTTTAAGACTTCTCAGAAGATAGAATCTCAGCCCATAAATTCAGTGTTAGCTGAACATAAAGTGACAGTGTCTTCAACAGCAGTCCACATACTTTCCAGTACAGTTTAACCCAATAGGAGTATAATTTCACAGGGCATTTCCTTGTTTAGTTTACAGACTCTGTGGTCTAACTTATGGCCTGCACAAGTTTTTTCTGAGAATCTGTGAGAATCTGTGCCCTATCTAATGCATGGAGTTTTAAGATAATTCTGTTTTAGGCCGGCTCCTGAATCCTGATTTCCTGTAGATACCTGAAATACTGACTCTGATCAGGGCTATTGCTTGAGATGTATTGACCATGGAAATAAAATACTATAGTGGTTCCCACCACTTTGTAGTAGTGGCACAGTCCTCCTTGGACATTCAGATTGCAGATCCATATCTATCTTCTTCAGAAACTTACAAAACAAATCTGAGAAGGGTGATGTTTTATTCTTTTTCAGAGAATACTGTAATGATGTAAAGAAATCGGAAAACAACACTGAATTTTTATTAAACTTCAATGAGTTTATCGATAGAAATACGCCAAGCAGTCCATCATGTAAGTACTCTTTTCAATTCATTGATTTTTTTTCTTAGAAATGATACTTACTCATAAATGAGAATTAGTCAAACTGAAAGTTTTCATGCCCCAATCATGCATTTTTGTTGCTTTTTTTTTAAATCTTCTCTATNCGGCTCCTGAATCCTGATTTCCTGTAGATACCTGAAATACTGACTCTGATCAGGGCTATTGCTTGAGATGTATTGACCATGGAAATAAAATACTATAGTGGTTCCCACCACTTTGTAGTAGTGGCACAGTCCTCCTTGGACATTCAGATTGCAGATCCATATCTATCTTCTTCAGAAACTTACAAAACAAATCTGAGAAGGGTGATGTTTTATTCTTTTTCAGAGAATACTGTAATGATGTAAAGAAATCGGAAAACAACACTGAATTTTTATTAAACTTCAATGAGTTTATCGATAGAAATACGCCAAGCAGTCCATCATGTAAGTACTCTTTTCAATTCATTGATTTTTTTTCTTAGAAATGATACTTACTCATAAATGAGAATTAGTCAAACTGAAAGTTTTCATGCCCCAATCATGCATTTTTGTTGCTTTTTTTTTAAATCTTCTCTATTTTTTTTATTTTTTTTTAATAAGGATACATCTGGTGTTGGACTTTTCTATCCAATGTTTTGCATACTTCCCTTCAATATTGTATTATGAAGCAATGAACTACTAGTTTGTTTTACTGCACTCCAAATATTTTGAATTGATAGCTTTTCCTCTTGAGCGTATCAGCCAAAAGTCATCTCAAGATGCCTATTTTCTTGTTCAGCTTATATAACCAAAATAACTAAACAGAAAGCTCTGAGAACTAATGTAAAAACCAAAATAAAAGATAGAAGAGATTATTGCTGTTTTAAAGACTGGTTAAAGAGACTTCACTTGGGCTTAAATTGCTTAAGATGGAATTGCTGCATTGGTGGGCACCGGGCTATAAGTTAGAAAACTACCTCTGTCATTACTAAGAGCAATTCACTCTACTTGCCTGAGGCATCTGCTTTATGTAAGCAAGTTTCACTTTATGAACATGCATGGAATACGGGAGAATCCTAAACAAATATGTATCCAGCAAAATATCAGAGGAGTCTATATTAGTGGAAATATATATCACTCTGGAAGGCATAATATTTGCACTCAGAATTTTTATTTCATTTCCAGTAAGATGTGGATGCCACAAGGCATCCAATGACAGTACCCTAACTTATACTGTGTACTGTAATGATAGCATGCTTGTGAATAAGGGAGGTGAATCTGTGGCATTAGATAAAGGTCTACCTTGCCAAGCCATATAAATATATCTAATCAGTATTAAATTAATGCATTAAGATGACGTGAAAGAGTAGAACAATATGAAGAAAAGGGATTTTCTGGATTTTTGTTGTTCCCCAGGAATATTCAGCCTCCTCTCGAAGGCTGAGCATCTGGAATTTTGCAGAATTCAGAGCTATGGGTTTGAGTAAAAATTCTAATGCTGCTTTGCTGTAAGAAATTAAAGACCAAGAGATAGATTTTCCTTTTACATTATTTAGTTACATTTCAGGTCCACTGTATTTTCAGTATTGATAAAATATTAAATCTGTATTTAAATCCTTAGTAAAGTACATGCTTACATCAGTTGACCATTCCTAGAAGTTTCTTTTTACATTATACTTAAGAAGATGGTTCAGAAGGGTTGACTTCCAGCTATTGAGTGAAGGATATTTATAAACAACATATCTGTCTAAGCCACTAATTCAAAAGAAGACAAGTAGTTGTGGTTTTTTTTGTTCTTATTGTTGTTTCTGGTTCTATTTTTTTAAAGCTAGGACTTGACTAATTCAAATATTTTTGTTATTGTGGTGATTATCTCTGCTTTTGTAACATGTAAGAGAGTAAATATTCAGTAAAACGTAAATGTTTTGTTGAAACCTCTTCAAACTGGAATAAAAATTATTTAAATGAAAGCATATTTTAAAAATAAGTTGATTTCCAAATTAAATGTGGCCTTGAAAAGTTGAGACCTGGTGCTATAAGCAATTTTCTTATGCCTTTGGTAAAAAAAAAAAAAAAAAAAATTATATTTTAATAAAGGAAATACTTAAGCAAGTTAGGAGTTTCAGAGCAGTTTGTTTAACATGGAATACTTGACCTAACTTGAAGTTAGTCAGAACGACAATAGAAATAGACTAATTTTGGTGGTGATCTTAACAACTCAGAATTTAATATTAGTGGCTTAAGCCCCATGTCATATGTTTTCATATGAGTGTCTTGACTGTTTTGCTAGGTAATACTGATATGGTCATCAGAGTTCTGCTGGATGCAGGATTTACAAATGAACTCGTCCAGAATTATTGGAGTAAGCTGTACCTGTAAGTATTCTTTCTATTGATTGTTGGTTTGTTTTACTTTGCTTTAATGACTTTTGTAGTCTGAAAAATAAACAAGAAGCCTGAAAAATAAAAAACATAATCTTTCTCATGATTTTCTAATAAAGTAATTTATATGTATATGCATATATAGAGATACACAGTTAATCTTTGCACAGAATAGATATTTATATCATGATTATGTATCCGTGACATAAAAACTTAAAAGTATTTCAGTTAGTCTTTACTTTAAATCTTATTTTTGTTTGTAGGGATGGGGTTGTTGCACAGTTTGTTGTCACGGATGGTGGAATTACCAGAGTGTTCCCCAAAAGGTAAATATTACTATAAAACACTATAAGTTGATAATGTCTAAATCTGCTATGATAACTATAAAATAAGTAGAAACTTTTTCTTTAATTTTGCCTATGTCACTGCTTGAAACTGATCTGTAACATTATTTCCAAAACAAACATTGTTAAATACAGATTTCAAAACAGTGAAAAGGAGTAAAAGGAGTACCCACGTGCTGAAAATGGAACCATGTTAATCCCTAATTACTCCAAAGCATTCATTTGTTTGGTGAGCCATCAGACCGCATATATTGCAAAGGAGTAGGTGATTGTTTTTAGACTAATGGGAGCAGACTGAATAGTTAGGGACTTAGGAGAAAAATATATTGTTGCCACAGAGGGAAAAGAGAATGTTAAAGTATACTTACAAACACCTGAATACTCACTTTGGTGACCAGGAATAATAAGGGCACAGGTACAGATATACTGTAAATGGCAAAATTACCTGATTGCTTAGGTTAGTCTGTGTTTCCTCAAAACTTTTTTACTATGAAGATCAGTTTGTTTTTTCTTCTGATGTTAGTAATACTTTAAAACTTTTAGGATACTGTTTTCTTAAGATAGCACGTGGCACCAGGGTTTGTTTATATTTTGATATAAGTAGTGCTGCAGTTATCTCAGTACAGATAAAAATAAGGAGAGAAGGTCCATGTTGTACCAATAATACTTTTTTTTTTTCCCTCAATTTTACATTTTACTAGTTATTTCTGTCACTTAACCAACCAAATCTAATGAAGTCTGAGAACTATATAAGTGAATCTCACATTATTTACAACTGTGAAATATTAAAACATACAAAAGCAACAACAAAACCCTGTGCAGCACAGCTTTAATGAGATGCTAACCATTTTTATTTTTGGTTGCTATTTCTTCGTGATTAGGGCAGGAGAAGATTGGTTGGAAAATGCAGAAACTTATGAAGTCAGCTTCTATAAACGGAGTTTAGATAATGACAACTATATTTTCACAGCTCCATACTACAACAGTAAGTCATCACTGTTCTGAAAGACCAGAGCTAGCTAGTGTAATATTAGAATGTTTCTGGAAATTTCATGTACCAGTTGAGCTCAGTGACAAAAGTTGCAAGTGCAACATTTGAAAAAAAAATAATCTTGGGATGTCACCTATTATTAAGGAAAAGATATCTGTGAATGCACTGAACAAGGGACATAATAAATTATCATCTACATTGATGGCCCTGTGTGTGTGCAAAACATTAACAAAGCTGAGACAATATACAGTGTATTTGTTTTCATTTATTAGGCTGGAACAGTGGTTTCCAAAGATGCTTTGGCAGAATTGTATAAAACGAAAGAATAACACTACATTAAAAGCCCTATTTCAGCTGAGTTCTATGTATTTTCTCAGATTTGAGGGAGCAGGTGTCTGGAGTCTACAACTGTGCACTGAAATGCATCTTAAACTAAGCTTTTTTTCAAAATCCTTTTCAAATAACTATTACTAACCAAAAATAGTTCATCTGAAATACTGTGATATTTAAAACCTGTACGTGCACAATAGTAAGTGCTTGTTACTGATGAGCAGCATTAACTTTGCCAAGCTGATCTAAAAGCAGATGCTACTACAAATGACATACACCCCTTTTAAACATATGGGATCTTTTATTGCTGTTATTTCACATGTATTTATTACATCTTTTCTCGATAAAACGTTAACAAGGTAATTAAATAAATTCCCTGAAGCCTTTGTTATTCCTCAAAGAGCTCCAGGTAATGTACTTTTAACTTGCTTTTTTCATACTAGGCAGTGTTGAAAGCAGGCTGAAGTCTGTCAGAGCAATAATTGTCAGTTAGTGAGTGGTGCTAGTATACTCTGTATTGAAAAACACAGACAACAGCAGGATAAAATCTTTGGCTGTGTGCCTAGTTTTAACAGACCTGCTCACATATGAAACATTATCATGACTGTGTTTGTAGAGGAAAGGCTATGGTGACTTTGTGCAAAGACCGTGTACCAAAAATAAATGAAGTTAAAAAAGACTATTTCTCTTAATCATCTAGGTGTTAGTGGTCTGAACAATTACAAGTGATAAATACAAGGTACAACTCTGTCAGGGTTTTCTAATAAGAATTATTTGAATTGTTCTTGGTATTTGAACAACCTTTAATTTCAATTACAGAGAAACTTATATCTCACTTGTAATTCTTTCTTTCTTCCCCCAAACATACTGTCAGAAAGCGGTGCCAATAGCTATGAATCAGGTATTATGGTAAGCAAGGCAGTGGAAATAACAATTAATGGAAAACTTCTGAAACCTGCAGGTAAGCTATAACTGTGCTAAACTCTAAATACAGGAGTTATTTTTTTACTGCTCAACGTTAAATTTTATTGGAGATTTCAAAGGAATTTCAGTTTCTATAATACTCTTATTCTCTAAGACTTTTAATCTTACTAGTGGAAATCAAGCCAGAGATCTGGCTGCGTTTGAGAAAGAGTATTTAAATTAGTCTCATGAAGGATGTTGGTGGTCAGACAACTGAGTAAAACTCATATTTTTTCATTTTCCAGTTTAATAATTCAGATGTTCTTATAATTTTTCCTTCTTCTTGGGATTCTACTGTTACCTTTTTTTCTTTTTCATTTTACTAAAAGTCTTTCATGTATTTCTTGTTAGTTGTTGGAATAAAAATTGATGCAAACAGATGGATGGAAAATTTCACAAAAACCACAATCAAGAGCCTGGTAAGCAATTGACCAAGTCTTTTTTGAACTTTATGTGCATTTCTCAAAGTTTCAGATGCAAATAAGTCTAACAGCTTTTTATTTTTGTGTGTGCCAGAGTCACACTGATGCATAGTTGCCAAGTAGTTGTGGTATTTAAATCATCCAAATGCACAAAATAAATCTGTGTTGAAACAGGCTGTATTTTGTACATGTCTTGCTTTCATAATTATAGAACATGGATAAAGACAAAGAAAAATGACATACTCTAGCCTGCAGGCATCTTACTAAGATCTATTAGTGAATAAAACCTGCAAAATAGTTTCCGTCCCCCCCTCCCCCTCCCCCTCCCCACAAAATAAATAAATAAATTAACAAACAAACAAACAAATAAATAAATAGGGAATTTACTTTTATTTAATATGGAGGAAGTGTAAGCATTAAGTAAGCTTTATATCGCAGTCATACATGACAGCATTTCAGCTCTTTCACTTCTCATATCTTTGTTTAAGTATAAATGTGAAGGAGAAGAAAAATTAAAGGAGAAACTAAAGAATTAATAGTACACTGGGAATGGAGAGGCATAAAATGGAGATAGTTGTGGAACAACTGAATGAGGAAATTTTGATTGTTTGCTTCTATATTAAGGAAATCGATGTCTAGGGTATTAGTAGGTATTAGAGCTGTAGTTCAATGCGTAGGTAAATGCACTTAAGGAAAAGAAGAATAATGAAAAGGAGACTAACAACTTAAAATTGATTTTACATATTCCTGCACCATTTTCTGCTGGTTGTTTTGCTCAGAACATAATGCACGGAAGCAGTTGTGCATGTATGTACACACATATTGCAAGAAAAAGAGAAATATGCTGGTAATCAAAGCTAAGTGGAAATGATGGGCTTCCTTTATCAGATAAGATTCCCATACTTTGAGATTAGTGAAGCTTTTCAGTAAAAAAAAATACTTGG
Source organism: Odontophorus gujanensis (assembly GCA_013399175.1). NCBI lineage: Eukaryota > Metazoa > Chordata > Aves > Galliformes > Odontophoridae > Odontophorus > Odontophorus gujanensis. Next base: position 26,531 of record VXAB01008247.1, on the reverse strand, counting down.
CATAATGTTTTCTAGTCTTTCTTGACATACACAAAGTACAAGCATGCAAGTGTTCTTTCCCTTTTATTTTATATTCACAACCCTGAGATCTTGACAAGTCCCTTAAACTGTAATAGAAAGAAGTTATTTACCATTAACATTGTGAGCATTCTCAAAAAGGAAAATGGACCAGAGGATCTATGAAAGACAGTATTGATTGTGCTGTCGATAGTTATTGAATGCAGATTGTTCTGATACATTTGCAACAAATAACATACAGGCAGCACCCCTAAAGTAGGTTAATATACAGATATCAAAAAATCACATCACTTGTTGTCTCGATTGATAAGTATCACTGCAAAATACAGTTTCTTATGAAACATTCTTATGGAGATTGCTGTCCTTCTGTTTTTTAGTGCAACAGTGAAATCTGTGGCTGCGAAAGAAACAGTATGGTAAGAATATGTTCAGTTTATGAATATCTGTTAGATAATGAAAAATGATGCATTGACCATTATTCTTTCATGATATTATCTGAAGATTAGAGTTGTGAAAATGCGACTTAGTTATCAGTGTCTTGAAAAAATTAGATGAGGAGAGTGTAAAAGATAGGAATAAAAGTCAGGTGAAGTGGTTGTTGCAAGAATCGTTGCAATAAGATTATGAGAACTAGAGGGAAGAAGAAAAACAAGAGTGAGAGCAATAAAGAATGACATGAAGAAAAATGTGAGAAAAAGATGACTTTGAAAGCATAAGATGGATCCTGGGTAAATTAAAAAAAAAAAAAAAGGAAAGGAAGGGAAAGGAAGGGAAGGGAAAGGAAAGGAAAAAGGAAAGGAAAAAGAAGGGAAGGGAAAAAGGAAGAAAGAAAAAAGGAGTCTAGAAGAGGAGTAACTTAGAGAAAAAGTTAAATGCAAACTGAAAAATATCAGAGTACATCAAGTGTCTTTCAACAATGATTAGCCATCATCCTTTCCTCTTTTTCCTGCCTGTTTAGGATTTGGGAATCCCATAACTCTTCTGGCATGCAGGAGAGTACGTTTTCAGCAGCTATTGCAGTATCAGATTCTGCCATGTGCTTAAAAGCTTTCTCTATTAAAGTCTTCTTTGAGTTCTTCTGTGGAGTTGCAAGAATGTTAAGTGGAGGAGTTACACTGAAAAAGGGTACTCTGGGAGGCTATCTGTTTGGCCTCACCAAATCTCACTATCTCTTTAATCTCTGAAAGGAGCTAAAAAAAGCCTAAAATACAGGGAACCAGTGGACTTCCCAGTCCTGCACCTGACACCTGGAAGGAACTAAGTAGGCAAGCATGAAATAAATGGAAATCATAGAATCATAGAATCATACAATCACAGTATAGGGTTGGAAGGGATCTCTAGAGATCATCGAGTCCATCCCCTCTGCCAAAGCACATTCCCTGTACCAGGTCACACAGGTAATTGTGAAATTAATCTCAAATAGGAAGCTCAGAATCTGCCTTTTGGGGCCTTTACCTGTAGAAGATGCAAATAGTAAAACATTTTACATGTGGCTGAAAGCACACTAGAAGTTGTAGTCCCTTATTATGAGTTCAGATTCAATCTGCTTTAATATGATATAGCACTCTTTCAGCTAAAAAAAGTATTGAGTAAATAACTTATAAAACAACCTCTATGAAATTATGCCACAAATAAGCTTTTTATCCCTTCAAACTTTTATAATGCTGATAATGCTATTTATTTTAGCATAATATTGGCCCTTGACTATGGGGTTGTGATTTAGCCACATAGATTTGAAGGTATTTCTGAAATGTCGAATAAAAACGTTTCTCACAGAGAGTTGTCTTGACAAATAATTTCTACAAAACATATTTTACTTTCTGATAATAGCATGTGGACTGTGTTATCCTTGATGATGGTGGATTTCTTTTGATGTCAAATCGGGATGAATATACCCAACAGGTATGTGTATTTTTAAATACTGTAACTGAATCACAACAGGGAGAAGTTTTACAATAAAAAAGTAGCGTTTTTTTCTCAGTTCTCCATGATAATGCATTCTTTTTTTCTAAATATATTTACAGTACCCTTCAGAGTTTTAAGGAATTGTTCAGAAATTAAAATACAGTTTGGGAAAAAACAAACAAACAAGGAATTCCAGCCATATTATCAGCATTTTTCATAATTTTATTTATGGTTCGAGGTGCTAAACTTCTGCTGATGTTCTTTGTGCTCTGCCTTTAGAGCGATAGGTCTGCTGATGGATGAATAAAGCTTGTGAGGAGGGCAAGTGGTATAGCATCCACATGCCTTTCTCTTCTTTCTGCGATTGTCTCACTGGTTGTGTATTTAACAATAACTTCCTAACCATAGTTCTCAATGAAGCTATTAGAATGGATATTTTTCAAGCAGAAATAAAGTGGCACAATTGAATGGGTCTCCCTAGAGAAAAAAAGAAGAAGAAAAAATATCAGCATTCTTTGCTTTTCTGTACAAAAACTGCTTGGTGATTCTTTAACTTATCTCTATGCATTCTTCTTCATCAGATTGGAAGATTCTTTGGTGAAATTGATCCTGGCCTGATGAGAAACTTAATTAACATGTCCCTGTATGCCTTTAACAAGTCATATGACTATCAATCAGTCTGTGATCCTGAAGAAGAACCAAAGCAAGGAGCTGGACTTCGTTCAGCTTATGTGGTCAGTAGTACCTTATGAGACAGCTGACATTCCTTTCAAAGTGTGCAGATGTTTATATAAATAAGAGTGTTGTTCTCTTTTTCCCAGCCTACAATAGCAGATATTTTGCATCTAGGATGGTGGGCATCGGCAGCTGCCTGGTAAGTACAAGCATGCAAGAAATCTTTATGTCAAAACTAGAATTATTCAGTAGGTTGAGACTATCAGTCTTTTTTTTCCTTTTCTTTTTTTTTTCCCCAATAAAATATTTCTGAACCATTACTTTCTGATCATTTCTCGTGGTGAAAATTCTTAATTAGGTCTCCAAACTCTTTTGAACTGTCATCCGTCAGTGATATGTCAGCAGTCAAATTCAAAACCACTCTTGCCATGTTTTGTGTCAGTGTGCTCTCTCTCTACAGGTCAGCTTCAGCAAATAAATTGGTCTAAGTCTGTTTGACATCTGTGAAGGGAGAACAACAGGGATAGACTCTATATTAGGGAGTATAGTGATAGAACAAGGGCTAACGATTTTAAGCTATAAGAGGTTAAATCTAAATTAAATATAAATAAGAAATTCTTCAGTATGAGGGTGGTGAGGTGCTGGAACAGGTTGCCCATTCCTGGAAGTGTTTTAGGCCATGCTGGATGAGGCTCTAGACAACTGGACCCACTGTTAAGTTGTCCCTGACCATGGAGGTGCAGGAAGGAATGAGATGATCTTTAAGGTCACTTCCCAAACCATACTGTGATTCTATTAAACTATATTTAGAATTTTTGCATACTTCATTCCCAGTTTTGAAATCCAGTCTTTCTCTTTTTCTTGCAAGAAGTCTTAAGAAAATCAATTTTTGCTCTGCAGTGAAACATTTTAAGAAAATATTTAATACTTCTCTACAGTGAAATAAAAAGAAGAAAAATATGCTTCAGACTGCAGAATAACCAGTGTTATTTGTTTATACATGCGTCAATTAACTTTTTGAATAATATATTAATTGGTTCTTTGAAATGATGTGTCTTGTAGCATTTTCCATAGTGGGGAAAAAATTCTTATATTTGAACTGTTGTGGTATTTTGGGATTGACCTTTTGAGAGGCAGATTTACACCAGTAATTAGGTTTATCTACCACAACACAATACTCTTAATACTAAGGATCCATTTAGGAGCTTTGTTTTCATTTAACATCTTTGTGTGTAATTAATAATGGCCACAGAAATTATTTTACTATTTCAGAGCCATGAAAACAGAAATCCCCATTGGCTACTTACCCAGCACCAAGCTGGGTTAAGCTACTGGGGCTGATGTGATACTTCTAAATTGGTGTGAATTACACTTCTGGAGATTCTCTCTTCACTTTTCTAAAGATTCGTGATGCTTTTCTTTTTTTTTTTTAATAGTAATTAAAAATCATAATTATCAAGCTGGAATAAATTACCTATTTCGTGAAGTTACAAGTTGAAATATATAGTAGATGGACAAATGTAGTACTTTAAACATGATTTCACATGTCTTGCACTGTGAAGATTGTACATTGTTTTTTATTGTTGGTTACATTTTGATAATAGCAACAGCTAAAATCTTGGTTTTCTTGGACAACAGCAAACATCAAAAACTGGAGATGGGCAGAAATCCAGAAGAGAAACTTGAGTTCTTCTCAAACACAAAAACTTTATTTTATCAATGTTCAAATCAGTCTCTGTGGTCTGGACTCAATTTAGAGCTGAGGTTTATTTTGTGTTATGTTTAACTTGAAAGTACCACATGATAGTTCTTTCTGTGAACATATTTTTAATGGAATCTAGGTCATGAGCAGGCAGAGAAGGCCATTAAGCAAGCAGAGTGAAAGGGGCTGACAAAAAATGGATTAAATGAGGCACGTCAAAAGCCAATACAGAGAAATAAGAGAAGCAGGCTGAGGAAAACCATAATGTTTCTGGCAACAATGTGGGATAAAAGAGTGAATAATAATTTTCAGAAATTTATATGGCATCCATCAGCATTAAGAGAGTGCATATTGTTTCTCCTTCACGCTTTTAACTTAGAATATATAGTTTTCCTTGTCTGCCTGTTTCATTCATTCTCAGTAAATCCTGTAGTAAGCCTTTACAATGGGCTGGACTTTCATTTAGCAGATTCCATCACAGTTGAATAGCAGTAGGTCTCTTCCCATCCATGATGATTGGTTCGTCCTCCACCTGATGATGATTAAATGCACAAAGGAATGGAAATGAATTCAGATCCTCTTCAAGCACTAACTTGAGTGGAAACATGACAGGCAGATTCGGGTTTGTTACACGTAGACCACACTGTCAGGAGAAAATGAAAAGATCCTAGAGTAAAGTTAGGCAGACTCTTCCCTCTGCTTAACAGTCAGATGTGATGAGGAGAGATCATCATATTATAGTTAGAAACAAACCTAAAACATGACCATGGGAAGGTAGAGCTTCAAAGTTCAAGCAGAGGCAGAGAGTAGTGGAATGTGATATAGCTATTCCTGTTTTGGAAGGTCAGTAGAAAAGAAGGGAGTTGTGTGACAAGCCAGTACTTGCTTCAAGTAAATGAAATAAGAAAAATGTGATCATAAGTAATGGAAAATAATTTTGAAATATATAGATCTCCTTAAGTGTTGTGCCAGCATGTAGGAAGAAAATATATTCCATACCTCAAGAGCAGGAACAGAGATGATTTTAAAAGTCAATTGTTACAATCATAATTTTTGTAATATACTTGTAATATGCCAGTGTTCATCTCCTGATAATTTAATGAGCCTTAATCAGTGTAAAGTGTCTAATTCAGCAGTATTTTACCTAAGTGTTCTCAAAAGGAGTTCTGGTTGGTTTGAGTGCTGGAGAAACACCACCTTGCCCCCTTCCACCTCCTGCAGAGGTTATAGTGCATAAAAGAAAGACATGGATGGAAAGTTAACGTTTTCATTATATAACTTACGGGCAAAAATGATAGCAAATCTCAACACTTAAATAGAAGATTTGTGTGAAAAAGACATGGAAGAAACTGGAAAGAAAGAAACTCTGAAGTGTAAACAAGCACAGCTTTAACAACTCACAAGAGCATAATTAGCTGCAATGATTCTGCTGTTAATTGTTCTCATTTGAGTAGTTTTTAAAGACACAGCAAAATACAGACACAAAAAAGCCTTTAACAAATGCACATTCTCTATCTGTGTTCAGGTCTATCTTACAGCAGCTGTTTTTGAGCTTGACTTTCCCACGTTTCCTTGAAGCAGGTAAGTCAAGAGAATATTAGAGAATCAACTTTGAGTGAACTGGAAGGTAAGAATCTAGGTTTGGGGCCATATTTTGGATCTCCTCATTTTGTCCACATCTTTAAAAATGTATTTATTTATTTTTTATGTTCCTCTTTCTGGCAGCTGATATGGAAGACGATGATTTTTCTACTGCTTTGCCTAAAACAAGTTGTATCACTGAGCAAACTCAGTATTTCTTTGAAAATGATGATAAATCTTTTATTGGGATTGTAGACTGCATTAACTGTTCAAGGTAGGCCTACTTCAGTGTTAACAATAGCTTGTGGATATTCATTTATCATGAAAATGTTAAAGACATCATTGCAGTAGTAAAAATGTATTTGAAGTTAACTACATTTAAACTGTCATAAAGTGTAGAGGTATATAGGGAGTAACGGATAAACTGCATTCTCTTTGTATTTGCTTAGAAAGTATTTGAATTTAATGATTATCATAAAAAAATACTCTTTTTTGCTTTATAATCTATGCACTCTGTGAAAACAAATCCTCTATTTCCTTTACTACTGGTTTTCTTTTAATTTATTGCATAAACTTCAAGGAGTTCTGTAAAATTCAGAAGCAAATGGTCTCCTTGAATGTGGTTATGTACAGAAATTTATGATGGTAAAGAAGATTATGCAATTTGTTTTCAAATTTACCTTCTCATCAATAGTCTTGATGATTGTATTAGCTTCAGCATTCATCGGTTCATGAGGGTATTGTCAGAAGGCTTGGAAATACATTTTGTCTAAATAGATTTTTCTGAAGATGATACTGCACTGTCAGTCTCACTCCCTCAAAAGAAAAGAAAACAAAAGACCAATCTTGTACACATGCTATAAACATTTGAATTTTTTTAACAGCAGGATTGCTCTGTTTAAAATTCATAAGCAAATGTTAAAAAATGAACGGAAGCAAAGACATCTGTTATATTCTGCATGCACAGGTATTCCAGTTGGTACAGTTGTGTTCTTTAGTGTGCACTTGGCAATCTGAAAATATCAACAGTATAAGAAAGGATAAGAGAAGCTAATGGTGTTTTAAGACAAATAATTACCATGTTTCTACCTATGATGGATATGTTATTGTTATAAAGCCAGGAAAACACAAGAAAAATGAGGTGGCCTGAGCTTGGTTAAAACAAACAGATAAGTAATTACAGTATCAGTTATTTAATTATCAGGTATTTTGTTATCCTACTGTACATCAGTGGTATGAACTCATCCTCTCAAAAATTTTTGTTGTGACAAAATGTATTTACATCTGAGTAACCTAATATCTCCTTATAAAGAATGACAACCACCTTTATAAAAAAAACTAGTGTTCTTTTTATGGAATCCATTAAAGGTAATTAACCTGTTAACATTGTCCTGAGTTGTCTTGCTCTGACATCTAGGATATATTTTCCTAGTGACTAAGAAATATTATCATTTTTGTCTTATGATTTTGGAAGGTCTGTCTGCCTCTCCTGTGCATTTAGATAGCACACGATTTTTTTCCTTGAAAAATACAGATACGGTCTTATGTTTTGTATCTAATATGCGAAGTGTATCGTCTATATCTAAAAGATACAATACTGCTTCTTCAATTACTTGTAAATTAAAAATGACCCTGTTAACTTAAAGGTCACTTCTAGAACAGTATATACATATAAATGCAACAAACACATCCAAAACACAGCACACATACCCTAAACTGGTGTATCTTCCTTCTTATAGGTATGTTTATGTGTGTGGTTTCTTTTCATTTGTGCTTTTTTGTTTTTCATTGTTGCCAGGAGAAGAAGTGAAGCAGAGCTGATTTTCTTTGTCAGTACAGCTACCATTTTAAAAGCACTATTTTACTATTTTAGAGCTAGCTGTTAAATCAATTAAAGGTCTTCTATGTGCTATTCCTTTATTTAATTATTTTCCCACCAATAAGTCTAGCTGGAAGAGGGAATCTTGAAAATGTCAAATAGATTACAAAATTTGTTATCAATGTTTCCTGATGTTCATTAATAGAAAAGAGAAGGTAGTCTGATTCTGAGAAGTTGGATTATGTTTTATTCCAATGATGTACGTTCTCAAATTCGGTTTTCCTTGTTTCGTTTAAGCATTGCTTATTGTCTGCTTTTTTAACAGACTTTATCATGCAGAGAAGATTTCAAACACCAATCTAGTATTCATTATTAGTGACAGCCAACTGCTGTGCCGCTCCTGTGATCCAAAGCCACTGATGCAAGCAGAGAAGCCGGGTATCCTTTAAAATCAAGTTATTTAGTGATGTGGATTGATTTTTCCGTATATGACGTACTGCAATATAATTGTAAAGTCATGGTCTGTTTGTGTATGTATTAGTAGCATGGTTGCCATTGGATTACTTGAAACAGCAGATATCTGTGGGCAACAACACGAATCATCTGAAGCAGCAGGCTTTGAGGTAGAGGGCAAAGCTGTTGTTACAGAGGACCTGAGCAGAAATAGGCTCAGACGAGCATAATGAAAAGGGTGCAAAGTCTTGGATCCAAGACAAAATAATGGCATGCAAGAAGACAATTAGAGGCTGAGTGATGAGAAACACTGTGCAGAAAATGCCTTGAGGATCATGATGAAGAAGAAATTGAACATAAGTTGGCCCAGCAATATACCGAGTAATAAAGGAGGCAGGTCACGTAATGATCCTTCCTATCTCATAAGCACTTTTGAGACTGCACCTGGAGTGCTTTCTACAGTCTTGGACTCTTCAGTACTGTACTGTGACATAGTGCAGCAAGCCTGGTGAACGACCACCAAGGCGACTGGCAGCTAGAGTGTGGGACATATGGAGGGAGCCCGAGACACCGAGCTTGCTCAGCCTTAAGAAAAGGCAAAGGAATATCTGTGTAGAGAAGTAACAAAAAAGGGTAACACCAAGATAAGATGACTTGGTCATTAAAAGCTGAATGCTGCACTGATGCCTGCAACACTCAGGCAAAGTGACTGAGGCATTTAATCTATACTTCGTGCTGATAAGAACTACTTACTCCTTGTGGAATCTGCTTTAATCATCAAAGGCTGGAGTTTTCCAGCTGCTGCTGTTGTGGAAATTCTTCATATCTGGCTGGAGATACAGGATGTACCTGCCAAGTAGGTCCTTGCAGAACATGCATTAAAACAAAAATCTGGTAAAAAGTTGTTCTAACATGAAACTTTGCCCCTTTCTTTTCACTCCACTAGATACAGGTAGATAACTGTGATGGAAATATGTATGAAATACAGATCAGGAGAACTTTGGCAGAGACTAATCATAATTTTTATTATTATGAAAGAATATGAAAAATATATATTTTTTTTTCCATGTCAAGAAGTTGGCTGAGACACCCTACTTCTATACCTGAAATAAAAACAAATGATGGTAGAGGTGACTGTATTTCTTTAGCACAAGTACTGCATTCATTCCTACATTAATAAAATAGGAATTCTGTCTATGCTTGGTCTGAAAGAGGAAGTTACACTGGGGTGGAAGCAATACTCATATTGTCACAGGACTATGTAAACACAGACTAATATTCTAATTGGCTTCAGTCCATGACAGCTTGATTAACTATTACCACTGCCTGAATTTATGGATAAGACATGCTATAGAAAACAGAATACATTTGATGAGAAATAGGCACATTATGTGCATTANTCAGCCTTAAGAAAAGGCAAAGGAATATCTGTGTAGAGAAGTAACAAAAAAGGGTAACACCAAGATAAGATGACTTGGTCATTAAAAGCTGAATGCTGCACTGATGCCTGCAACACTCAGGCAAAGTGACTGAGGCATTTAATCTATACTTCGTGCTGATAAGAACTACTTACTCCTTGTGGAATCTGCTTTAATCATCAAAGGCTGGAGTTTTCCAGCTGCTGCTGTTGTGGAAATTCTTCATATCTGGCTGGAGATACAGGATGTACCTGCCAAGTAGGTCCTTGCAGAACATGCATTAAAACAAAAATCTGGTAAAAAGTTGTTCTAACATGAAACTTTGCCCCTTTCTTTTCACTCCACTAGATACAGGTAGATAACTGTGATGGAAATATGTATGAAATACAGATCAGGAGAACTTTGGCAGAGACTAATCATAATTTTTATTATTATGAAAGAATATGAAAAATATATATTTTTTTTTCCATGTCAAGAAGTTGGCTGAGACACCCTACTTCTATACCTGAAATAAAAACAAATGATGGTAGAGGTGACTGTATTTCTTTAGCACAAGTACTGCATTCATTCCTACATTAATAAAATAGGAATTCTGTCTATGCTTGGTCTGAAAGAGGAAGTTACACTGGGGTGGAAGCAATACTCATATTGTCACAGGACTATGTAAACACAGACTAATATTCTAATTGGCTTCAGTCCATGACAGCTTGATTAACTATTACCACTGCCTGAATTTATGGATAAGACATGCTATAGAAAACAGAATACATTTGATGAGAAATAGGCACATTATGTGCATTACCCTGTGGGGATCCAGCCTTTCAGAGGGCAGTAAATGACCTCAAATTGCAGTCAGAGCAGCTGGGTGGGCTTATATTGACTAAATGCACTATTTTATTATTTGTTTCAACTATGCAGTACTAGACTATTCTCTCTTTTCTATAACTAAGATACATTGTGAAATACAGATGTAGCATAACATCACACAAATAGGCAGAATGACCTTTAAGTGTTATTCAGATGGTTATTATTAGGCTCTGATTCCTTCTGGCTGGTACAGCTTTCCTTGTACGCATGGTCTTTAAGAGTTCTTCTATGTTTTGACTTCCTTTTCACCTGGGCCCCCACAGAGGAGAGGAGAGGGGAGTATGATAAAATCTGAATGAAGACAGAAATATACTGCAGAGCTGTAGAACTAAATTCCCTGCCTTCTTGCCTTCTCTTCCTTTGATCATCTCCTCGTACTGTAGTGAATCTTCTGCAGTACTCCACAGCAGTGCATGAATAGAATTGCTTCAAGTTTACATTAGATCTACTAAAATAGGTAAAAAAATTTTGTGCTCCATATATAAAAGAAAAACAAACTCTAGCTTACTGTGTGTACTACCACAAGAGAAATGATGAAAATATATATATATAAACTCCGCAAAAACAGAAAATGTAGCACAGTGGATGGTAATAGCAGGCTCAACAGAAAACTATTTTCAGAGTTCGTTGTATTAGTGCCTTTCTAGTGTGCTGCAATGATTTCTGTATATTTTTAGTCCATGGTTAATGTGAAGTATAGTATTTATGCTTAAATATCAGCAAATATGAGTTTCAGAGTCATAAACCAATGAATTACCTCACTTCATTTACTACTAAAGTCTACATGGTATTTTCTATAACATTTGGAGTAATGCAGGTATAGTAAAATAAGTAGTTCTTATAGGCCTTGACATTGCTGCCACAGCCGTCACTGCAGTCTCCAATTGGTATATAACATTACGTTTCCAGATGGGCTTCTTCACTTTTACTGTGCTTATTCATTTCAGCCCAAATAACTCAGTAGTAACATACACAATTACCACAGAAGGCTTCCTACTTTGTCAAATAATTTCTGTAATGTTTATGCAATAGTAATAGAAACATCCATTATTTTTATACATCGATCTGAAAATACTGATTGTTAAAATAATGAAGACATTTTCTGTTTTAAAGCAGTATCCATAAAGAAGATATTTGACATCTATTTTGCTGAGATTCTGATTTGCTTTGGTTTGCTTTGGTTTGATTTGGTTTTCTTTCACTTAACTAGGGAACTGAGACTGCTGATCTTAATTGCAGTGCTATCTGAATAAAATAAAAACAAAATATTAATCACAGTAATGTACAAAGCACAAAATCCAGATGTGCTCCTTAACTAGAGACACAGATGAAGGGCCAAATCCTTGTGAAATGGTCAAACAGCCCAGATACAGAAAAGGTCCAGATGTCTGTTTTGATGAAGCCAAACAGGTAAAATTGAACTTGCAACACTTCAGTGCATCTTTAAAAACAGTTGTAGAGTTGTTCTAGGAGAGCAGGGGTAACTGTATTTAAGTGTTCCTTGATGCCTAATAATCTATCACTAAACATATTGTTCACTCTAGACCATAGTCACTCTATTTCAAGTATCCCATGATTTACATAAAATTAACAGCTGCTTTCTTATCTACCTTTCCTATAACTATAGTACATTCACACATGATTATGACAAAAGTAACCACAGCAAGGATAAAACTGATGGGCAGAGTACAGTGCTATGCAATTCAGTTCATCTGTGGATTGGGCAAACAGATGATATTCCTGTATTTTTATAATAGTATGATTTGATTTGTTGTAACATGGTTAAAAACATCTGGTTTGGGATGATATTGCTCTTAGAAGTTCTGCAAGTGTCCACTGACCTTAGGTCAGATTCTTAACAGGTACAAAACTGCATTTATTTTCTGAAATTAGCAGTGCTGTGATGCTTTAGTTCTCCTTGTAGTGTATATATAAATGTAGTTTCAAGGAAAAAATAACTGTGCCACATATATTATTTACTTTGAATATAAACTCTCCTTCAAAATACTTTGTGAAGAAGAGCATGTTTAGTTAGAATGTTCAGAATAAATTACAAGACAAAGAGTACTGAACAGGAGAATAGTTGCCATTACATTAAAATAAATTTTAAAATGCATTTGGAATCATTCATCCCATTTTTGCAAAAGGAAACATTCTCTGACACTTCTGGTGAAGTTAGTTGATTATAACTATTGTGTACCAGATTTTGATCCAGTGATCCAAGTAGGCACAATGTTTGAGTTGTCTATTAAAAAACAAAAACAACGACAACAAAAAAAACCCATAAAATCCAGACAGTTAGTATTCTATGTTTTCAATACATTTTTCTAGTAACGAGATTTTATTTAAATAAAGAAGTCTTCTTAAAGACCAACAAAACTGAAAAATCACATTTTAAATATTTTTCCATTGTAAATATTCAATATCCTTCCTACTATCATGTGTGAAAGTACAACTCTTGCTCACTAGCTTGATGTGCTAATCAGTGTGTAAGTCATGTGTTTTGTAACAGTGGATTGTTTTGGTTAAGTTCATTTGCAAAATCGCTGTGAATCTCTTGCTCTTGGGTGGATGCTTTCACATTAACTCTGCTAACTGCCAGCAAACTGCATGATATCTCATCTTGTATGTCTTTTTTTCTGTGTTTTCTTTCTTTTCCTCTACTTGCTACTTTGCCCGTTATTAATAGGATCAGCCTATATGCACAACGAGTCGTGCCTCTGCCATGACGTCTGCTCCTATCTTCATTTTTCTGCAAGTTTTCATATGGTGTGGATGGTCAGTTACTTTCTCTAATTTTTTGTTTTGTTCTTGGCTTAAAAAAAAAATAGCAGACTTTTTCTGGTAATAAGCATACAAAAGAAAATGGAATGAAGCATGTCCCAAAAGCTACAGTCTGGAGCAAATTATTATTGCAATATTAAAGGAAATTAAATATGAAAAAAACTGCTTGGAGCCTTATAAATGAGTTAGAGAACACAGAGACCTCTCTCATTGCAAATACAAAGATGTGAAAACCTGTTGGGCTCATATAGTTGTCTCTTTGAGACTACACATGTACCAACTGAATCAGTGTCATTCTCTTCAAAATATTTTTCCCCTGTCCATGTTAAAATAAAGTAAAAGAAAGTTTTCTGCACAGAAGCAAACAGAAGAGACTATGATACCTGTGAAAATAAAGCTGTACTTGAGGCTACCAAAGATAAATGCTCTGTGTACGGAAGTTTTCACCTCATTCAAGTTAAAAAAAAATGTTAATGATAGAAGGTAACAGTACACATTCATTTCATTAGATTTCTTCTACTGAAATACATGAATACTGAATTTCGACCAATTTCAGACATTCCAATTCATAATCAGAGCTCTGGAATTTTTGACTGTGTTGTGTTTAATGATGTGAGAATTTCCAATACTGTGCTGGTGACCAGTATGCAAAGAGAACTGCTGTTGTAATGAGAATATGATTAATTTTGGACTTGTACACTACCAAGGTGCCCAATCAATATTATTACTCAGAAAACCACTAGAGGGAGATACTAACATATGTATCAAAGTAAAGAGTAAAGAGTAAAGTAGAAGTGGAATCTTAGTGATCAGTTTTCAGAATTAATGTGATAGAATATTAAAAATTGTAACAGTATAAAACGTTCTTGTAATGATGTATATTCTCTTTATACTTGGGGGAAGATTCAGTTAATATCACTTGAACATCAGTGAAAAAAACTTTAAGATCTCTAGCAGCTGTAATTGAGTAATTTTGAAGTTACGTTTTGTATGTTTAAATGATCTAATTTCTAGCCAGCTTGCACAGAGATGGCTGAGGGTTGGAAGGAAGGGTGAAAGTCCCTTCCCCCACTGCAGTGGTATTTCACATTCACATCTAGATTAACATCTCATATTCTTACTTGTGCAATTTGCTCTGTAAGTAACCTTATTTTAATTAAAAAGCTACAGTCTAATGTACATTAGACTCACCTTGAGCTGAGTTCTTCATGCCCATAATGATCTTTCTGCTCAAAAAGGCAGACCAAAAAAACTTGTAGTTGGAAACTCGCGAAGAAACATCATTTTATTTGATAGACTTCTGGCAGCAGAAAGTTATAAAAGTAATATTGTTCATCCATTCTGTTTTTAAGCAACTTGTGATTTTGGTAACAGTTTCCTGCAGGACATTAATTTTAGTCACTGAAGCCAGCACATATAAAATAGCTGATCAGGTTCAGCTTTCTTTTTTTTTTTTTCCCCACCAAGTCTTTATTGTTACTTGAATAGCTTGCTCTTACTGGTTTTGTTTGCCATGCCTGAATAAAGAGAGTAGAGAAGAGATTGTTAGGCCCTTCTGAAAATGCCTTACTTCCATTAGCTCCCAGGGTGTCACTGGGAGCTTTGAGGCTGATTAGCACCCCAGAAAACTGTGTCTTGATGAGATTTGGTGTATTGTTGATCTATATGTGGGCAGCTGTATAGCTTGGACAGTATCATGTGATATCCAGACAAAGGAAGGTAACAACGTTTATGAAAGTCCATGCACTGAAACTTGAAATGACTCTTGAGTACAAGCTGAGGTGTTTTCCATACAAGAGAAGGGCTAATAATAAATACTAGCTTACAAAAGATATAACATTCAGTAATCATTTGATATCAAAGGTCAGATTAGAAGATCTTTGGCTGGCATCTAAATTTTTTCCTATTTATAGTCAATATGACATATTAGGTTCTGATTAACATTTCAAGACAGTTTTAGTACTCAAAATGGGTATTATGTACCTCTAATGAAAAAGAATGTATATAGACTTAGGTGTGTATATATATGTATTTCCACATGCGTACTTAAACTTTTGGGCTGGCACTGCCTTCCAGGAAATATTGATTTATATACCAATGAATATATGGTTTTGATACTCAGCAATGAATGTAAAGTTTTATAAAAGCATTCAGTTCCATTTTGCATGTGCTCAATAATTTTCATTTGAGTGTGATGTAAAATAACCCTCTCAGGACTTATCATAATAAAGCATAACATGAAAGAGATGACATTTGTATTTGAAACTTCACCTCAAGCACAGAAGGCAATTTCACATGTGATTTATTAATGCAAGAAATTTCTGATACACTGTTGATGAAAAGAAACTGGCTGAAGAGAATTCTTTCCAGCCTAAGAAATATTCTGATCTGCTGCTTATTTAGGGTTCTTAGGTGTACGTGATAGTGACCAATGTAATCAGTTGGAAAATTTTGGTGAAAATCCTCAGAAAATTGCTGAGTGTCTCATTGCACTGACAGAATTAAAGAGTGAAAATGATGTTGTTGTAAGAAAGCTTAGACATATTATTTACAGGAAGCAATCGATGAGTTCTAACTTCTGTAGGTTTTACTGAATCTGGTTTTATTCTCATCCAAATTAATGATAGGATTCCATTTATGTCCATTCTGCTCTAGATATTTTGAATTTATGTAAATTATAATTGGACATTCTGTGCCTTTTTGTTTTTTTCTCCTGATAATTTTCACAAAGTTAAAGCATACGGTGTGCAGTCCAGGAAGGAAAACAGTTTTAGATAGACTGTATTTTCCCTGCCATTATTGCTTGCCTCTTGGGTTAGGACACACAAAGAATAACTGATGCAGGAGAGAATACTTGAAAATTATCCTTGTCATAACTGCTTATTTTACCACTGTAAATAGGTCTGCAAAGTTCAGAAATTCAAGATGCAATGCAGATGTAAAAGATGGTCAAGCCAAACTAAATAAACCAGAAAGTTCAGTGCATCTTCAGATCTTAATGTCCTGTTCCAAATTTGGTGAACTTCTGGAGTGGAGTTCACTTGTTTGTTGACCAGAAAACTTAGGACTTTTGGACTTGAAGAGTCCACTGAAATAGAAAAGTTTAAGTCAGTATTACAGAGCTGAATTATAAAGCTAACTGATGTCAGAGACTTGTCTAGAAATTACTACCATTGGTATAATATAATATTGATATAATGTAAACTCTTCACAGAATGATTTTTTTTTTTTTCCTGAAGAATTTTAATGCTGATTTTTGCTTTTTTTTGTTTGTTTGTTTTTATTTCCAAGTTGTTTCAGTACTGTCAGTGAATGTTATCATTCCTGACAATTTACTGAATTTAACTTGTCTACTTGATCTGAGTTCCAGTATATTCATTCCAAACTGATCTGCGTCCTCTTTGGTTTGAAGAATGTATTGTGTTTGTGGGAATCATGTGAAAGTGTTCAACCCTTAAAAACTGACACAAATAACTCATTAAAGTCCTCTGTTATATCCCCTGTAATCCCCAACTTTCCTGTTTACACCTCAGTTATCAAGCAGTTTCACTAACCCATATTTACTTTGTGCTTTTAATTTATCCAAAACTTTTTACTGTCATATTTAGCCCATGTTGCAGGAAGATCAAAAAAAAAAAAAAAAAAGTTTATCACCTCTCCCAGTTCCCTGTCTATATTTAATTTGTGCTTTCTTGTTTTTGTCCATTTGGGTAAATTTCGTTCCTTAAATGTTGATCTTCTATGACAGCCTGCTTAATCTCCCTACTGATTTATACAATATATTTTAAAAAAACCTGTTGCTTCGGTTTTTTGTAGTTTTTGGGTTTGTTTTGCTTTTATTCTTTTTGTTGATGTTTTAGTTGTTTGTTTTAGTCGTAACATTCACTTAACCTGGAATCCAGTGCAAAATTTCTAAAAAGCAATTGAATCCATGTTAAAAGTCTTGATTTGTGGCCCGCTGCTCATACGATTTTTCCTGCTTTTTTTTTTCTTTCTTTTTTTCTTTTTCTTT
>VXAB01008245.1:0-16820 GCA_013399175.1 Odontophorus gujanensis | reverse complement strand
CATGTTCAGCGAGCTTTACCAAAACCGCACCTTAACCCAAAACCAGACACAAGACCTACCCCTTTTCTCACCCTAACATTCAAGTCAAACCTACACCTAACGCTAATGCTAACCCTAAACCTAAACCTCAACCCAAGCCTTTCCCAAACCTAACCCTAACTCTGAAACTAACCATAGACCTAACCTGATCCCAAACCCTAAAACTATCCCAAACCCTTTCCCTATCCCTAACACTTATCCTAACCCTAACCAAAAATCTAATCCAAACCCCATTACTAAACCTAACCTTACACCTAACTCTATCCCCAAACCGAAAACTAACCCTAACCCTTACCCTAAAACTAAATCTTACACCAACCCTTACTCTAACCTAAACCCTAAACTCTAAACCTAAACCTAAACGTTACCTCAGTTCTAACTCTAAACCCCACTCTGACCCTAACACTCAAACTAATCCTACACCTAAACCAGAACACAAATCTAATCTTAAACCTAACCCTAACCCTAATTGTAACACGAACATCCGACCTAATCCTTAACCCTAAACCTAATAAGAAAACTAAAACAAAACCTATCCCTAACACAAATCCTAAATCCTAACCCTAATCTAAACCTATCCTATCACTAAACCTATCCTTAACACTAAAACTGACCCTAACCCTAAACCTCGCCCTAAACCTAATCCTAATCCTAACCCTAAACTTAAACATAACCCAAACCCCTAACGTATTCTCCACGTAAACCTAGCCCTAACCCAAGGCCTAATCCTACTCCGCTCTTTACACTCAAACTGACAGCATCCCTAACCCTAAACACAAACCTAATCTAAAACCTAGACCTAGACCTAATGATAGCACTATCAACTTAATCCTGTCCCTAAACCTAATCAGAAACCTAAAACACAACCTATTCTTAACACTAATCCAAAATCTACTCCTAACCCTAACCTAAACCGTACCTATTCCTTATCCCTAATCCATACCATGACCCCCAACCCTAAACCTAACCCAAAAGCTAACCCTAACTCTAGTGCTAAACCTAACCTTACCCCTTATTTTGTCCCTAACATGAAAACTAACCTTTACCCTAAACCCTAAATCATAATTATTGTAGATTGAATGATAACTCACAGAAACGTTTCAAATTAGGATTTGGGTTAGTGTTAATCCTATCTCAGCATTGGCCTGAGATTAGTGTTAGGGTTTGGGTTGAGATTAGGTTTGGGTGTAGGAAAAGGGTTAGTTTTAGGTCTAGAGCAAGTATATGGTTTAGGGTTAGGATTAGATTTGGGGTAGTTTTTAGGTGTCAGTTTGGTTTGATTGTCATGTTGAGAGAAGCGGTAGGCCTTGCGTTTGGTTTTTGGTTCAGGTAAGGTATAGGAATAGGAATACGGTTAGAGTTTGGATTAGGAGTTGGTTTAGTATTAGGAAAAGGTTTGGGGATAGGTTTAGGTGACGACTGTGGTAATCCGGTGCTTTGGTTTAGGTTTAGGTTTGGGCTTAAACTTGGGATTTGTGTAAGGGTTAGGGTAGAGTTAAGAGTTAGAATTAGAGTGATGGTTAGAATTAGGTTTTGGGTTAGGGTATGTTTTTCGGGTTAGGGCTATTTTTTGGTTTAGGTTTAGAGTACGTGTTAGGATAAGGGGTTAGGGTTAGGTATTGGGATATCTTTAGTGTTCAGGTTTGTGTTAGGATTCGGTTCAGGATTTGTCTTAGGGGTAGGGACTGTGTGTTATCATTAGGAAACGGGTCAGGTTTTGGTCAATAATAGTGGGTTAGGTTGTTTGGATTAGGTTGTTTGTGTTATGATAAGGGTAAGACTCTTTGTCTGCTCGTATGTTGATGTCACTCTCATGTACTCTGCTGTTCTTAAAATGTAGACTTTTTTTCCAGCACTCTTTTTTGGCTGTATTTGCAAATGGACTTCCCTGCTCTTATGAAGGGAAAGAAAGAAAGAAAGAAAAAACAACAACCAACAAATTGTACTGTGGTTAATTTTTTTTTGTTTTTTATATGTAGAGAATACAGAAACAAACATAACGTACTCAACATAATCCTAACCATAAATCATAAAACTAGAACAAACCCTATCCCTTACGCTAATTCTGAATCTTATCTGAGACCTAAAACTAACCATATCCCTAACCCTACCTCTAACTCTAACCCAAATCCTTACCATAGCCCTATTCCTAAATCTTACCCTAAACCGAACCATAAACAAAAACCAAATCCTGAACCTAGTACTAAACCTAACCTTAACCCTTACCATATCCCTAACTCTGAAAGTGAATATAACGCTAACCTAAAATCTAACCCTAACCCTTTGCCTAATCCCAAACCGTACCCTAACCTTATCCCTAACCCTTTCCCTAAAACTAAACCTAACCTTATCCTAACCCTAACTCTGATCCTAACACCAATCCCAAATTTAAGCCCTACCTGAAACTTATCCCAAAACATCAGGCTACCTCAACCCTAACCTAACTCTGAACCCAACACTAACACTAATACTAACACTTATCCTAATCCTAACACTAACCCTATTCCTATTCCTAAACTTTACTGCAACCCAAAACCAAACCCTAACCTTATCCCTTCTAATACTCAAACAAAACCTGCACCTAAACCTAACCCTAAACCAAACCCTTACCATAGCCCTAAAACTTAATCTTTCCCTATACTTTATCCTAAACTTAACGCTAACCTTAATACTAATCCTAACCCTATCCCTAACACTAAACAAAAACCTAATTTTAAACCTAATCCTATTCCTAACCTTAACCCTTACCCAAGGCCTGACCCTAAAACTCAAATTAACACCAACCCTTACCCTAAACCTAACTTTAAACCTAAACCTTACTTTAACCCTAGTTCTAAACCTAAACTTGCCTCTAACCCTAACCCCAAAACTTACCCTAACCATATCTCTAACCCATTCCCTTTCCCTAACTCTAACTCTGACCCTAACACCAATTCCAAGTTTAAGCCCAACCTGAATCCTATCCCAAAGCATCCGACTAACATAACCCTAAATCTTACTCTAACCCCAAAACTAACCCTAATCCTACCCTAAACAGTAACACTATTCCTATTAGTAATCCTCAGCTAAACCCAAAACGAAACCAAAGGCCTACCCCTTCTCTCACCCTATCACACAAACTGACCGTACCCCTAAACCAAACACTAAATCTAAATCTAACCCTTTTTCTTAAACCTAACACTAACCCTAAACTTAACCCTAACCTAACCCTTAAGCCTGACCCTAATCCCAGCCTTATCCCTAAAACTAACCCAAAACCTAATTCGAAACCTAACCTTATTCCTAAACCTAAACCATACCTTTTCCCTGTCCCTAACCCA
Organism: Odontophorus gujanensis; assembly: GCA_013399175.1. Classification (NCBI taxonomy): domain Eukaryota; kingdom Metazoa; phylum Chordata; class Aves; order Galliformes; family Odontophoridae; genus Odontophorus; species Odontophorus gujanensis. The sequence goes on along the minus strand of VXAB01008245.1, from coordinate 13,461 downwards.
CACCATAACCCCAACCGTAACCCTAACCCGAAAACTAACACTAACCCTAGTGCTAAACCTAAACTTACCCCTAACCCTGTCCCTAACACTGAAACTAACCCTAACCCTAAATCATAATTATTTACAGATTGAAAGAGAACACAGAAATGCAAATCGCCCTCTTCAACATTGAAAATGCCTCTATTTTCCATTCTACATTCTTGATCCTCGTCATGGTACTTCATACAAATTAATGTGTGCATTAAGAAACTTAACTGGATAGAAGCAAGATGAGCTCCAACATCATTTCAAAGCCGAGAACTTCTGTTTCTCTGGACTGTCACCCACTCAGAAAGTCCATAGCCATAGAGGATTTCATGAAACCTCTAATAGAGTCTCCATCTGTTTTCGCTGCTGTCTATGTAGAATCCATGAAATCCCAGTAAAAGGGCAAATGTTTGGAATCCACTGGAGTCCTTTGAGGAGGTCCCTGTCTTTCCTGAATTGTGGAACTCANAAACTTAACCCTAACCTAACCCTTAAGCCTGACCCTAATCCCAGCCTTATCCCTAAAACTAACCCAAAACCTAATTCGAAACCTAACCTTATTCCTAAACCTAAACCATACCTTTTCCCTGTCCCTAACCCACACCATAACCCCAACCGTAACCCTAACCCGAAAACTAACACTAACCCTAGTGCTAAACCTAAACTTACCCCTAACCCTGTCCCTAACACTGAAACTAACCCTAACCCTAAATCATAATTATTTACAGATTGAAAGAGAACACAGAAATGCAAATCGCCCTCTTCAACATTGAAAATGCCTCTATTTTCCATTCTACATTCTTGATCCTCGTCATGGTACTTCATACAAATTAATGCGTGTCTATTAACTGGATAGAAGCAAGATGAGCTCCAACATCATTTCAAAGCCGAGAACTTCTGTTTCTCTGGACTGTCACCCACTCAGAAAGTCCATAGCCATAGAGGATTTCATGAAACCTCTAATAGAGTCTCCATCTGTTTTCGCTGCTGTCTATGTAGAATCCATGAAATCCCAGTAAAAGGGCAAATGTTTGGAATCCACTGGAGTCCTTTGAGGAGGTCCCTGTCTTTCCTGAATTGTGGAACTCAGAACTGGACACAGTACTCCTGGGCAGAGTAAAGGGTGACAAGAACCTCCCTCTGCTTGCTGGCTGCTCTCTTTTTAATGCACCCCAGAGTACCGTTGACCTTCTTGGCCACAGGTACTTTGCTGACTCATGGGCAACCTGGATTCCACCAGGACACCCACGTGCTTCTCTGCAGTGTCTCTTTACAGTAGGTCATCCCCTCTGTTACCTGTACTGTTGTGCATAATGATGTTCTTATCTTGCATGTGTTTGACCGCAGCTTCAAGGTGGGTCTGTTCCATTATCTTCCCAGGCACAGATGTGAGTCTCACCAGCCTGAAGTTTCTTCCATCTTCCTTTCCACCTTAAACATGAGAGTGATATGTTTCCCTTTCTTGAGTCACCAGGAACGTCACCTGACACCTATGGCTTTTCAAATATCTTGCAGAGTGTCTTAGTAGCCACATCAGAGCAGATATATAGGCTGGGTCCTTTAGAGGAGCCCACACAAGACTAGGTGCATCTGAGCTGAAGGAGGATGCAGTCCATGGAGAGCCCCTCTCAGGAGCAGATTCCAGATCGCAGCGACACCACCCTTAGAATAAGAAACTTTTTCCTTATGTACAGCCTGAATCTCCTCTCTTTGACTTTGAAATTATTTCCCATTATTCGACTTTCTATCCTCTTCTTATGCCTTGAATGTAGGGGTTAGCATAGGTTTAGGCCTTGTTTTACGGTTAGGAATAGGGTTAGGTTTAGAGTTAGGTTTCAGGTTAGTGTCGGGGATAGGACTGGGATTATGGTAAAGCTAGGGTTTGGGTAGGGTTGGAGTTACAGTTATTGTTAGGGTTAAGTTTAGCATTTGAGTAAGAGTTAAGTTTAGGATTACTGTTAGGTTTAAGGAATAGGGTTAGGATTAGATTTAGTGTTTGGTTTAGGGGTAGGTCTCGTTTGAGTGTTAGGGTGAGAGAAGTCGTAGGCCTTGGGTTTGGGTTTGGGTTAAGATGAGATTTACTAATAGGAATAGGTTTGGAGTTTGGATTGGGATTAGGGTTAGTATTAGGGATAGTTTTGGGGGTAGAATTAGGTGAGGGTTGTGGTAATCTGATGCTTTGTTTTAGCTTTAGGGTTGGCCTCAAACTTGGATTTGGTGTTAGGGTCAATGTTAGGGTTAGGGTAGAGTTAGAGTTAGAATTAGAGTAATGGTTAGGATTAGGATTAAGTTTAGGGTAAGGTTAGGGTTCTTGTTCTGGTTAGGAATAGGTTTAGGTGAAAGGTAAGTTTTAGTACTAGGGTTAGGTTTCTTTTCCGTGAACATTTTCATAGTTTTTCTCTGACCCTTCTTGATGTCCTTTTTCTTTCCTCCGTGAAACACTCTCTGTCCCCGTTTCCTTTTCTCCATACACACAGACAGTTCTTAATGCTTTCCTAAAACTGTAAGCTCTTCAGAGCTTAGCAATGAAGAGGCCAGAACCGCAGGAAGCAGGTTCCTCTCGCAGCTTCTGGAGCCAGACACACTGGATCAAAATGTTCTTCAACAAACCATTCCTTTGAGGCATCGCAGAAGCACCCGCCCGAAGCTGTATCGAATCAGCTGCGAACAACTGGCTCGAATTGTTCTTCTCCATGGATTCTGCTTGAACCGCATGAGCCACAGCTTCAGCTGCTTCAGCCACTGAAGAAAGCGGGGCATCATCACTGGATACTCCATTCCTAGCTCCATCTTCCTGCAGCAACAGAATTGTTGCTATTATTGCTATGTTAACATAAAAAATAGATACCACAGTCATCAATATGTTATGTTGATGGGATACAGAATTCCGAAGAGAGGAAGAAAATTCAAAAGCTGTTGTAGAATTATGTTGTCATGGTCTTATGTACTTTAAATTTTCTTTCAACATGCAATATATTCCATGTAAGATCTTTTTCTTCGAACAAAACAAATGAGTTCAGCTAGAGATTCACTCTAAGTATGTTTAACGCAACATCGCTAATTCAGAGCTTTATCTCAAGTTGAAAAAACAATATGACTTTATATAATACCCCAATTTGCAACTCAGTAACATGCCTACACTCAAATGTTTTTTACAGGGAAGCCATAAAAAAAAAAGATCCTGTGTTCCACATATGCACATTTGTTATGATTTGTGACATCCACCTTTACTTCGAATACACTTTTAAATACACTTCGGAAAATTCTTCTGATTAATGTATCTTGATGACAAAATGCTGTAGACAATTTAGATTATTAATGATAATGAGAAATGAGAAGAAGTAAGCTGAAAGCTTTCATCTTTCCTTTGCGACAAGCCAAAATTATTTTGTAATATCATGTTTTACATATGTGCTTTAATAACAACCGCTTTTTAACCTTTTTCCTTAACTATTTTCAACAACTTCTATCTAGCCAAACAGATCTGTTAAAGATTTTTTTTATATGGTTTTTCACTCAAACTAACCCAATCGCTAACCCAAAACCTAAATCTAATCCTAGCCCTAACCCTAACACTAACCCTTTCCCTGAACCTAAACCTAACCCTACCCTAACCTTAACTCTAACTCTGACCCTATGTCAGTGGCTTATGGGCTGGTTCGGCCCGGTTCCGTGACAATTGGTGCGGGGGACCCATGGACCCACGCCCTGGGAAAGGGGAAGGGGGAAAAGGAAAAATGGAGATGGACCTAAAAACAAAACAGCTGCAATGATCTGAGGAGGAAAGCTAATTTGCTAAATAAGATATCAGAAAGCAAAATAACACAATATAGTACAATATAATTGGGATTTAAGATAATAAATCAAATAAAATGAGCAAGAGAGAGTGTCCGATAAACTGAAGGCCTTACGCTTAAATGCTGAAGGCGAGACGGCAGTGAGCAGCGGTGATGAGTCAGTCCCAAAGGAAAGAGAGAGTGTCCTGTGACACTCAGTTTTTATCTTTCCCTCTGAGTGGAAACACATAAAAATGCAAAGCATCGCACAGTCCTCTGGGAAATGTAGTTCTCCTTCTCTTCTGAGACAGGTATACCCAGAGCTATCGACGATCTATGGAGCTGGAGCATTAACTCCTTAACTCTTAACGCACTAAATGATGTTATGATGTGGAATACAAATACCAAAAATCTTAAAACCATGACACCCTAACACTAAATCCAAGTTTAAGCTGAACCCTAAACCTAACCCAAAGATTCAGATTACCACAACCCTAATCTAACTCTAACACCAACCCTATCCCTAATACTAAACCTATTCCTATTTGGAAACCTTAACCAAACCCAAACCCCAACCCGAGGACTACCCATTCTCTCACTCTAACACTCAAACAAAACACTGAAAGCTAACCCTAAATCTAATCCTAACCCTAACCCTAACCCTAAACCTTTGACTAACCCTTTCCCTATACCTAACACTAATCATAATCCTAACCTAACCCTAACCCTAACCTAACCCTAACTGTAACCGTAACCCTAACCCTAACCGTAATCATAACTGTAACCCTAACCCAAACCCTAATCCTAACCCTAACCCCTATCCATACTGTAAACCTAACACTTACCCTGAACCTAACCCTAACCCCAACCCCAAACCCTAACCTTAGTACAAAACCCTAACTTTCCCCTAACACTTCCTAACTCTAACATTAGTACTAATCCTTACCTTTCCCCTAACCCTATTACTAACACTAACCCTATTCTTAATCCTAAGACTAACCCTACCGCTATCCCTAACGCAAACACCAACCCTATTCCTATTCCTAAACTTCACCTTAACCCAAAACCACACCCAAGGCCTGATACTTCTCTCACCCTAACACTCAAATAAAACCTCCACATGAACTTAACCCTAAGTCTAATCCTAACCCTAACACTAAACCTTATCCTAGTCATAACACAAACCCTTTCCTTATACCTAACCCTAATCCCAACCCTAACCCTAACCCTAATCAAACCCTAACCTTAACACTAATCCCAGGCCTATCCCTAACACTAACCCAAAACCTAATTTTAAACCTAATCCTATTCCTAACCTTAACAGTAACCCAAAGCCTAACCCTACTCTGACCCTAAAACTCAAATTAACCCTACCCCTAACCCTAAAACTAAATCTAGACCTAACCCTAACTCTAACCCTAACCCCAACCTTAATCCTTAACATAACCCTTACACTTACCCTAACCCTCACCCTAACCCTAACCCTAGTATTAAACCTAACCTTACCCCTAACCCTAACCCTTTCCCTAAACCTAACTCTAACCCTACCTTAACCCTAACTCTAACCCAAAGTCTGACCCTAAATCAAATCCCAAGTTTAAGCTCAACCCTAAACATAACCCAAAGCACCAGATTACCACAACCCTAACCTAACTCTAACCCCAATCCTAACCCTAATAATAACCCTAATCATGATCTAAATACTAATGCTCTTCCTATTACTAAACCTTACACAATCTCAAAACCAAAACGAAGGTCTACCCCTTCTCAGCCTAACACTCAAACTAACTCTACACCTAAACCTAATACTAAATCTAATCCTAACCCTAACCTTAAACCTAACACTAACCCTAAACCTAATTATAAACATAACCCTTTTCCAACAAGGTCTAACCCTACTCTGACCCTTACATTCAAACTAAACTTACACCTAACCCTGAAACCGAATCTAATCCTAAACTAACCCTAATCCTAACACTAATACTCAGCCTAATCCTTACCCTAAATCTAATCATAAAATTACAACAAACTCTATCCCTAATGCTAATCTTAAATCTAATCCTAACTTTAACCCACACCCTATCCCTATACCTAACCCTTACCCTAAACCTAACCTTACCTAACAAACCTAACCCTATCCTAAAACTAAAACTAAAACTAACCCTAAACTTTGCCCTAACCCTAACACTTTCCATAAACATAACCCTAATCCCATCCTTAACCCAATCCCAAATCCAAACCCAGAGCCTACCCCTTCTCTCACCCTAACACTCAAGCTTAACTTACCCCTAAACCTAACACTAAATCTAATCCAACACTAAAACTAAGAATTACCCTAAAACTAACCCTAACCCTACCCAAACCCTAACCCTAACCCTAATCCCAGCCCTATCCCTAACACTAACCCGAAACATAATTCTAAATCTAACCCTATTCCATGCCATAATAAAAGGTTGAACCCTACTCTGACCCTTACATTCAAACTAAAGCTACACCTAACCCTGAACACAAATCTAATCCTAAACCTAAAACTAACCCTAACCCTAATCCTGACACTAACGCTCAATCTAATCCTAAATCTAATCACAAAAGTACAACAAACCTAACCCTAACCCTTCTCCTATATTTAATCCTAACCCTAACCCACACCTACACCCTGCTGCAATGAAGGGATGGGAACCCATCTTGATGCAAGCTAATGTTCGTTTATTAAGCAACAACTCAAAGCTTATATACACAGAAAGGCAAGGGGTGTTAAGATCTGACTGGGTGAAGGTTACATTCCTTAAGGTTAAAACATCTTAACAATACAAGGCACTCTTAATCGTCTGAGTAAATAGTTCCCAATCGCCTTCAGTTACAATATCCTGTTTGTTCTATTTCTTTACATTCCTCGAATGCTGTTACCTTGATCTTGTCAGCCTATTTCTACGCAGCCTGCATCCAAGGCTTGTGGTCAAATTCTTGCATAGCCAGCAGCTCTGTCTTGCTCGCACTCTTGCCATTATCTACATCTCCCCCTTTCTGTTGCACTATGAATATTTTCTTTGTGGCATAGTCAATCATTTTTTGCACACACTGTAAAATACAAGGAAGTAACAGCAAAAGTATTACAATAGTCATCACAATATAGCACATCATTTTTAAGGTATTGCGAAACCATCCAGTGAGACTCCATCCCAAGAACAATTTCTCCAACCAGTCCCAATCCCTTTGTTCCCGCAACCTGGATGAGCAGTACTGTTTCGGGGTATGTTTGGATCTGGGAGACAGGATGTCTCAGGATCAAAGGTAAGCAAACTATGCATTCAGAGCAACACAGAGGGTTAGAGTTTTAGTCAGCATACATTCGCACACACACAGACATACATTTTAGAAAAGTGTAAGCATGAAGCAGAAACATCCTAAGCATGCGTATTATTAGCTATTGACCCTTGAGAAATGGCAAGTTGACAGAGAGGAGAGACAGAAGGAACATGCCAACGGTGGATGAGATAGACAGTGCCAGCAGGGCGTCCCCTGCTTCAAGGTGCACTTCTTTTCCTCTCCCACCCATTCTCTCCTGCTTTTTCTCTTCGCAGGGTCTGCAAAGATTCTTCTATTTGTACACGGTATCCATGCGGCCAGTGTGTGATTCAGTGCCCAAGTGGAACACCTGCTTGCAAAACAGAATAAACTACTAAGGTCAGCTCTCTCTAAAAAATGCTTAAAGTCACAAATATCCTTAAAACTATCAGAATACTTCATTCCTTCCCAAGGTCATTCTTCTGCCAGGGGCCTTTAGGTCCCTGATATAGGTTCCAATTGAAAGAATCAGTGAACTAAAATATCTGTTGGGTGACATTCAAGGATTCTCTATTAAAATCATATGTTGAATCAAAGTAAGATAGTGTGTGCTTTTGTCTCAAGTGATGCATAGTAATATTTTTAAAATTCTGATCAGTGGATGAAATCATGTGAATCATTCTACAGTACAGTGTCATCTCTTTGCCTGAGATTCCTTTCCAGGTTTTGTCTGACGAACTAAGAAAAGGCTAATTGATAGGCTAATAACATTTTAAGCAATGATGAAAGGACGAAACTAAACTAAAAAGGTTATTTCCATAGATTCCAACAGTGGAAACATCAAATCCTGTTCAATTTTATATTTAAACTACCACTAAGAATAGAAAAAGCAGCACACAACCACCTAAATAATAGCTAATAACAACCTAAATAATACCTAATAATTCTAATTCTTAAGACTACATTGGTAACACGGAAAATCACCCATTTTTGTCATACCATGACCAATGTTGTTACTAATATACCATCCAGTGGACAATACAGCTATTTTTCACCATTCACTATGGCATGCATAAGTTATTTACAACACAATAATTTACAAAACAGTAAGTAAGAAACACACAATCCCAGTTATTTTGAAGGTTGGATGCTACTTTTTACCTTGAGATGAGGCCAAACATATCACGCTGTAATCCATATAGGGTTAGTCCCTGTAGAAACACAAACATATCCCCGACCCTAAGTTATCAGTGTTAAGGGACTTTCCCAATGCCCTGTAGCCATATTCTGAATGTTAACCATCGGCTGTTCCTTGAGCACTGGGGAAGCCCCAAAATGACAGCCTACTCAAGGTGTATCTGTATGATCAGGATTCAAAAAATTAAGCACAAGCAAAGTCTTACATAACCTTTCTTGTGGCACCTCCTGTATTCCCCCTCCTTTTTTTTTTTTTTCAGGTATATGCAGCTTTGTTATCATGCACATATTTGAGATGGCCAAATTCATGAACGAGTGACATCTGTTTAGTGCAAAAGTTGCGTGAGCTGTGCAAAGAAAACAGGGTTGTTAACTTCCTTAAGAAAAGATCCCTCAATTCACCGAATAATACTTGCAACATACAAAGAATCAATTATTATATTAATCTTTTGCTCTGCAAAAATTTGACAGGCTCGATGCACATCCGACTGCTATTGTGTAGCAGTTGCATGCCAGAGAACCACTGCTTGGTGTGTCCTGCCACAGCCATCTGTAAATACAGTAACAGCATTGGATATTGGAACATGTGAAAGTAAAAATTTCTAGTAAGGGATGGATCACTCAAATTATGCAGTAACTGATGTTTGGGGTGATGAGTGGAGATTTCTCCTGTAGTTGCAAACTGAATCAGAAGCTTGTAAAATTTGCAAACGATGTTGACCTCGCTGTATTAGCATTGCAAACATCTCTTCTTGTTCTGCTGCTGTTAACATATTGTCCATCTTGTAAAATAAAAGGTCCCATCTGTTTAACAGAAAAATGTCCTAAAAATAGGGTGCTGCAGCCGTTCCCTTGGGGACCCATGATACCTGCTGGGATAAGAGTCATGTTGATATCGGTCAGCATCACCGACTGGGTGGTGGCCACATCCACTCTTACGCTGCCGGCGGTGGCTGGTCAGGTAGCTGGTAGCAGGGGCCAGCTCGTGCAGCCTCGCGCTCTTCCTCCCATTTTTTGACAGATCAGAAGGCTGTGCAGCAACAGGGAATTGAGATCGGCACTCTCTTGCCCTGTGTAGCCTCTTCCCACACAGGGTTGAGCCAGAACAGCATAAGCTTGCCTAGGCTTTTTACAGTCCTTTTGTACATGACTGGGTTCTTCTCTACTGCACCGTAGGAGCACTTCTCTAATGCACTACTGCACTGTGGGAGCAGCAACATTTCTACCTCCCGTCCCCTTCAAATTATCGTCAGGAGGGAAAAAGTTCGGTTTGCCCACCAGATTTACTGGACCAGGATCAAACTGATCCTTTGGGAGTGGCAAGTGACATGGGCAGGGTGCAGGGTGGAAGCAGAGCGGCTTGTGGAGGAGGGGTATAGAGCAGATGAAACGGGGTCACAAAGGAGTCATATCAGAGGAGGATTCCCCCTCTATACCAAGGGAAGGAGCACATGATTTAGATTCCTTAGATTTAAGAGTCTCAAAGATAGTTCTCCAAGGGGTTAAGTTTCTGTGCATCAGAATTACCTTGGGTGGATGTATCCCACAACTTAATCCCAGCTCGATCCCATAATTCTAATGTAAAAATGATGCAAGAATCTGTATCGGGGATTTTATCCCATACCCACCGCAAGATGAGTTTTAAGTCAGCACTAGAAAGTGCTGAAGTCTCTTCATGCTTTGGGATTAAACCACCCTGTCATGGTTTTATGATTTTTGGTACTGGTATTCCACATCTTAACATCATGTAGTGCATTTAGAGTTAAAGAGTTAATGCTCCAGCTCCATGGATCATCGATAGTACCACGTATATCTGCCTCAGAAGAAAAGAAGAACTACATTCCCCAGAGGACTTTGCGGTATTTTTACGTATTTACGCTCAGAGGGGAAGATAAAAACTGTCTGCGTTCATGGGACACTCTCTTTCCTTTGGGGATCGACTCAGCAGTGGGTGCTCGCTGCCGTCTCGCCTTCAGTGTTAGTGTAAGGCCTTCAGTTTATTGGACATTCTCTCTTGCTCATTTTATCTGATTTATTAGCTTTAATTCCAATTATATTGTATTATAGTGTGTTATTTTGCTTTCCGATATCTTATTTAGTAAATCAGCTTTCCTCCTCAGTCGCCGCTGTTTTGTTTCTAGGTCCATCTCCCTATTCCCTTTTCCCTTTCCCCCTTCCCCTTTCCTGGGGCGTAGGTCCGTGGGTCCCCCGTACCAATTGTCACGGAACCAGGCCGAACCTGCCCGTAAACCGTTGACACCCCCATAACATAAAAAATGTCCCGCTCTTCACAAGATACTTGATTTTCCATAGTCATCCCAAGCTCACCTACCAATCGTGAGGAGGTGATTGTACGGATCCATTTTCCTGCATCCTTTCAGCAACTGATTCTCAAGGTAGTCCTTGTTTTCCTGCCTCCTTTCAGCAGACGATTCTTAAGTTCTTGGGGTCTTGCAGCTGGCCTATGAGAAGTCCCAAATGTCGGGGTCACCATAGGCTGCAATGAAGGGATGGGAACCCAGCTTGATGCAAGCTAATGTTCGTTTATTAAGCAACAACTCAAAGCTTATATACACAGAAAGGCAAGGGGTGTTAAGATCTGACTGGGTGAAGGTTACTTTCCTTAAGGTTAAAACATCTTAACAATACAAGGCACTCTTAATCGTCTGAGTAAATAGTTCCCAATCGCCTTCAGTTACAATATCCTGTTTGTTCTATTTCTTTACATTCCTCGAATGCTGTTACCTTGATCTTTTCAGCCTATTTCTACACAGCCTGCATCCAAGGCTTGTGGTCAAATTCTTGCATAGCCAGTAGCTCTGTCTGGCTCGCACTCTTGCCGTTACCCACAACACCCTATCCCTATCCCTAAATATTACCCCAACCCTAACCCAAATCCTAAACCAAATCCTAATACTAAACCTAACCTTACCCCAAACCCTATCCCTAACACTAAATCTAAACCTAAAACTAAACCTTAACCTATCCCTAACCCTTACCCAAAAACTAACCCTAAACCTAAACCTAACTCTGACCCTAACACAAAACCCAAGTTTAAGACCAACCCTAAATCTAATCCAAAGTATCAGATTACCACAGCCCTAAACTAATTCTAACCCCAACCCTATCCCTAAGACTAACCCTAATCCTAATCCAAACACTAACCCTATTCCTATTCCTAAACCTTACCATAACCCAAAACCAAACCCAAGGACTACCCCTACTCTCACCCTAACACTGAAACTAACCCTACCCCTAAACCTAACTCTAAATCTACTCCTAATAATAACCCTAACCGAGTAAAAATCTAACATGACACCTAACCCTATCCCTAATCCAAGCCCCAACCATAACCCTAACCCTGACCCTAACCTAAACCCTTTCCCTGAACCTAAACCTAACCCCAACCTTAACTATAACCTAACCCTTACCCAAACACTAGCCCTATACCTAACCCTAAACATTATCCTAATCCTTACTCTAACTCTATCCTAACTCTAACCCTATCTCTGACCCTAAAACTAAACCAAAGTTTAAGCCCAAACCTCAGCCTAACCCTCAGCATCAGATTACCACTACCCAAACCTAAATTTAACCCCAACCCTATCCCTAATACTAACCCTAATCCTAAAAACTAATGCTACCNTATTCCTATTCCTAAACCTTACCATAACCCAAAACCAAACCCAAGGACTACCCCTACTCTCACCCTAACACTGAAACTAACCCTACCCCTAAACCTAACTCTAAATCTACTCCTAATAATAACCCTAACCGAGTAAAAATCTAACATGACACCTAACCCTATCCCTAATCCAAGCCCCAACCATAACCCTAACCCTGACCCTAACCTAAACCCTTTCCCTGAACCTAAACCTAACCCCAACCTTAACTATAACCTAACCCTTACCCAAACACTAGCCCTATACCTAACCCTAAACATTATCCTAATCCTTACTCTAACTCTATCCTAACTCTAACCCTATCTCTGACCCTAAAACTAAACCAAAGTTTAAGCCCAAACCTCAGCCTAACCCTCAGCATCAGATTACCACTACCCAAACCTAAATTTAACCCCAACCCTATCCCTAATACTAACCCTAATCCTAAAAACTAATGCTACCCCTAACCCTAACACTAAACCTAAGACTAACCATTACCCTCATCCTAACCCTAATCCTATCCTAACCCTAGCCCTGATCCTAACCCTAGCCCTAACTAACCCTATTCCTATTCCTAAACCTAACACTAACCCAAAACCAAACCCAAGGCCTACCCTTTCTCTCACCCTAACACTGAAACTAACCCTACCCCTAAACCTAAATCTAAACCTAATACTAATAATAACCCTAACTATAATCCTAACTCTGACCCTAACACAAACACCATGTTCAGAATAACCTTAAACCTAAGGCGATTCCTAACCTTAACCCTAACCCAAGGCCTAAGCCTATTCTGACCCTAACATTCTAATTAACCCTACCCGTTATCCTAAAGCTAAATCTGATCCTAACCCAACCCTCACCCTATCCCCAACACTAAAACTAACCCTTACCATTACCCTAATCCTAACCCTAACCCTACCCTAACTCTAACCCTAACCCAAACTCTGACCCTAACACCGACACTATGGTAAGACCAACCCTAAACCTAACCCAAAGCATCAGATTAACACAATCCTAAACTAATTCTAACCCCAACCCTATTCCTAATACTAACACCAATCCTAATCCAAACATTAACCCTACTCCTATTCCTATTCCAGCTCCTGTTCCTGTTCCTATTCCTGTTCCGGTTCCAATTCCTATTCCTACTCCTAAACCTTGCCTTAATCCAAAACCAAACCCAAGGACTACCTTGAGAGAGAAGAAAAAAAAAATACTGCACCATCAGTGGCCATGCGGACCCTGAGCAGAGCAGTGCGCTCCGGGGTGGGGGGAGGTGGGGAAATGGAGGAAATAGATGGGTCTACAAAAAAACAATGGCACGATTTGAGATGGAATGGTAGCTTTACTAAATCTAATAAAATAGAACAATTGAGAGAGACAAAGTTTCCAAACCAAATCTGTGAACTTACGTTAGGGAAGAACTGCAGGGGAAGCACACGTGCTGAGCTGAATCTCCTCGGCAGAGTGGGCCTGGCATATGGTCCAGAGCTCCGTCCCTCTGCTGCTCC
>VXAB01008244.1:0-12513 GCA_013399175.1 Odontophorus gujanensis | reverse complement strand
GATGATGGTCTAACTGGGACTGAAGGAGCATAAGATGGAGCTACACCTTGTGATCGCATGCTTCCAATAGACACCACCAAGCACTGACCCAAAGAAGAGTTCAACTTATATGCCAATCATCACTCATCTCGGATTACACCGATATGCATAGCGACTGGCAATTATGTAAGCATCGCAAAGTATTGGGTCTCTGTATCAAGGTATTTACTTGATCAGTGGTTCATGTCGTGAAGGGGTGGAGTGTATGGGAACTGTTGAATCATGGCCTGAACCACTGATTGGTCACCTGAGACAAGTACTGAGTCAGCCACAGGGGCACAGGTGAAGGTGATATACCTGTGTGATTGGAAGGGGTGGAGCCTGGCTCCCCCTCTCCTAGAACTCATTTAAGGGTTGATTGCCACCAGGGAAGGATCTCTACTCGGAGATCCATCCCACGTGGAGTCAACGGCAAGCTTTTATCATCATAAAGGTGAGCCACTCTCTTTTGCTATTTGTCTGTGTACGATCTATATAGGTCTACTAAAATATACCATCTTCTGTACTATTTTCATTGAGTACCGTTCTTGGGGGTTATTTACCCTACAGGTAAACACTGGATGTCCCCATTTTTCTCCATCAGCCACCAAATGGACCCAGGTCCCTGTGCAAAAACAGTTGCGTGGAGCAGTTTGCCCTTTCCAGAAGCTGGAAGGACCCACACTGCTTTTCCCATCATGCTCTTTACATGTACCATAGGGATCTTATCTCCCACTATGCTATGTAGGGAGCTGGATTGTGTAGGACCATCTCAATTGACTGATCCTCTTGTATTGACCAATCTAGTGACTTCTACCAAATTTTTCTCCCTATACTTAAACTTTCAACATGGTTTTTAATAACCTGTTGTAGCATTCGATCTTACCAGAAGCTAATGCATGGTAGGGGATATGATAAATCCCTTCAAAGCCATATTCTTTGGCCCAAATATCCACAAGTGAATTTTTGAAGGGAGTCCCATTATCTGACTCAGTTCTTTCTGGGGTGCCATGTAGCCACAGGATTTGCTTCTCCAAACCAAAGATGGGGTTTCAGCTGGTAGCATGGGCTACTGCATAAGTTTCAAGCCACCCAGTGGTCGCCTCCACCTTGTGAGTTCACGGCAAGATGATATAATCAACCTGCCATACCTCCCCATGTTCATACTTTTGCTATCACCCTTCTTCCCAGAGAGGTTTCATCTTCTTGGCTTGTTTAATTATGGTAAATGTGTCAAAGTCATGGATAACCTGTTCAGTAGCGTCCATATTTCAGTGCACCCCCTAGTCTCNTGTGTCAAAGTCATGGATAACCTGTTCAGTAGCGTCCATATTTAAGTCCACCCCCTAGTCTCTAGCCTACTTATACGTTGAGTCTCTTCCTTGATGGCCCGAGGTCTCATGGGCTCACCAAACTAAAAATAACTCTCCTTTGTTCTACCATTCCAAGTCTATTTGATCCACCCCAGTTTTGGCAGCTTGATCTACAAGATGTTTATTTTTCTGTTCTTCAGTACCTCGACTCTTGGGCACATGAGCATCTACATGACACACATTTACAACTATATTCTTTATTCAGGCATCAATGTCTTTCCACAGTTCAGCAGCCCAAATAGGTTTACCCTTCCGTTGCCAGTTGTTTTGTTCCCACTGCTGTAACCACCTCCATAAAGCATCTGCCCCCATCTGTGAGTCAGTGTAAAGATAAAGCATTGGCCACCTCTCCCATTCAGCCATATCTAAGACCAGCTGGACAGCCTTTACCTCTGCAAATTGGCTTGATTCTCCTTCAGTGGCCTCTGCATCTCGTTGTGTGGGGCTCCACACAGCAGCCTTCCATCTGCAGTGCTTCCTCATAATATGGCAAGATCCATCTGTGGGCAGGGCATATCTCTTCATTTTCTGGTAGTTCATTGTATGGTGAGGCCTCTTTAGCACGCAATACCTCTTCTGACGGAGATGTTCCCTATTTCTTGCCTTCAGGCCAGTCCATAATCACCTCCAGGATTCCTGGATGGCTGAGGTTCCCCATATGAGCTCGCTGTGCAACCAGTGTAATCCACTCACTCCAAGTGGCATCAGTAGCATGAGGGAGCCTTTCCTTTAAACATGTAGTTCAGTAATGGCAGTTGAGGTGCCAGAAGCTGATATGTTTCAGTGCCAATTACTGTAGAAGCAGCCCGACTCCCCTCTCCCTCCCCCCCACCTCGTACTAAGATTTCCTTTTCAGTTGGAGTGTAGCATTCTTCTGACCCCCGTATGCTCTACTCCAGAATCCAAGGGGTCAGCCCCGGGTCTCTCCAGAGGCTTTTTGCCACAGACTCCTTTCTCTCCAGCAGCAGTGTGAAGGATGTTCTTTACGTTTTGTCCCAGTTGTACTGGCCCCAGGGCCACAACACGGCATATCTATTGTTTAATTTGCTCAAAAGCCTGCTGCTGTTCAGGACCCCATGTAAATATATTCTTCTTCTACATCACCTGATAGAGATGGTTTACTATGAGGCTATAGTTTGGGATGTGGATTCTCCAAAAACCTACTACACCCAGAAAAGACTGTCTCTTTCTTGCTAGTGGGTGGAGATATACTGGTGATTTTCTCAGTCACATCTCCTGGGATATGATGATAGCCACATTGCCATTTCACTCCTAGGAACTGCATTTCTTGGGCAGGTCCTTGCACTCCTAGGAACTGCATTTCTTGGGCAGGTCCTTGAACTTTGTTTCACTTAATAGCGAGNTTCGCTTGATAGCAAAGCCAGCTCATAGTAGAATTTGGATAATCTGCTCTCCTTTCTCAAAGACTTCCTCTGCTGTATTGCCTGGTACAACAATATCATCAATGTACTGCAGATGCTCGGGAGCACCACCCTGTTCCAGTGCAGTTTGGATCAACCCATGGCAAATGGTTGGGCTGTGTTGTCGCCCCTGGGGCAAACGGTTCCAGGTGCACTGCATCTCCCTCCAGGTAAAAGCAAACTGTGACCTGCCTTCTGAGACCAAAGGAATGGAAAAGAATGCATTTGCAATGTCAGTGGTGGCATACCACTTGGCTGTTTTTGACTCCCGTTTGTACTGGAGTTCTAACATATCTGGCACAGCAGCACTCAGTGGGGGTGGGACTTCATTCAGGCCACAGTAGTCTACCGTCAGCCTCCATTCTCCTCTGGTTTTACACACTGGCCATATGGGACTGTTAAACAGTGTGTGGATTTTACTGATCACTCCCTCAGTCACTTACTGTCAAATTAGCTTATGAATGGGGAGAAAGGAATCCCTGTTGGTGCGGTACTACCATCTGTGTACAGTCTTTGTAGCAATCGGTACCTGCCATTCTTTTGTCTTTAGTAACCTTACAACAAACAGGTCTTCTGACAGGCCAGACAAATCAGACAGCTGCTTAATGTTGTCTGTATCTACAGCAGCTCTTCAAAAAGCCCATTAGTATCCCTTGGGATCCTTGAAATGCCCCCTTCTGAGGTAATCTATACCGAGTATGCATGGAGCCCCCTGTCCAGTCACTGTAGGATGCTTCTGCTGGTCTTTACCGGTGAGACTTATTTCTGCCTCCAACACAGACAATTCCTGAGAGCCCCCAGTCACTCCAGAAATATAAATCAGTTCTGTCCCTTTATAATTCGAAGGCATTAGAGTGCACTGTGCACTGGTGTCCACCAGGGCCTTATATTTTTGTGGTTCTGATGTGCCAGGCCCTCGAATCCACACAGTCCAATACACTGTATTATCCCTTTCCCCCCTTGGCTGGGCGCAGGGCCCCTCTATTGGTTACCTCAAGTTACTGTAGCAATTTCATTAGTGGTTGATCAGTATAGTAATTGTCTCACCCATGCTCACAGTGCAGGAATGGGTTTTTTATGCCATTAGTTCATATCTTCTCCATTTGCAGGTAAGTAACTCCACAGGGCAGCACATGACATGGATTTACTGCTGTAATTTGCTCAAACGGAGAGGTATTTGACTTTGATAGCTGAAACTTCAATCAGTTTGATCAGCTCCTTCAGCAAATTCTCTTGATCATCCTGGTCTTCATTGGGTGTTCCTGTTACTGCCATCGATTCATCCCTATTAATCACTAGGGACAGTTCCTCCAGTATGCCTTCTTGTCTCTTCTCCAGTTTATCTAGTCTTTCTGCTACCGTTGATGTGGCTGAAATGGAAGCATGCGATGGCAGGAATTTTTGCTCAAAGTTTTCAAGTGTAAGAATCCGTTCAAAAACTGGGGGTCTTCTATGTTGGTCCTTGTATCTATCAAATGTTGGCACTAGTGTACTGGCATACCTTTCCTGTGTTGTTTTTGAGAATTTCCATCATATATTGCGTGTACTTACTTTCTCAGGATCGTGGTCCTGGTGTGGATTGTTAGGAACAAACGTGGGATCATACAGCATTTCCACCATAGCTGTTTCTCTCAAATATTGGTTGCCTGTCTCAACAGTATCCTATCTTCTCATTGCAGGCTTCAGGTCATCTTTTTAGGAATGTCTTTCCTTCACAGCTACTAACATTCATTCCTAGAGGGTGGTGACTCCATTCAGACATCTACTAATCCCTTAGTCGATAGCTTCCTAGGGGATATGGGGCAATGCTTTCTAGCTGGCTAGCTTCATTAGTATCTAGGGACATGCTACTGGCCCAGTTGTCCCAATATCAAAACAATCAGGTGACAATCTTTTAATCCGAGTGCCATACAAACTCCTTTATTAAGCCTTGGATTTTAGTCATTTTCAAGGGTCAACAAATAGTGGTAACAGTGACTTCCTCCTCATCATCCTCTCCATGTCTCTCCCTTTTCCTAGTTGCCTTTCTCAGTGGTGGTGGTTTTTAGGTGGGCTCCTCGCCTGGATCTTCCTCTTCTTCCTTCGCTGCTTCTTTCCATTCGAGACGCGAGAACACTCGTTTCCATTTCTGGCCTTCCACAGGGGCAACTGACGTTGATACTGGTGCTTCCTGTGATTGGTCAGATTTGACTTGGAGGTTTCCCTTTTTGGTTCAGACCTCAGTTTGGAAACAGTCTCTCTGCAGAATAGTATTTAAATATAGCTCAGTAAGCACAAACCAAGCCCCCCAAAAAAATGTTCCTCCTCAGATCTTTCTGAGCTGCATCATTCCTTACTCAAACACTTGCTTAGTTTCTCAGGATCCCACAAGTTTTCAAGAGTAAATTCCCATGGCATCAGGGGTCCCCACACTTCTCATCACTTTCCTAAATCACTCCACGTTCCCTGACATTCAACATTCTCTGGTTGGGAAAAGCTTTCTCCACATGATGTAAATTACTATTGCAGAGAGTACATGCAGGGAAACTGATAATACAGTCCCTAAGCTGGCATCACAGACATACATAAGGAACTGGAAGGAGAACCTGGAAACCAGTACAAATGTTGTACCATCTGTTACATTAGCTGGGTTGTCTAGGCACCAGGCAGTTATCTCCATCTGTGCCCTTAAGCGGTTATACATAGATACAACTCCAATAGCAAACATGAAAGACTCAAAAAAAGTCTTATAAAAGCCTATCAATAATGCCCATTATATTAATTTGTCTGAGCTCTTCATCATAGCAGAATCTGTGACTTATCTAAGACTTATGACTTCAAATAGAAAGCCATATATAGAGATCAAGGTAAAATAAGAACAAAAGAAACCTGCTAACTCAGTTGAACTTCCTCAGTAAATACTGAGACATTTTAGACATTGCTGGAAAAGAGTATACTTATATAGATGTATACTAAAGTAATTGCAGAACGATATAGGGACAGGTATTACTTATAGTGACAAAGTTCACAATGGCAAAACTTGAATTTATTCCAAGTTGTAATAAAAACTGAAAAAAAATATATAACATTCACTTGAAGTAAAAGGTTAAAAAAAAAAAAAGTGGTATATCTAGAAATAAAAATAAAGGGAAAAGTACTTTTGAAAATGCTTGGATTTCCCTTTTCCCCAACTACTGAAATTTTCTTCCCTTTCTGTCTTTTTCTCATGTGGAAATAAACAAACAAACAAATAAATAAAATTGTATACATTGAGAGTTTAACCACTTCTGTATTTTTCAGAAAGGCACTTTCTGAAACTTTGTGAAAGTCAGTGATTTTTTAATGTCAAAAGTGTGGTTCTTGATGTTTAAAGTCAATTTATTGTCCTAGTGGATTTTTTTTTCTCCAGGATATGAAGATCCTTATTGCTGTATTTTATTTCATTCCAGCTAATTATGAGCTCTCTTGTGAAGCATACAAACATTTGGGCAAAACTTCAAATTACTACTGGATAGATCCAGATGGCAGTGGAGCACTGGGACCTTTGAAAGTTTATTGCAACATGACAGGTAATTGTGTAGTATTTGTTAACCCAATTTTTTTTATATCATTCAGAGAAAGAGGACTTTTCATAATTCTTGTTTCTTGGCAAAAGAAAAATAGTTGCTAAGAAATTTTCAAGACAGAGTTTAGGGTCATCAAAAATGTAGTCACTGAACATTATATTCTGATAAATGCAGCAACTTCCTCATTTCATAAGTTTTTTGAATCAAAGCTATTAATTGTAACAGGCCATTGTATCTTCACTGCTGCATCATTTAAAATACGTACAGGCATATGTTACCGTTTACCAATACTATTATGTTTTTGTAAACTGTGTGTTTTTGTAGTTTTTTTTCACATTTTATTTTAGTAAAGGTCCTGATACTGTCTCTCACAGTACCTTTCTGGATAAAAACGTCCAGCATGCAGCTAGATAAATACATGATATGGTGGGTAAAGTATTGGCTGATAGGTCAGTCTCAAAAGGTTACATACTAAATGGAGTTCCACCAGGATGACAGCCAGTCATTAGTGGGGTTCCACAGGGCTTCATTTCAGGACCAGTCTCTTTAATGTTTTTTTGTAATTACTTGAATATAGGACCTGAAGGTATACTTAGTAAATTTGTGGATGACAGTGAACTGGGAGGAACTGTCCATCCCCTCAAGGCTAGAGAGGCTTTGCAGAGATATCTTGACAAATTGGAGAGATTAACAATTCCAAAATATATGAAGTTGGAATAGAGCAAGTGCAGAATTCTGCAGGTGGGATGAGGTAACTCTGAGTGTATGTACAGGTGGAGGGATGAGTAGTTTGGATAGCAGCTCAACAGAAATGATATGGGGTCCTGGTTGGTGGCAAGTTGAAGATGAATCAGCAATGGGCAGTCAAAAGGGTCAATCATACTCCAGATTGCACCAGCTCCAGCACTACTAAAATACATTCTCAGCTAACAGAGAATGGATTTTTCCACTTTTTCCATGCCATTGGTGCAATCTTACCTCAAATATTGTGTGTTGGTTTGGGCAACTTGACATAAGTACATAAAACTGTCAGAGAACTCCTTAACAAGGACTAGGAAGATGATGAAAGATGTAGAAGGTGAGGCAAATATCTCAGTTTGTCCAGCCCTTCTGTTTGTTCATTCTAAAGAAAAGACTGAGGGTCTCATGGCAGCCTACAGCTTCCTCATGAGGGAAGAGGCGCAGAAACTGAGCTCTGGTGAGACAGCAACAGGACCTGAGGGAATGACATCATGGCTGCATCAGGGGAGGGTCAGGCTGGGTGTTAGAAAAAGGTTCTCCACCTAAAGGATGTGTCCAGCATTGTAACAGGCTGCCGAGGAGTAGCAATCGTTGCACCAAACCTGCTGAAGTTCAAGAAGCATTTGGATAATGCTGTGAGACATAGGGTTTTATCTGGTGAGGTCCTGTATGGAGCAAGGATTTGGACTCAATAATCTTTGTTGATCTCTTTCAGCTTGGTATATTATATGGTTCTTATGATCCTATGACGCTTTGTTTGTTGAAAGCTAGTTCAGTAATGTCTGTGGTTCATGCATTCTGAAGGCAACTTTCTCAGAATGTCAGATTACTTTTTTCTGTCCAGATATTAATGACTTTCCCACATCTACAGGAGAAACAAAACTTGAATTTTCTTGTATGTCTCTTTTTCATCTATTTAACTTGTGTTAGAATTATTTATCTTGAATAGTTTCTGAAATCATAGTATAAAACTTCATCAACCCATTTTAGTTTTGTTGTGTGGGTCTTGGATTTTGTTCTGTTTGTTTATTTGTTTTGTTTTTTATTGTCTTTGGTTTTTTTGATGTGTGTGTGTTTGGTGGTTTTGTTGTTGATATTGTTGTTTTGTCTTCTTTCCTGCTTTTAAAACCGGTTTTATGTGGATAATTTCTCATCTGGGCATTTTCTTTTGAGCTACTGTGTCTCAGTCATCTGTGTTGACATGCTGAGCCAGAAAGTTATGGAAAATGAAAATGGGGAAATTTTTTGTTCTGGGTATATATTATTTATTTGATCTGTTAATACATGGCAATCATCTCAGCACTTCTACTGATTTGAAAATTTAGGGCAGAAGATAAAACAGATGTGTCCCCTGACTTTCCCCAAATGTCAGCACAATAAGCTTGAATTTTAATCTCTTTACATTGGAAATCTGTCATGTCTGTGGGCCTTTGGACTACAGCATCAGCAGCTTGAATATGGAAGTGCTATTGCAGGTTGAAACAGTAACTCTGTCTTTCTAGAGTTCACAGTACCTGGATCCCATATATATCTCTTTTCAGATACTTGTATCACTTTGGGCCTATGGAGTGTTTTATTATTAATTCAATTTGACCAGGGGAGAAAGATCCGGGGCGGGGAGATACTTGAAGAAGGATGCAAGGCACATACAACAGACTCCAGAGCAAGTGCCTGTTGGGAGAACCAGATATTATTATTATTTCATAATACCATTAATTCATATGTTTGAATAATGAATGTGTATGTAATAAAGGAGCCTGATCTAAGCTCCAAGACTGCCATGAATTGTTATGACTCTGGAGAGATAGGTCAGCCAATTTGTACTGAGACATAGGTATAAAGGCAGTCTTTCAGATAAGTAGACTGTGACACATTTAGGGCCTTTAAAATCATAACTAGCACCTCAAACTGTATAAGTAACTAATCAGACAGGCACTGGAAGGAACAAGGCCAAGAATTGTTAATATATTATAGTTATTTCTACTATACAAAACAACTTATGTGTGCAACACTAGCTGTGGTTTTTGAGTACTCTTTAAGGGTAACTTTTTAAAGTGAAAGTATACTACGGTAATGGCATCAGGCACAAAAAGAAGTGTGCATATCCAGTACTGCACTGTTGCTCACCTATTTTAAATGTAAACACACAGTAGAATGTTCAAATAGCTTGTGGAAAACTGAAGGGGAAAAAAATAAATAAAAATTTAAAAAAGGAACAAATAAGAAATTAAAAGTAACCATTTCATTTTCCTAATGTTTCTCTTGTAGAAAATAATTACAGAATATTATCTGTGAACTTTTCATTATCAATGTGAAAAGATCACAAAATAGATCATTTCACAGAATCATAGAATCATTGAGGTTGGAAAAGATCTCTAAAATTATCTTGTCCAATTGTCCACCTACCACCAGTGTTGCCCACTAAGTGATGTTTGTTAGTATCACATCTACACATCTNTTTGGACTCAATAATCTTTGTTGATCTCTTTCAGCTTGGTATATTATATGGTTCTTATGATCCTATGACGCTTTGTTTGTTGAAAGCTAGTTCAGTAATGTCTGTGGTTCATGCATTCTGAAGGCAACTTTCTCAGAATGTCAGATTACTTTTTTCTGTCCAGATATTAATGACTTTCCCACATCTACAGGAGAAACAAAACTTGAATTTTCTTGTATGTCTCTTTTTCATCTATTTAACTTGTGTTAGAATTATTTATCTTGAATAGTTTCTGAAATCATAGTATAAAACTTCATCAACCCATTTTAGTTTTGTTGTGTGGGTCTTGGATTTTGTTCTGTTTGTTTATTTGTTTTGTTTTTTATTGTCTTTGGTTTTTTTGATGTGTGTGTGTTTGGTGGTTTTGTTGTTGATATTGTTGTTTTGTCTTCTTTCCTGCTTTTAAAACCGGTTTTATGTGGATAATTTCTCATCTGGGCATTTTCTTTTGAGCTACTGTGTCTCAGTCATCTGTGTTGACATGCTGAGCCAGAAAGTTATGGAAAATGAAAATGGGGAAATTTTTTGTTCTGGGTATATATTATTTATTTGATCTGTTAATACATGGCAATCATCTCAGCACTTCTACTGATTTGAAAATTTAGGGCAGAAGATAAAACAGATGTGTCCCCTGACTTTCCCCAAATGTCAGCACAATAAGCTTGAATTTTAATCTCTTTACATTGGAAATCTGTCATGTCTGTGGGCCTTTGGACTACAGCATCAGCAGCTTGAATATGGAAGTGCTATTGCAGGTTGAAACAGTAACTCTGTCTTTCTAGAGTTCACAGTACCTGGATCCCATATATATCTCTTTTCAGATACTTGTATCACTTTGGGCCTATGGAGTGTTTTATTATTAATTCAATTTGACCAGGGGAGAAAGATCCGGGGCGGGGAGATACTTGAAGAAGGATGCAAGGCACATACAACAGACTCCAGAGCAAGTGCCTGTTGGGAGAACCAGATATTATTATTATTTCATAATACCATTAATTCATATGTTTGAATAATGAATGTGTATGTAATAAAGGAGCCTGATCTAAGCTCCAAGACTGCCATGAATTGTTATGACTCTGGAGAGATAGGTCAGCCAATTTGTACTGAGACATAGGTATAAAGGCAGTCTTTCAGATAAGTAGACTGTGACACATTTAGGGCCTTTAAAATCATAACTAGCACCTCAAACTGTATAAGTAACTAATCAGACAGGCACTGGAAGGAACAAGGCCAAGAATTGTTAATATATTATAGTTATTTCTACTATACAAAACAACTTATGTGTGCAACACTAGCTGTGGTTTTTGAGTACTCTTTAAGGGTAACTTTTTAAAGTGAAAGTATACTACGGTAATGGCATCAGGCACAAAAAGAAGTGTGCATATCCAGTACTGCACTGTTGCTCACCTATTTTAAATGTAAACACACAGTAGAATGTTCAAATAGCTTGTGGAAAACTGAAGGGGAAAAAAATAAATAAAAATTTAAAAAAGGAACAAATAAGAAATTAAAAGTAACCATTTCATTTTCCTAATGTTTCTCTTGTAGAAAATAATTACAGAATATTATCTGTGAACTTTTCATTATCAATGTGAAAAGATCACAAAATAGATCATTTCACAGAATCATAGAATCATTGAGGTTGGAAAAGATCTCTAAAATTATCTTGTCCAATTGTCCACCTACCACCAGTGTTGCCCACTAAGTGATGTTTGTTAGTATCACATCTACACATCTCTTGAACACCTCCAGGGACAACCACCTTCCTGGACAGACCACTACAGTGCCTGGCCAGTCTTTCAGAGAAGTTTTTCCTAATATCCAATCTGAGCTTCCCCTGGTGCAACATTCCTTCTCGTTCTATTGCTAGTTACCGAGAAGAGACCAACACCCACCTTGCCACAACCTCCTTTCAGGTAGTTATAGGGAACAATCAGGTCTCCCCTGAGCTTCCTCTTCTCCAGACTAAATAATCCCAGTTCCCTCAGCTGCTCCTCATATGACTTGTGATCCAGACTCCACACCAGCTTCGTTGTCCTTCTCTGAACTAGCTCCAGGACCTCTATGTCTTTCCTGTAGTAAGGAGTACAAAACTGAGCACAATATTCAAGGTGCAGCTTCACCAGAGCTGAGTACAGAAGGACAGTCACCTCCCTGCTCTTGATACAAGCCAAGATTTCATAAGCCTTCTTGGCCACCTGGGTACACTGGCTCATGTTCAGTCAAGCATCAACTAACACCCCCAGGTAATTTTCCTCTACAGTCTTCCAGCTACTCTGCCTCAAGCTTGCCGAACTGCATGGTGTTGTTGTGATCAAAGTGCAGGATCCAATGCTTGATGTTGTTATACTTCATCCCAGTAGCCTCAGCCCATTGATCCAACCTGACCATGTCCTTCTGTAGGGCCTGCCTACCCTGAGGAAGATTGACATCTCCTTTGAGTTTGGTGTCATGTGCAAACTTACTGAGGGTGCACTTAATCCCTTCATTCAGTTCATCAATGAAGATACTGAAAAGGATGGACCCCAATACTAACCCCTGAAGAGTACCACTCATAATCACTCACCAGCTGGATTTAACTCCATTCAATTCCACCCTCTGGGCCTAGCCCTTCAGCTTGTACTTTACCCAGCAAAAAATGTACCTGCCCATGCCACTGGATGTCTGCTTTTTAAGGACAAAACTGTGGGATCAGTGTCAAAGGATTTACTGAAGTCTAGACAGAATATGTCAGCAACCTTTCTCTCATCCACCAGGCAGGTCACCTAGTCATAAAAGGAGACAAGGTTGGTCAAGTAGAACCTGATATTCATGAACTGGACCTGATCCCCTGGTTGTTCTGCATATGCTGTTTGTGACATTATGTATTTCTGAATTTCTAAATTCAGTTTTATCTGTGTCAATGGTTTATGAGCTGG
>VXAB01008243.1:74124-114835 GCA_013399175.1 Odontophorus gujanensis | reverse complement strand
GCTCGGCGCTCCGGTACTGGCGGCGGTAGCGCTGCGGGAAGCGGCTGCCTCCTGTGCTCGGCGTTTCGCCACTTCCTGACTCGCCTGCTTGTTTCCTTCGCTGCAGGCAGCCATTGCGCGCCGCTGCACGGCCCCGTGCTTCCCGGCGGCGGCGAAAAAACGGGAGAAAAGTGCGTGTTTAGTAGCGACAGTAGCAGGTCCGTGCGGAACAGCGATGTTTGTTTGACGGCAAAGCGGCATTTTCTCAGAACTTGCAATGTGTTTGCATGGTGTATTCTTGTAACGTGTTTCATAGCATCACAGAACGGCTCGGGTCGAAGGGACCTCGGCGATCGTCATGTTCCAGCTGTGAGCTGCCGCTGCAGGGCTCTGTCAGGCTGCTAGGGCTCATCCAGCCCGGCTTGGGCACCCCCAGGGACGGAGCACCCCTACCCTGTCTGGGCAACCTGTGCCTGACAGCTGCTCTAAATCTTCCCTCCTTTAGTTTTAAACCACCCCCTCTCATCCTATTGCTGTCTACCCGTGTAAAAAGGTGATTTCCCTCCTGTTTATAATCCCCCTTTAAATCCTGGAAGGCTGTGTTGAGGTCTCCTGCAGCTTTCGGTTCTCCAGGCTGAACCAGTCCAGCTCCTTCAGCTTGTCTTCATTGGATTTATAGTGCCTGCTATTAATAGAGGTACATCCTTCAGCCACTTTAGGAAGCTTCTTGGTGATCAGCTGTCAGTGCAGCACAGTGAACTGGAATGAATGTAGTTGTTTTGTGTGTGGGATCTCCATAAAGTTGTACCAGGGAGGTTGATAAGTGAGAGGTCACAGTACAACTCCAGCTGGCCCTTCCTCTTTCATGCGTTATCTGTCCAGGCACAAAACCAATGTCTGAGCTAATGTCATTAAAGTGAGATCAGCACAGTACTGCCTGCTTCCTCTCAGCAAACATCTTATGTATAGAATGCATCAGAGAAGGCTGTGTTCCCTTCTGCACGCCCTTCGTGTGATGTTCTTTCCATGCAGGACTGTGAACGTTAGTTGGTGTGGTCAGTAGCTGCAAGAGGCTGTGGTGCTGTGTTGGGGTTTGGCCACCAGCATGCATATCCCTCAGTGCATTCCACAAAGAAGGGCTGTAGATTTGTGTCCGTGACCAAATCCTCTGCACTGTAATTCTCAGTCCTCTTTTGCTATTAGGTAATGCTAATGTTTGATCTTCTGATGATGAGAAATAAACCTGCTTTCTACTAAGTTTTTTGTAAGTTTCAGTGCCATTTTTTAATTTTTCTGTTTCAACAGAGCCCAAACTGCCATAAAATTAAGTGAAATTTCTCTATTCTTACATACGCAGGCAGCTGAAGAAGTTAGATGAAGACAGCTTAACCAAACAACCTGAAGAAGTATTTGATGTATTGGAGAAGCTTGGAGAAGGGTATGTGTTAGATGACAACGTGCCCAAAGTACATTTATCAAAGAACAGATGTGTGTAACTAGTATGTGCTCAATGGGCTTTGATTTTTCACTTTTGTCATGATCCTGTTGCTATAGAAGTATGTGGTAGCACAGCAGCTGCAGTGGCTCGAGGCCTTGTAGTTTATCCCCAGTTCCTCTGTAGGAGGTCTGCGTGGTGGAAGCAGCTTCTGTTCCCTAGGGCCACTGCTCTGGGAACACTCAGTGGGTAGCGTGCTTACCACCTTAAGCACTTCATTTATAAAATGGAGTGGCAGTTCTTCCTAGCTGCTGTAAGAAGGTGGAAATAAAGCAAATAATGTCTGACAAGTGGGCAAAGCTTTCTGACCAGAGCTGTAGTTTTTCCTGTTGCTCAGCAGTACCGTATGCCAGAGAAAGAAAGAATTGGTTTTATTGGATTCTTCCAAAGCTGTGGGCACGTAGTGATGGTTGGCTCCTTTCTGACCATCTCAGCATGCTGCTGGTTATTCATGTTGTTACAGCATCTGCAAGCTGTGGGTTGATTATTTAAATAAATTGGAAAATTATCTTAGCAGGAGGGTAATCTGTTTTTTCCTCTCAAGTCTGCAGTTGCAATTATTATGCTTTTTGTGTTTTTAAAATATTATTGTATTCACTGATTAATATTTTGTTCCATAGTTCCTATGGCAGTGTGTTCAAAGCTATTCATAAAGAAACGGGTCAAGTTGTTGCAATCAAACAGGTTCCTGTGGAGTCTGACCTGCAAGAGATCATAAAGGAAATATCCATTATGCAGCAATGTGACAGGTAAGTGTATACTGCAAAACCCATCATCAGTGTGCAAAGAAAAGTATTGACTGTGACCTGGCATGTAGCCACATAACAGCGATGATGTTGCCTCAATGTTTTTTGAAAGGCTGGACTTGTACAGTCAAGTTACCCCGTATCACCTGAGTCATGTTTGGGTAGTGTTAACCCAAGTGAAGGTAAGAGGACAGCAACTTAGCTTGCAATGTGAGAGCATTAAGCTAACTAAGTGAAATAACCTTGCACCTGCTGCCAGCACAGAGCAAAGTGTGTGAGCAGCTCCTGCAGTGCTCCTGATGCACCGTAACTTCTGGGCAGCAGTAACGAGGCTGTGTTAGACTTCCCCTGTCCAGAGGGGGCAGTGAATTGCACACAAGCTTTGGGAGAGAAAAATGTTAGGAGTGAGACTGTTGTTTCATTTTGTTTTTAAGGGCATGTGGATGAGAGCTGCTAATGCATGACTGCTCTTGCATGTGCACAGTGTACGTGTTGTCACCTGCTTAGGTGGCAGGATTGTACTTACAATGCAGGTTGCAGTGCGTGACAAGCTGTCTGCTGATGTCAGCATGCTGAGAATAACTTATGGGCTGATGTTTGGCTCTCTGGTTGACTTTGCATGTTTCTTATGGGAAAAGTCATTATATGGGCTCAGCTGGACAAGAGCAAGGGCTGCAGAAGACCTTCTGTCAGTGATCTTTTAGTCTGAAAACACAAAACATACAGATTTCTTGCTATGATTTGAGTTCAACCTCAAGAAATGCTATTTTGAGGGACTTCAGGCATAGAAAGCCATTTAAAATAAATGATATTAGCAATATGAAACTATGTTTTTAGTCATTCACTCTATTGCTCTTCACTTTCACTAGCATTAAGTGAAAATAAATGGTGGCAGCTAAGAAATTGAAACTTCTAAATAATTTGTTCTTGTAAAGTCGTACTGTGTGAATCAGCAGAGGTCAGATTTTCTTCTCAAACACTAAGGAGTACACTGGGGTGTGACTGGCTTCTCTATTTTGCTAGTCTTGAACTTCTTCATTAGAAAATATTTGGCAGAGCTTAGGTTAAGTGCACTTCTGTTCTTGAGCTTTGCCCTCATTAAATCAGAAAGGTTCTCTCTGTTAGTATTTTTGCTTTGCCTTTCCCAGAGTATAAGTGGTCGTTTTGACAACGCTACACTTTGTTGTTTGCCTTCTGGGCAGTCCAATAGTTGACTATATGAGGAAGATTTAGATTGTACTTAATTCCTAAAATACATTGCGTTTTTGAACCAAGTAATAGAAGCATGACAGTTCCTCATCATGAGCACAATAGCTTTCCAGCTTTTCAACTTTTGCCCTTATTTAATCTTTCTGTTTGGTTTCAGATGCTCTGCAGCAGCCTTACCAGGGTCTACCGTGATCTGTTTCTTATTCTGTTGCTGCTTTACCTACTTGGTTGCCACAGTTCAGGGAGGGAAAGCAGACTGAAAGCTAATCGCTCCTTGTTCCTGCAGGATTTATATCCAGACATTTTGCTCCCTGAGCCTCTGTGGCAGGTCACACAGACACTGGTGCCAGGGAGGCTTGTAGGACTGCAGTAGCTGCTTGCACACTCAGTGTGGTTTGGAGCACTTGGTCAGGGCTTCAGTGTTTCCATGTCTGAATTTTTAGAACCTGCGTAGGGAGGCTGCACTATTGTTTGCCTTTGCTTATTCAGTGGTGCTGAGCCTTTGTTCTTTTTTCACGTTTTGTAGTCCTCATGTGGTGAAATATTACGGCAGCTACTTTAAGAACACAGACCTGTGGATCGTCATGGAGTACTGCGGCGCTGGATCCGTGTCCGATATTATTCGGTTACGAAATAAAACTGTACGTACTCTCCTCTGAATGCCATGAATGGGGAAACAGGAGTGGCAACTCAGGAAGCTGAGCAGCATGTGCAGTGCTTTGGGTGTATTTCTCATGAGGTCTTTGGTGTGTGGATGTGAGTCCTTTGTTCCCCTAAAGATAAGGAAGCTGGTCGTGTTGATCAGGTTTGGGGTGTTTGGCTCATGTAATCACTTTGCACGTTTTTGGTAAGATGTTGGATTGGCTTTCCTGAAAACCCAGACAGGTTCTGAATGGCAGACTGCTTTGCCTTGCTTTTGACTGTTGCAGGGTAAGAACTACCAGGCGTGAAGGGCTATGGTGTGATAGTGTAAGTATGCTGGTCAAAAGCTAATTCTAATATGTAATGCTGAAGGTTGCTACCTGGGTGTACTTCTCTATTAGTCAGTATGGCAACCTTTGGTGCAGGCAATTAAATAACAGTCAGTAAATCTCAGGGAGGTATGAACTGGAATGCCACCGTGTTTCATCTCAGAAACTGAGAGGTTGACAGTAACACTTCTTTTTAGCTTACAGAGGAGGAAATTGCTACGATAGTACAATCAACACTGAAAGGACTGGAGTACCTGCATTTTATGAGAAAAATACATAGAGATATCAAAGCTGGAAATATATTGCTAAATACAGAGGGACATGCTAAACTTGCAGATTTTGGAGTGGCAGGACAACTCACAGTAAGTAAAACCAGGATGACTGTGTGTGCTTCATTTTTTCTTTCTGACATACACATCAGCATTATGTGCTTGTGGAGACTTTGAGACATTCAGAAGTGTTTTTAGCACTTTATGTCAACATAATGAGACACTGAAGCAGCAGCAGAGCTTCCTCTGTGGGAGCTGTTAGACCTAAGTAATGGTTTGTAATAACATTTGCTGTTTGCTTCTGTTTATGTCTAACATCTGCAAGCGTATTTCACTTGCTCTCTGCAGCCCTCCATACCTTTATCTTGCTTAACCTAGTAATGTATGTGTGTGTGGGTAGAAGATAATTAAGATTGCAAATCATTAATGAATACTTGTGGCTAATAACAATTGCCATGGTCTGGATCTTGATCTTCTTTTCAGGATACCATGGCAAAACGGAACACAGTTATAGGGACCCCATTTTGGATGGCTCCAGAAGTGATTCAGGAGATTGGATATAACTGTGTTGCAGACATCTGGTCGCTGGGAATCACTGCAATAGAAATGGCTGAAGGAAAACCACCGTATGCAGATATTCATCCTATGAGGGTGAGGGCTGTGACTTTTTAAAATGCATTGTGATGGGAAAGTGATTTGCTCTTAGAGCTGGGTGAGTGGCACATTGAGATGCTGTCTTGTCTGTAATTTAGAGAAAATGATTTGCTTTCTGTCAGATTTTTGTACTGTTGATTCAGTGAAAGACAGAAGGAAAATCATGATCCTCATCTATCAAGGCACAGCTGAATCTTCCAGTGCTGAGTGTGAAGAAATATACTTTATGCTGTGCATTGTACAAAATGAGATTTTTTTTGCAAGCAAGCACTTATTTTTAAGACTTTAAAGTGGCAGATTCACACCTCTTGGTGCATATAATGGCTCAGTCAGAATTGTAAGCAAGTAGTGAGGAAAGTGATGTTTCTCCATTCCCTGAGCAAATTAATGTATAAAATGTTGGTACAAACTCTTCAGAAGCAGCAAACTTGAAACACACGTCATTCTTTAGCTCCTGTGTATGCTTTTATGTATTTATGTCAGGAGGTTTTAAACTTTGTTTGGAAACCTGGAATGTTCTTCTGTTTTTAGGCCATTTTCATGATTCCAACCAACCCACCTCCAACGTTTCGGAAACCAGAGCTCTGGTCAGATGCTTTCACAGACTTCGTGAAGCAGTGTCTTGTCAAGAGCCCCGAGCAGCGTGCTACTGCAACACAGCTTCTGCAGGTCTGCCTCGTCTGGGGAGGGCATGGACTCTAGAGAAGGCTTGCTAGTGTAGGCAGTGGTGTGCCTGTTGGGCTGTTTTCATTTCTTGGGTGCTCCTTCTCATGACGAATTTGTACCCAACTTCAGCTTTTCAGTTCTTCCTTAAGATCTAGTCTGACTTCGGCTTCCTGTCTTTGTGGAGGTTTTATTTGTTGTTGTTCTTTTAACCTTTGAATTCTCACCAGCAGTGCCAAGTAACTGTCTCTTGAACCACTAAAAAGGAACTAGATGAACTTTAAGATCCCCTCCAAACTAAGCCATTCTGTGATTCTAATTGAGCATAACTGCACAGAATGATGCTGGCATTTGTTTTTTGACTGTTCACCTGTTAAGGAATACATAGAGCTTGTGGGAGGGGAATGAGCCCAAGGTGTCACAGCAGTAGTGCCCTTAGAGTGTGATCTTGTCTGTGGGAACTGGAGGTCTCCCTGCTGTGAATGCAGAAGGTTTTTTGTTTTATTTTGTTGGCTTTTTTTTAGCAAGGTATTGAGTTAGACATTAATTTTGATTGGAAGTGGGCCTCAGTAGTGGTGTTCTACTGTTACGTGTTGGTTCAGGTGCAGTGCTTACTAACTTTCACATACTACACAGCATCCATTTGTCAAAAGTGCCAAAGGAGCATCAATTCTGCGTGATTTGATTAATGAAGCAATGGATATCAAACTGAAACGGCAGGAGGCGCAGCAGCGTGAGCTGGATCAAGAAGATGAGGAAAATTCAGTGAGTATTTAATAGCAGCAGTGTGCAAAGTTCAGACTCTTGGACCTTGCGTAATGCTAAACTGCTTTGTTCCTTATTTTGGTAATGTTTTGTTCAACTGCCCGTGGGTTTTACATAGCTCTAGGGTTTTGTACTTAGGGCTGCTTAACCTGATGTTTGGGTTCTGCTCAATCTTTCTTTGAAAGGGACAGTCAGTGTGTGTGACTTAGCTGTACCTGGAGCTAAATACTAAGACCTGCCATTGACTGTGAGCAGGTAGTGGCACGTGCAAAAGACATTTCTAACTGGATAATGTTATTTATGCAGCAGTGACAGTGTTTAATTCCAGAGTCAGGTCTTAGAATGCTCTCTTGATACAAACTAATATCTGTTATGCACTATAATATAAGTGTGTTATGTTGTTTTACTGTTGTGCTTTAGAACACCCCTTATAGAAACTTTGTACTACACAAGAGCAACCGGCAGAAGTATGAGGTGAGGGCATGATGAGTGTGCAGGGGATTGCTGTGAATTTCTGTCCTGGGTGCCTTGTTCTAGTGGTTACAGCATGTGAATATGGAAAGCATGTTGAAAGCTGTTTCCTGGGCCTCTGCTTGCTTCAACCTGAATAAATGACATGGGCAGCAAAAGGCGTGTGTCACAGTCCTTTCCAGGGCTTGGACACGAGGAACGTGTTGCATACTAAAAAAGATCTATGCTGTTAATCTAGTTTTCCAGTTGAGGAATGTTTATTTATTCAGTGTGGAAGTAATTTTATTGGTTTTGTTGCCATGATGTTGACCCAAAGAGTATTGTCCTGACCGTCTCTCGTTTGTTTCTGGGGTGGTGGTGCTGAGAGATGATGTCTCTGTACAGGAGCTGAGTGGTCTCTGTCTGGGCCTGTTTGTTTTCCTGAAGCTTCTGTACTCTGTCTGCCAGCAGAAAAGTGTTCTCAAGTGCTTTTAAGTGCTGTGGAAATTTCTGCTGTAGTTCTTTGTTAAATGATGTGTAGCAAAGGAATTTATTACTTCCTCTCACCCACTCATCTCCACATAAAACATACTTCTCTTCCATTAACGTCTTGTGTAGTCTTTCCCTCCTCGTGCTATTGGCTTTGAGGTTGGGAGATATATTTATATAGACGTGCTCAACAGAGCAAAGAAAATGGATAGAGCACCAGAATGTGAAAAGGTGCCACCTGAACCTTCTACCAGTGGCACTGAGATAGAGTATTACAGCTTGTTGGGCTAGACCTGTGTTTTCCCTCCATCACTAATTCAGACCTGTAAGCCCATGCTTGCACAGGTTAAAGAACTGTGAACTTAATCCTCAAACCAAAATATGAGCTTTATTTTTTTAACATTAATTTTGAAGGTGGGATGCCCAGAAACTTGTTTTTACCAGATGTAATAAGTACCCCTGTTGTAAGCTGAGGAATTGATGACTGTTGCTGTTGTAGTGTAGCATGCTGCTGGTAAACTAGATTGTAGTCATTTTGACCTCACTCTTCACTCCTACTAGAACTTGTTTCAGAAGTTTCTTACAGATTCCGTCCCTTGAATGTTGACAGCAATAATTCAATTGCTGACAAATTAATAGCTGTTAATAAATGGTAGGATAAGAAATAGTTTTCATCTGATACAAAAAAACAATGATGAGGCTTTGATAATATATTTAATTCCTTTTTGGTTTAGTTTTCTTCAGTGCTTCTGAATTTTATAGAAATAGAACAACCTAAATGTTGAAAGCAGACTTCTGAAGCAGAGGGTAATGGCTTTGTTTGGTATGCCATGCACAGTACAGATTGAGAGCTGTTGCAGTCTCATAATTAATACCTCCTCAGTTAACTATATCCCTTAAGATGGGTTTTAGTTCCACTGTTATAACCGGCAATGTGAATAGAAACATTGATGACTGAATGAGTATTGCAGTCTATCTTGGGCTGGCTCACCAGGTCAGCAGTGAGATACTGGTTTGTTGAGAAACTTCCAGTGATTGTTGCAGTATGAAGAGTTTTCTTTACTTCTTTGGAGGTAACAGGGAGAGATCTGAGTGCATAAAACAAAGTGTTGCTGGTTTCCATGTATATCTGTCAAGATCTCTGAATAAGATTTTCCAGAATCCATGAATCCACCCTTTGTTGGCCTTCACCACCATCACTAAAAATGTACTTCTGGTATCCTTGTACAGGAAGAAGATGAAACTGATTCAGGTA
The DNA here is from genome assembly GCA_013399175.1 of Odontophorus gujanensis. NCBI lineage: Eukaryota > Metazoa > Chordata > Aves > Galliformes > Odontophoridae > Odontophorus > Odontophorus gujanensis. The sequence goes on along the minus strand of VXAB01008243.1, from coordinate 105,890 downwards.
CCATGGTGAGGGCAAGTGGGGACGAAACTGGTACCATAAGAGTGGTCAACACAATGAGCGATGGAGCCAATACCATGATAGAACATGATGGCACCTTGGAATCCCAGCTGGGTACCATGGTCATAAACAGCGAAGACGAAGAGGAGGAGGGCACCATGAAAAGTAAGAACTGATCTTACACAAATTTACTGGTAAACTGACAAAATAAAGGAAAGGCCACACTTACAACAGCTTACACATTTCAAACTCATGGGCATGCAGTGTGAAGAGCTAGCATCTCTAAAATGTGTGCATTTTTTTAAGGTACTTCAATTAGTAAGGACAACTGAATAAATGGTGGCTCTTCTGAGATGCTCAAGTTGAAATTTGTTCCACCCTAAAAGAGAAAAGCTTGCTAAGACTATTAGCTTTATCACAGGATGTAAGATTTAAAAGGGTGCTATGCTGATTGTTGATAGTCTGTGAAGGACCTCAGAGCGTGATCTGGAGAAGACTTGAAAATATTTAATTGAAAAGCTGGTAAGGAGAATGAATCTCCTGGGTGAAGTATGACTAGAAGAAAGGAAATCTTGCGTCAGTTATGAATTCTCTTAGAAATCTGTTCCCATAGAGATGGTAATCTCAAGAGTTTCAAGGCAGAGGCAGTCACAGAGGTCAGTTGGCCAGTATGGGTGTTTGTTCAAGGACTGAGAAGAGTGCTGGCTGGGGGCTTGGCAGCTGGGAAATGTGACTGTCATAGGCAAGGCTTGTTCTTTAGGTTCTTGCAGAGTTTCTAGAGGTTTCTTTGGCTGTCTGATTTTTAAGCCTTAGCTATTGTGGGAGGAAAAAAAAAATATCAGCGAGAGTTCAGAAAAATCATTTTCTTATGAAATTTTGCATTGAAAGCTTTTTCTGTGTGGGTGCCCTCTTGTGTTTGTGGGGGAATACTGCTTTCTCCTAAAGTCTGACATTTCAGCAAAGCCTGTTCCAGGGCTTTTACAAACTTTAGCAAACACCAATTCGGTGCTTTAGAAATGGATTAGAAATGGAGGCATCAACCCACGTGACAGCTTAGGGCCACGAAGCCAGGGGTGTAATGCTGCTGGGTGTTTGTGGAGCCAGGTGACTAGCAGGAGCCAGATGGGTGCTGACAAGGCTTTAATACTCAGCCAGAGAGTGGGATGCGTTAGCATGTCTGTATCAAATGAAGTCATTGTATCTGTACAGATAGAGCCAGTGTGTGCTGTTCTGCTTCATGATTTGTAATAGCAGAGGCACTGTCTGTAGGGCTCCTGCAGTGGCTGTCAGAGCTGTGGCAGCGAAGCAGCAGCACTTGGGTTATCTCTGTGCTTAATAGGTCTTTATTTTCTCACCTTCTTTTTAAGGTTGCAATACGTGTAACTCAAAAGCTCCAGTGTTCTCTTCAAGCGTGTGTACAGGGCTTTGAAGAGGCACGTTTGATAACCTTTCCTTTGCAAGAATTTAGAGTGGAATCAGGAGGATATTGCAGTTTCTTTAGCGTGGTTTAGCATCTAGCCTCAAGAGGGAGCTGCAGAACAAGCTCTAAGTGTGAAGCTCTGTGACTAGGATTCACAGCCAAGCTGGAGCAGAAGTGCTTGAGCAGCTCTGCATTCTGCAGGAGGCACTTTGAGGCTCTGGGAGCGAGTGGTGTCTGACACTGGTACCACTGCCATGGTGAGAGGGTCAGCACAGCACTGTCCATTCACACCCAGCTGTACTCAGCACGCTGCTGCAGGTTGTGCTGCGTTGCTGTAACTGAGTTCCAATAGATGTGATGCTAATGAAGACAACTGTGCCAAACTAAAACAGAACTTTTCCTTACTGCCTTAATCTCTTTCCCAATAGCATGACACCAACATTGATGCTGCTGCACCAGGAAGTTCTGTAATGGTTTTGTAGGCGTATGAAGAGCAGTGTCTTTTAGCAGCTTGCAGATATCTTTCACGTGAATTGCCTCCAGCTCTGTTTTTCAGCCATCTCCATATTCATGTTTGCTTAACGTGCAGTTAAATTGATTTAACTGTAGAGCTCATCTGCCTGCTGCAGAACTCTCTGGAGCAAATTCTTTTTGTAATCCTAAACATAAAAGTAATAATGGTATTTGGAAGCTGCTGAATGTGAAGAGGCTTCATTGATTCATATTTTTACAGAGGTCTGTGTTTTGCTTGGCAGCTTGTGTTATGACTCACAATAAAACCTGCTTTAAATCAATGAGGAAGTACAGATTTTTCTTTGCTTGGCATTGGCAGGAGAGATGAGCTTCCCTGGGCAGCTGTGAGCCACCTCCCTGACTGTGAGCTCCTGAGCTAGTCATCTAGCTCTGCTAAAAACAAACCTCTATCTTTAGCACTTTTTGCTTTGGTTTCTTTTTTTTTTTTTTTAATGTAAAAATATTTGAGACATTGAAATACAATGCTTTAGACAGCGTTGTCTTAGGAATGTCTAGCAAACAAGTTCTAATAGCCTCCCAAGTGACTCTTGCTTGAGTCAGCTCATGACATTTCAGGCTCAGAGGAAAAGCATCCTTACGTTGTAGTACTGGATGTAATATGAGGAAGTTCTTTTTGTTTTGTGGTCAACTGAGCTGCAATTCTGTTTGCTTAAACTCTTCCCTTTGCTTGGCTGTTTTTCTGGACGCTCAACATAAACATTCAGGCAGCATTAAAAATGTCACCGTGACATTCTCTTATGCATTTTCAAAGCACTCAAGTGATTGCACGAAACTGCAGGTACTAAATTGCACTGTGACACATTTTACTTACAAATCAATAGCTGCCGGATTACTTATGGATTGCAGTTTAACTGTTCCGTGAAGACTTGAGCAGCAGCTGAAGGACTGTGGGCAAACAGTGATTTGCAGTGAGGTGTTCCCGTTGTGTCTGGCAGTGCAATAGGTTTGAACTATGGATATGCCTGCAATCATCTTTTTAATTATTCTGGGTGAGAATATATAGTGGTGGTAAACTCTGTGGCGTATGCGTTGGGTCTTTAGATAGTGGAAACTTGGCATGAGTTTGTCTTTTAGAGTGGAACATTATTTTATAATACAGCAGATGAACCCATTGCCTTTCTTGGTCTGTAATGTGATCGGATCCAGGAGGAACAGGATCGAGTTAGTCTAGTGCTTGGGTCTGTCCTGTTGTCACTGCTAAAGTGCTTCATGTTTAAGCACGAGGTAACACTGGAGAATGAAGATCTGTCAACAGTGATATGAATTGAGCTGTTCAATTTTTTGGGTCGAGAGGAATGAGGGATTGGGGGAGGATGGAACTGTGGGTGTAGGTTTGTTAATGTGGCACACATGGTGATCATCTGGTATGGAGATGGCCCAGAAGCCCTAATTGATACTGCCCTCATTGATGTAATGTGCAGGTGAACGTTCTGAGTGTTTGGTAAATGTTGAAAATGAAGTTGCTAGGCTCAGCCCTTCAAGTTAGAGGTGGCCTTGGTTTTGTTACACTTTTACCATGTTTGCACTGCTAAGCTTGGTCCTGTCCTCTAAAAACGATATTCTTCCTTTTGAGGGGAGATCGGATTTCATTAGCAAATTAAACGAGCGGAGATGCAAACTTGGCAATTTCCTATTAGAAAAATGATCCAGAATAAGCTTGTTAGTCGTGGTGGCTTTGCAAGGCGCAGAGTGGATGATGCTTAAACTGGAGAAGTGTTGCTGCCAAGGTTCTGGAAGCTTTCCAACCCCCAAATTAACCTGTAATTTGTCATACAAAGCAGTGACTGCTTTAGCAGTAGCTTGAAATGAACAGCAGAATGAATACGGATAGAAGGATGATTGTGATTGCCTTAATATAATACTCCATTAAAATATGAATGGTTTGGTGCTGAGATCGCGATAGGTGATCCATGTTACCCAAATGGATAATGGAGGTTTTGGAGTGTGTAACTAAATGTTTTTTCAAAGACTCTGGATGTGTTTGCATCTGCATCCCTGCAGACGTAGCAGCTTCTCCCTGCTTAGTGTTATTAATGTCCAGTGGTACAGTTCTGTACTTAAAACAAACGGGTCCATTTAGGCGTAATTGGACCATAAACCATTCTCTGTGTTATGCATTTAAATAACACACTGCTTCTAGAATCACCTACATTGATTGAGCTCTCCTCTCACTGTAAGAAGCATTATGCTGCCACCCTTGAGTTGTGGAAAGTATAAATCTCCCCAGATAAGTCTTCCATATGTGCTATTTTTTTTTTACTTTTGTCTTAATAGCAGGCTTGCTGGCAGACTTTACATTAAACAGCAGCCAGCCTCATTTGTTCAAGAATATTAAGTTGTGTGGACGTAAGGACAGCATCCATGGGAGGGGATTATATACTCTCATTTTTGAGGGATTTTTACTTCCTTTACTTGAGTACTGGTAGACTGTTGGACTGAAGCATCACAAAGTTACCTCTGGGATCTGAGCTGGATGCTCATCCGTCTTCAGTTGCTTTGTTTGACAGAGCTCTAAGATGAAACATGGCTGTATTTTCAGAGACACTGAAACTGGAGGAAGAGGTGCTTGTGTTTTTTTTTTTTACTGTTTGTAGCTTATTCAGCTCTCCTGCATTTGTGACGGTGGGGGTTTGAAAGCAGAAGAGATGTTTTGCTTGATGGAGATGGAAAGTATGGCTGATAGAGTACTGAATAGCATACAGAAGGTGATACATTTCATGAGAATCAACCATGGGACAGGGAGTAGAGAACCACTCGAGTGCACCTGTCACATGTGCCTAAGTGTATTTGCACATGCATACAGGCAGAAGGTGACATACCTCTCTCTTCCAACAATAAACTCGTTTCCTGCTGGGTCAGAGCAAAGCACAGTTAAAGCTTTCATCCTGAGCAGCAAACAATCCCTCTACAAATTATTAGATTTTACCAGCAGCCTTTGAAGCTTTGAGGGGAAGAAGTGTTCATTGCCATGCTGCTTTCTGCTCTCTGTAGATGAGCAAATGAGTTTGTAGGGCATGAACCAAAGGGGTGGTAGCAAATACTTGCTGCTTATGTGCCATGTGGGGAGCCTGAGCTGGTGCTTGTGGCCTTGGCACTAACACTGTTTCTTATTACAGTTCATCAGAACCTGACCCAGTCCATCTGGGACATGAAATGTGCACTTCATGCACCTTCACGTCTCACTGCAGCTGTGGTGTAAATGCAGTTGGTGGACTAAATTAGTAACTCAGGCACATGAGGTTTAATGATCTAGGTGTCCACTGGAGATCCGTGGAGGAGGAGAAAGGAAGCTGCTGTAAATTCATAATATTCTCGGGTTTTTTTATGTAACAGAAATTTTAGATATCCAAGAGAAAAGGCAGTCTGGTCTTAAAAGGCTTTCATTACTGGGGTTTCTTCCTCTTTCAGCAAGTTCTCAATTCAGTACACCACAGACTGGGATGTGTGTGGGTACTCTTTTCCTTAGATGTCTCCACATTCATTAAGAGAGATGAGTTAGGATAGCCAGCATTGATACTGATGGTCATTCAGGGGCTCCCCTGTAATTGCAGGGCCTGTCAGAGACATTCTGCTTTGATTTAGTTTGAGATGGGCCATAGTTATGGGAAGGGCTCATCCTCATGAGCTTTGACATGTATCAAGTGTTATGCAGCCTGCTTTTAATGTGAGGAGATTTCAGCTCGTTTTGCCACAGGTTGAATTCATTAATGATGGAGCACTTTTTACTCTGGTTGAATAAATTGGCATCTCTCTGCTCTGCTGTATGAAATGACTCAGTCCTATTTGCACTGTACAAATTATGCTGCCCAGCTGCTGGGGTTCATCTGTGATCTCGAAGAAGCAGCCTGAAGCAAATAAAGCTACAGTTCCATTGGAAATGTTAATATTAATGAAGTGTTGCTTGCACGTAACGATCCTGCGCTGCTTTGTGCATCCTAGATATGTGAGCAATTTGTCTCAAAGTTACATAATTCAAACCAAAGCAGGCAGAGAGTACTGAGACTGCAGGGGACTAAGGCTGGGAAAGTAGAGGTCAGCGAAAGATCTGTGCTTATTTTAACCACGTAAATGGAGGTTGAAAATGGGTATGAGAACTATTTAAATTAAATAAAAATAAAGGTGGGAGTCGTAAGGAGAGAGGGTGAGCACTGGAGAGAGTAATGTTTTGACTACCTGAGGGCTGGGGCTTACTCAGGAGCGAGTGTATGTGCAGAAGTAACCAATAAGGCTTAGACTGAAGGTGAGAAAGCATATGGCTCCAGCAGAGCTGCAGCAAGGACAAAGCAGAGCAATTGCCTTACAATAGATCTTGGACCCTCGAAAGGATCTGTGTAATTGTGTGTATGATGGCAGAAGCTGTTTCTGCCAGGGGACTCTTTAGTGGCAGAAAGGCAGCAATGGTTTTGTTGTGTGTAGAGTTAACAAGAGCAGTGTTCACAGTGTCTGTGTAGAGCTCAGTTCCCTGTGTTCATAGAGTAGCCTCAGTTGGAAGGAGCCCATAAGGATCATCGAGTCCAACTCCAAGGTGACTTGTCAGCCCATGGGAGCTTGCTAACATATTTTCTCATCCTCAAAAGTATAAAGAAAGAAAAAACCCGTATACTCTCAAATTTAAGAGTAAAATTTGTCTTGTCAATGAAATTAATTCATTCTATCCAAAGTCCTTTGCAGTTGAAGAATCACAAATTATTTTACTGTAAAAGCGTCTTCCCAGGCTTTGTTCAAGGAGCTCATCATGCTTTGTTAGCACAAGTAAGTTGGTTTAAAACATTTGATCTTATTGCTCCTGACATCCTGTTAAAACACAAGTATCTTCCAAAGCTGACAACAGTTGTCTCTCTAAAGATTGCAGCTTCCTGGAATCTTGACAAATATGTGTTCATGTGGCAAGTAGCTGATTTCAGTTGGATATTGCTAATGTAGTAATTCATCACTTCATGGTTGCTGATTTAAATTACCTTCTTCATAGATGAGTGTTCCCCTTATGAAATGCTATGAGTGCCAGTTCTAAAATGTACTGCTAGATCCAGCAGTGGTTCAAAACATGTTTGTAGTGGGATGTCCTGGCTGCTCCACATCTCCAGGCTGCTTCCCATTTGTGTGAGAGAAGGGAGGGAATCTCTCAGTGTGGCTTTGAGAGTAGGTATTTTAAATAATGCAGTATTCACTTAAGTACCTTGAGTAAAGAGTAAATGTGTTCCTGAGGATATGTTTCTTTCTTGTGATAGGCTGTGATTCTGGAATTCACTCCAGCTGGTGTAGCTATCTCTTTGAAGAGGGGAGGATAACAAAACGAGGATTCTTCTGCTGTCAAATTGAGTAGAGAAGAGTAATCTTAGAGAAAAGCAGGAATTATAGTTTCATTGCTCAGCCTTCAGTCAGATAGAAGGACTTATACATCTACTTTCCTTTTGAAGGATTCCTTTGAAGCTCATGAGCTTCTGAAATTTTTCACTTGTGAGAGCTAATTTGACAAAATCAGCAAAATGAGTACATTCATTTCTGGGACTAGATGATGCTGAATGATCTGGTTTCACCAGCACTCCTTGCTCTTGGAGGACAGGCTGAATCTTGTGCTGGTTTCACTGGCTGTGCTATTTCTTCCTGATCATTCCTTTTCCTGCGAGCCATGATATGGAAGTACCAACGTGTGGAGTGCTCTCCACACCTCCTTTGTCCTCTCCTGCTCAGTGTGAGAGGTCTGTGTGCTGCAGCCTTTGTCATCTTTTGGCTTATCTGGGCTGATTGCTTTTTGAACTTTTCTAAATATGACTTGATACCAGGCAGCACTGGTATAGGAACACTTTATGGTGTATGTAAGGCTTCTGCCCTTTGCTGTAGGGCCGAACTCAGCATGGCTTTAGGAGTACTGGGCACTCTGTGTGCCTAGCCCAAACCTGCAGTTCTGCAGTCAGCTGGACTGGTTCCAGCAGAGCTGCGGTGTTCCATTTGTGTAATTAATACAGCTCCTAAAAGATGATGGCACATCTCGATGGCAGGCTGCTAATGGCTCCACGGAGCTCTCGCAGCACAGCTTTATACCCTGCTCTTCAGGTTTCAAAATAGATGCCCAGAGATGCCTTTCTTGTCACTGCAGGATGACCTTCTAATAAAAGACGCTTCTCTGCCACAGCTGTGATCTCACTTTCTGTCAACTATTCGTATTTTAGTCTAACCTTACAAACCTGGAAACTGAAATGCTTTTTGGCACAGGCGTGCTTAGTGCATTGTCATCTTGGCAGCACCTGATCCTGCAAATAGCAGTGGTGGAGTTTTGTCTTCGGCCGCCTGTGACCAAAATCTTAAAATTACAGTGGTGTGATCCTTCTGTTCAGTTAACAGTGGCTCGTCTTCAAAAAGAAGGCACCATGTGGGTGACAGGAAGGCAGGCCCGGCTCCTGTGGGGCAGTGGGAGACCTCATCAGGCCCCTCCTGCCCGGACTGTACCAAGCAAACCCATAGCTGTTCCCCTCCATCCCAGCTTCCAGCCCATCCTAGCCCCAGCCTTCTGCTGTGGCCTCTTGGTTGCATGCACTGATGGGGCCAAAAATCCTGTGGTACTCTCAGGATTATAAGCCACTACTGCCACTTCATTTGCTTCCTTCTTTGTCGGTTTCATATCATCATGAAAGCAGAAGGTTTAGTAAATAAAACTTATTTTCAGATGTGCCTTGTGATAATTCATAGAATCGTTAGGCTTGGAAAAGACCTCTAAGATCATCAAGTCCAACCCCAGCCCACAACACTGTGCCCGTGTTCCTCAGTACCACATCTCCACGGCTCTGGAACACCTCTGGGGACAGTGACCCCACCACCTCCCTGGACAGCATGACCCATCACCACTCCTGAGAAGAAATGTTTCCTGATATCCAGCCTGAACCTCCCCTGGTGCCTCTTGTGGCCATCACCTCTCAACTCATCCCAATTACCTGGACACAAGTATTGCAGTTGTGGATAAAATACATACATGGGAACCGAATGTGATTAAGTCTAATCCAGTGGCACCTTGTGTGGGGCATTTGCTTTCAGCTTCTCCTGTGCTTGTAGTTGTTTTCTAAGTGTACAGTGCAAGCTTAATGTAGATGGCTTTTTCATCTAGGAAGCCCAAATTAAATTTGAGACCTAAGCTGGCTCTCAGTAAGCTGTGTATAGATTAGCCTGGGTCATTAGGAATTCATTTATTTTGATAAGATTTGTCAGTGTTAAATGTTACCACGATTGGCTGTAGCATTAACTTAGCCTTGCTTCAAGCTGGCTGGGCTGCCAGAATGCAAGTGGTGTATTTACTTCATTCTAAATAAATGTTTTATCACTTAGCTGTAATTGGATTGCTATTGTATTTCAGTAATTATTCCCAATAGCAAATCTGTTCTCTCCTTCTCAGACATTTCGTGACTGACCTTCATGCAGTCTGTCTGAAGACGTCTTTCTTCATCTAATTCTGCACAAGTTGTTTTTTTGGTGTGGGTTTTCTGTTTTTGTTTTTGAAGGGGAATTAATGCTAGGGATAGCTGAAATTTGTTCCCTTTAGTGTGTCTGCAGACAAATAACTTCCTAAGTATTTAATGGCTGAACAAGGAATTCATACACTTCTCTGAGGCTCGGACATCCTGCCAGCGGAGTTCTGGATCACTGGGTAGCAATTTTATGCTCAGGAATGATATTCTGTGATTAAATCTTAATGGATTTCCGGAGGAGGTAATATTTTTTTTCAAGAGGAAGGCACTGCTGTGTAACTTGCAGCCTGACAGCTCTTTTGTGGTAGTCTTCTCACCATGCAGGCCTAGAGAGCCTCTGCAAGGATGGCTCTGTTTGCTCTGTGTACTTCTGGGGCTCTAAAGGGCTGGTTGGTTGGCTGCCAGGCAGATGGGGTTTACTTCAAGTTTATGGCATTCAGCAGTGAACCTGTTCCCACAGTCCAGAGCTGTGCATGTGTTTGGCAGTTCTGCCACCCAATTCTGTTAACTCTGGTCCTTGGACCCCCAGTCTTGCTTTCTGAAAGTTGTGGTTTCTGCACCGGATTAAAATCTGTTTTGGAGTAGGTGGACCTACTCCACCTACTTTGTTGCAACAGAAACACTTGGTATTGTCTCAGTACTCACCTCAGTTGGACTCACAGGTTTTTATGAGGCGCTTTACTGTGGGGAGCAGCACTGTGGCATTAAGTTCTGAGTAGTTTTAATTGGTGCTGGAGACCTGTTGCTTGATGTTTGCTGGGCTCATTTGATGTAGTGATACTGACGTGACAGGAGCAGGAGTTCAGGTGATGTGAAGGTTGGAGGAAATGGGACAAGTGCTCTTATCCATGATCTGACCAACTGCATGACATCCCTGTTTACCTGGTGGGACTGCAGTTGTACTGGTTCATTGCTCTTAATGGTCAGCATTGTTCTTCCTTGCGTTGCACTTCTGCTTGTTCTGAGGAGTGATTTAGAAATGCTAGAGCAAGGTGAACCTAGCTGTACTGAAGTGCTGTGCTCTTGGCTGTCTGCTGTGCTGCCCTACAGGTGAACGTTTCCCTGTTATGGTGTTTGGAAGGCTTACAAGGCTGCTCTTCAGAATCCAGGTGTATTCAGACATTTATTGAGACTCCCCTGTTTCCCTTTATATTCCTTACCTGTTTGTTACTGACTCAAGTTTCTGAAACGTGGTCTGAATTTGGACAATAAATTTATATATATGGTTTATTCAAGTAATCTAATAAGACAGTATTTCCAGAGGAATCAGCTTAAGCTAGTACTGTTAACATGATAGCTTACTAACTGATTGCTTCTAAAGAGAAAGCTGCTTATCAAATTGCTTTACTTATCAAATTATCATCAGTACTTTCTACTCAAGAAATCTAGAACCTAACTTTTCCTACCCAAGACAAACTAGGAACTGTATGGGAGGCAGACATGGCAAGCCTTACTTTTGAACTGTTCTATTCATAAATATAAATGTGAGTTTGTTGAATTAGCTTGTAAACTAATGCTGTTCGGTTTTGGCATGTGTAGTGTTTGCAGTCTGCACCCTGGCTGGATGAAGAGCTGCAGCAGTAGGTGGCAGCTTCCTTGCAGCATTCAATGCCCAGAGCTTGGTTACCTGGTGGCACGGTTTGGGGGACAGATTGCAGCTCTAGGGCCCCAGGTTCCAGCGCTGTCATCACATGTGTACTGGACCTTAAGCTTCCCCTTCTGTGTTTCTGGATCATTCATAATAGCTCTACATCTGAACAGGTGCTGAAAAATTGTACTTCAGCAGTCCTGTGTGATTTAGTGTCTGCTAAAAAGATGAACTCACTTTTGGGTGTGATATGGGGCAGCATAACTGAAAGTATATCTTTAAAACTTCTGTGCTTTTTTTTTCTTATATTTCCAGGGAGAGATGAAACGATGCAGCCAGCCAGACCATCATTCCTGGAATATTTTGAGCAGAAAGCGAAAGAGAATCAAGTCAATAACTTGGGGAAGAATGTGTCTGGCCAGACAAAAAACTCATCTGATTGGAAAGTACCGCAGGATGGAGACTATGAATTTGTAAGTCTATACTATGAAATTGAATCAGTGTGACAATCTTTAAGTTTTAGTGAGAACTGCTGTAAGATTATTTCTTGTTTTGTCAGACTAATGGGAAACTTGAGGAGTTTGTAATTGCCAGTGCACTTGGGTGGGTCGTTCTGAAAAACTCATTTTCTTTAGGTATTTCTCTGTTATTGTAACCAGTCATTATCTGTATACTATTCTTGCTTAAAAGTGAACAGGAAAAAGAAAAACCTGAGGACACTAAGGTAGAAACTTTGATGCCTCAAATCCCCATTATACATTTAAAATAAAATAGAAAAATGGAATTCTGGGTGGTAGTTGGAAAATGTTAATCCTGAATGCAGAGTGTGTGACAAAAAGTAACCAACAAAAACAGCCACAGTGCTACAACCATTGGATGGCCTTGTTTTTCTCAAGCTTCAGCACTGGGTTTTGGGTTACTGTGTGAGCATCAAGCTCATCTTCATTTTTCATACGAATCTGCAGTTTCAGTCTTTTCTGATCACCCAAACCATAGATTTTCCGGAAGTTTTCAGAAGTCAGAAGGAAGATCCTAAGTTCTGTGTTCCATTATTTATAAGCTTTCTGAGGGAAAAATTCTGATGGGAGTTAAAATACCAGAGGAAACGTGCTGTGCTGAGCACCGTTCCCCGCACTGCGTTTTCTTTCAGTGATGCTTCAGTGCAAGCACTCACTGCTCTGAGTGTGTACGCCCTCACTGAGTGTGCTGGTGCTGCCCGTGATTCAGGATGTCACGCTGCACTCAGCCCTTGGTGAGCTTCACTCCACCTTCACAAAGCCGTGCAGAAGGCGAGCTCCCTCTGCTCGTCACGACATGAGACAGCAGAGGAGATGCATCACTTTGTGGCTTGAACAACAGCAGGAGCCATTCGTTCCGGTTGCACCGATTGGGTAGGCTGTTGTTGTTGTGTATATTCTGCAGTTCTTGCTGCTACACCTCTAGTTTTGTTCTTTAGGCAGGGAGGAGCAGAGGGGACCTGCTACACTGCTTCCCTGTAGTCCTTTGCACTATATTATGTGTAGCCTGAAGGCTCAAACAGACTGCATGGGCATGCTTTGCAAAAATAACCTGCACGCTGCCTTGTCAGCCTGTGCATCACAGGGGCCAAGCACACGAATCCAGTCTGGTGAGGTGTGCAGCGCAGCTCATTCACCTTACATTCTGTAACTTAATTCAGTGATACATAATTGTTTTGAAGACAGGCAGTTTGGGAACAACTTAATTTTTTTTTATTTTTTTTTGTAGTCTGCAGAAGATATCACCCAGGGGAAAATGTGCTTTAATTATTTTTTCTTTCTAATTTGGTTAGTATATAGCAATCGCCCTTGTTTTCAGCAGGAAGGATATGCTCCACCAGCAAGATGTAGGTGCAGGCTTTGGAACGTGCAGAGCAACTGTTTGACATGCATGTGACCTTATTTACTAATTTCCATTAGTGCTGAAGTATTGCCACGTGCATAGATTACCAGTGTGCTGTGAGCAATAAAAGCAAACCGGAAAATGTAGGAATAAATCAGGCCTTGGGTCACCTTCATGTAGTAATTTGTAGGCAGCTCTGTATATTTCTCTAGTTAGAGTATGAACGTGCTGGCCTGTCCTGCATGCAGATCTTGTAACAGAGCTGCACTCACGCCTCATCGCTTCCTTTTTTTTTGTGGGACAAGGAAAACACTTGAAAACAACACATGGGGATTTGTATTGCCCTTCTCTGGGGTGTGGAAGTGATAACCTCCTGGTGCAGAACCTAGTCCAAGACTTAACAACTGGATGATTTCTCCTGTTTGGCTGAGAGGAGGTCCATGTGATGGGTAAAAGCTGTGGGTAAAAGTCATGTTTATTAATGCTTAGTAATTGAAAGCATCGATGCAGTAAGCTTTGCAGAATTGGAAGGAATACAGCCATTAGGTGCATGAAGTTCATCTATCCCAGAATTTCCCGTAGCTGTAACTTATTTCTGCACTGCCAAGGTAAATAGGTTTGAGCATTGTCTATAGGGTTTGCAGGATTCCAAGCAGAGACAGGATCAGTGAGGTGCTCGGTACGTGAGAGTGCCTCCAGAGCCTCAGGAAACAATTGAAATATTATTGCTTTGTGCTGCTGCAGCCTAAATAAATATGCCTTGTCTTCTGTTCTGAATTCCCCTCCTTCCTCTGTGAGTGGCACCTGGGGTCTCCCATCTTTAAAGAAAAAAGGGGAAAAAAAAAAAACAATATTGAATTACAGATGGTTTTTGTCTTTTCCCTTGTCGTAAAACCGTTTGACCTTTTCTGGACTAAAATTGTTGCTCTGAAGCAGGCAAATAAGAAGCTATTTATATCACAGGGCAGTGTCACGTTAGATAAGGGTTGGTCGAGCCCCATACACTGCACAGCTGAAAACCCAAAGATCCTGTTCTGAAAGGTGATTAACTCCCTTCCTCCAAAACACGGTGCTCTAACCATGCCCTGCTTCTCATCTAAGTTGGCATCAGCCCGATGCATCTCCAGCCTTAGATTTCTGAGGTTGAAATGAGGGATAAGCTGATGCCCAGTGGTATTATTGCTTCTCCTCACTCAGGTTTCAGCAAGGATCTCTGAAGACTTTAGCCCTGCTTGATTGCAGAAAGTATTTTCAAAAGTGTCGTGATTATTTACCGTGGAAAACAGTTCTAATTATGGGCAAGGCTTCTTGCTGCAAGGAAGAATATAATAACAACCTCTGGTCTGGAAGTGCTGCAGGGTAGGCTGCTAATGGGCAGGCTGCGCTGTGCGTGTGGTTCCTAACTGCCATAATCACTTCTCAACATTTTTGTCATTGAATTTAATTTTGCCAATGCACATTAGTCACATACTGTTGCACAGACTTAAATTAATAATGCTCGAAGATTTGTTTAGATGTTGTCATGCAGTTTTTTCCATTCTAATCCTTCAGTGGTACCGTAGCACACAGCAGAATTAATTGTGCGGTGTTTCCTACTCCTGAGCACTTCTGAAGGGTTATTTTTATTCATGATTCTTAAAGCCTTGTAACTGCTCTGAGCAGGCTAGTATTGCAGTGACACTTGTGACTAAAGTGGGATGATTTTTTGTTATTATTGCCATCAAGTTTGTTATTGTCCTGCTCAAAAGACTGTCCTTCTGTTTAAGCCTGTTGTAGCAGGTACCCCTGGATCATCTATAGCACTGATCACTTTGCTGGAAGTCTGTTTCGTTAGCAGGGTAGCAGGTTACAGCCATTCGTGTCTTGTGGGACGTTTGGCAAACCTGGAACCTTCTCAGCTGGGGATGTGGAGCCAGTGGTACCTAGGAGAGAGCAACAGAAACACGTTTCACCTTTGAGGTTGTGATTTGCTCAGAGACAAAGCAATAGTCTGGGAAACTGTCAAGGGAATATGCCAAGGAAGTGTATTTCGTCTGTGTTTAATAAAGTACATTTTTTTCAGGTATATTCGCAGCTGTTGGAGCTCTCTAATGATCTGTACTGCATGAGCTGGTATCTCAACGACAGCCTCTGCTATGTAACTTTGAAGGCTTCAGATTTAGAAGGCGTTATATCCATTTCTATTTACCTGATAGAAAACTATTATTTTTGTCTCTCTGTTTAAGCTGTTTCTAGCCAGAGCTATTGCTTAGATCTTCATTTTACAGATATAAGAAATGAAAGCATCCTCTTCCTAAATGAGGATATAATTCTATTTGCTAAAGCAGTAAAGAAAACTTAAATTTCTTAGTTTATTGAGATAGTGTGCCGTTATGTGCTCCTATCTGGGATATACTGTTTTTTAATAACACCCTCATTTCTGTGCTTCTAGTTAGTAGCATGAAGCATTACACAGGAAACAATGACAAAAAAAAGAAAATCAAAACTGATCTTTACCAGCAGAGAGGCATACTAGTCTCGTAAGTGTCTTCAGCTTGTTCCATTGCACATAGGGCTGTTGGTTGGTGATGAAATGGTGTGTGTAAATTCTTTCTTTCCAGTTTAGAGGATTGACTTGATGCTGAGTTTGCAAGAGCATGAGGTTCTTACTGAAAAGTGTATAGAAAGTGTAATTCTTTTGGAAGCAAATTAAATCACATAAGGATCATGACATACTTTTGAGCCTGATACCAACCTAGTGATGCCTGCAGATCAGGATCTCCATCTGTGTGTCAGGGAGGTTCAGCAGGGAGGATGCTGGCCTGGATGGCTCAGTGTAGGCTGCAGTCATAAGCCAGAGAGCTGCTGTGAACCCGAGCTCTGTGCTCTGCTTATCCCTGCTGCTGAGAACACAGAGCTGGTGCTCATGCATGGCCCTGCTGCTTCCCCAGTGCAGCTGCTGGGTGCTGTGCTTCCTCTCCCAGCTCTGGGCTGCAACCATCTGCTTCTTCCTTTGGAAGTGATTTATAGGGAGGGACTGCTAGGGGGCAGGTGATTTATTGTTTATCAATAACAGTAAACACATTCTGCTTTACAATGACCAAAGGCTCTAATTTATTGTATTCTGTCTGTGAAGATGTCATTTGTCTTGTGAACAGCGTGTTGTCTACCAGTACCTGGAACATTCATTGCCTTTGGTTTCTCTGAACATTCATTTGGATAGCATTTATTAGCAATCCAATGTTGGTGCTTTATAGCCACGCTGCCTGTTGTCTGTCCTTCTTCGGTTGATTAAAAACTTGGGAGTATTTTCTATACAGTTGCAGGCTTTGAAAACAATAGCAGACTCATAGGTGGTTCTTGTTTCGTTGAAACTGGTCCTTGGGTCTCTTCTAGCAAAAGGAGAAAGGCATGCTGAGGATACGTGGGTGAGGCAAATGCTGGAAGGAAGGCACTCTCATGGTATGAGTAAGCTGTTGTGTGACTTTTTAAAGTTTATCAGTTTATAATGTATCCTGCCTCTAACACGATCCAGCGAGCTTTATCTCTTTATTACTTGCCTCTGTCTTTTAAGCAGCTTGGTTTAGGTGTCTCTGCACTAATCTTTTTTGTTCCTCTTTTCCCCCACCTAAATTACTCCCGTGAATAATCTGAGCTGGTTTACTAAGGCTCCAGAAAGTCTGTCCACTTACAAAAAATCCTTCAGGGCGTGCAGATTTGCAGGTCGTTCAGAAGTTCATTGAGAAGCAAGTAATCTCCACTTCTATTGATTTGTGAATCTTGTGATACATTCCTTATCTTCTAGGGAAGCAAGTTCCTCTGACCCTCGCGTGATGAATGAGGATTGGTTGTTCCAGAAATTAGCTTGAATACATACGGTTTTGTGCAGGATAAAAGGGAAGTTTGGTTGAAGTAGAGCTTTTATTTTGTTGTTCATGATATTATTTTTTTAGGCTGTTGACCAGACACTCAGTGAACCTTCAGAATTTTCTGTTCAGGAGTTTCTCCCCTTTGTGTGCTGTGGCCTCCCCTTTTTTCCAGTTATTTCTCAAGCAGCAACTGATCCAAATAGTTTTACTTCAATCCTAAATTGAGCTTATTTACTAGAATATGGATCAGTTTGAGAGAGAAAGCCAGATCTGGGATGGCTGATGGGTATTCCTGTCCATGTTCACCAGAGCTGTGGCAGATTCCTGGCTGGGATGCAGGCAAACTGAAAGGTATTTATTTGTTTGTTCTGTGCTGATTCTAAATGAAAGCTTTCTCTTAATGGGAGAGCACTGAGACCACCACTTTTTTTTGAAAGACAAGATTTATTTTTTTTTCTGACAAAAGTAAGCAATCCAGAACAGAAAACTCACTTCCAAAACTGTACCCTAAACCACATCTCCTGCTAATGGAGTGAGATCTGGAAGTGTATTGCCTGGACGTGATCTCTGCTGTGAAGTATGATTTATACAAAGAGACAGCTTTTTGAGATGTTTTATTCAACAGTTTTAAATGTCACCTGCCTTGATTTATAGCATCAAGTCCCTTAAATGGATTTCCTTTTTTTTCCTTCAGCCATCTGCCAAAATTTTTTAAAGCTCTGCTCATCGTTTGTTCTTCTTTCCAGTGTTACCTTGCTGGTGTGCTTAGCACATCCCTCCCTGAGAACTCTTTAACCAGTGACATCTTTATTAAGGAGAAATGGTTTATTTTGTTACCTCCTAATCAAACATACCGTCATCTTAAAAATAAGCCCTGGAACAGCTTGCTTGTCTTCTCTTTTCTTGTGTAAGTGGTCTTGAGTCTTTTGTAACGTTTGCATGGAGGAGCACTCTCTCAGCCCTACTGCAAACCTCCTGCATTCGTGGCTGCTTCAAAGCACTGCTAAAAAAAAAAGCGAGCTCCACACCACGTAGGTTTCATAAACCTTCCTCAATTCCCTTTGTAACAAGATCAGAAGGTGTTTGGCTTTATAATTTGTTAGCAATACTTGAAATGGGAGGAATAGTGCAGTGGCTTGAATTTTCTATCTGCTGTAGAAGAGAATAGCTTTCTGTCCTCTTCTATTTTCTAACAGGGTCATTGTTCACCACCTGCTTTCACTTTGGTGCGTACTGACATTGATTGCAAAGCACTTATTGCTCCGACTTGCTGTCAGAATTTCATTTTTGCTGTATTTTTGTCTGTAGCAGGCCTTCTGTGACATAAGGCTTTCAAACGAAACTTGCAGTGAGTGGGAAGTAAAGTGAGTCGCTGCTGTTTGCATTGAATTGCTTAGGTCACAGCCCTTAATGGAGAGAGAAGTAATGCAGCCTGGAATCAACTTCTTACGAAAGTATTTAGAGTTGTAAACACAGCATCCTGGCCTGTCCTTTCCTAATGCTGTGTTCAATCAGCTGAGGCTGAAGGGTGTGTGGAGGAGCAGAGTGACCAGCTGTGCAGGCAGGCGGTGCGAGCACTGCGTTTGTCTCAGTGCTGTGTGCTTATGGTCAGGCTGCAGCGTGCATTGCTTTGCTGGGAGCAAGGGAAGAGGAATTAATAATTGAAGGTGTGATGCTGGAAACATCTCACAGCATACTGAGTTCTTTAGAAAACCTGTTCGAGCCTTGTTATGCCCTGAGACCTGTTTTCAAGCCTGGGTGTGTTCTTGGCACAGTGCCTCCTTGAAAGAACATTGCTGCTTGGATGAGATCGATTGGAAATGCTTCTAAAATCTTCCTGCAGCTCATCTGTCAGCACGAATGTTTGTGAAGGGTAGCACTGCTATAAAAGACAGGTTTGCCCAGGTTTCTCATGTCTCTAGCAAGGAGGGCTCCTCTTGGTGACTCAGCAACAAGAGCCCGATAAGGCTGCTTGGGATTGCCTCGGAGGATGGAGTCTGTGGACAGAGGGAGGAGGACAGGGATGAAGCCTGCATCCAGCCTTGTGTGCATCCCGGGGCCTCACCCAGAGCTGTGTTCTTTGCAGCAGCAGAGGCAGCTCTGACTTCTGGACCTGGTGTGTTTGCCTTTGTGCATATTGCAGTAAATCCTGCAGAAGAGCCTAGATGGTGCTCACTCCTGGTGTTTGGTGCCTGGAACTGCTGGGTGTCTCCAGTTTACCTCAGCAGGGGACTGTGCAGTGGGAGTTTTGTCACGTTTGAGGCCTCTCCAGCAAGCAGAGTGCTGGAGTTTGCAGTGAGCTGTGGGAGCGCTGGGAGCTTCGCCCCAGCTCATCTGTGCAGTGCTGAGGATGATCCCAAGCTTTGCTCTTCAAGAAAGAGGGAGGAAGACTCACTTAGCACACACAGAGTCTGAAGAATATTACTGAGAAATAGTGTGCTTAATTCCTTGCTTTTCATCTTGCCTTCACACGGTGTCATGATAAATAGATGCCTAAGCAATAGCCAACGCTTGAGGAAAGCTCTCATGGCAAAGCATGTGGGTTCGTGTGACAGGGGTTTGAAGTAGATGGCACATTCACTAGAGGGCCGTTCTGAAAAAGTATTTGTCTCCAAGATATCAAACATATACCTCTGTTTTCAAAGCCGACAGCCTCTCCTGGGGTCATGCAGCTATTTGTCTTCAAAACGCCCTTGAAATCCCCGCAGTTGTCTTTCTGCACAAAAACATTGACTTCTCCTGCTATCTTTCTCTCATCCATTTTGCCAGATCACATTTCCTTTCCAGTGGTGGAGGAGAGGCAGAGCAGTGGCAGTGCTGTTCTGTCACTTGCTTTTGGGCATACAGCATGGGGAAGCACTGTGGCCCTGCTGCAGGCCGGCCCTGCTCAGGAGCTCTCCTGGGGCAGGAAATAGATTAGGAAGGACTAAGACTGAAATTAAAAGCACCAGTTGAAAAGAGATTAGTATTTGCCAGGGATGATTTAATCTCTGAAGATGAAACTGCTTGTCCTAAGCTGTTGTTGTATCTCACTAGACCAGCTTCAGTCTTCCAGGAAAAGCGGAGAATTTCAGGTTGGGGATACACTTGTTCTTGTGCCTTACCTTTATTTTCCCTAATAACTTTCACTTAGTGACTCTGAATTTCTTTCCAGTGTCTTCCAGAAGCAAAGCACTCAGTTGGTGATGTGATGCAGACAGCATTCACCTGCTGAGCAACCCCAGAACAATGGGTACAGCTCGAGGTTGATGGCACTGCTATGCTCCGGGTTGGAGCAGAGCAGTGTGAAAGAATCCCTCAGACTTGTGGTGTTACTGCTGCTCCTGCAGGTATTCTGCTGCACTCAGAATAAGTGATCTTGAAGAAATACATTCATTTTTAATAAGTGAGTGAGTAGAGCCCAGTGGAGTCCCTAAACAAAGAGTGAATCTGTCCGAGAAAGAATTCTGTTACAGACCCACATACCCTTGCAAGCAGAACTTTGTTAGAAGCCTCACATTGCTGGAGACATGTATTCACTTTAAAGAAATCAGCATTTTCTGACAGACTGCATTTCTTAAAAAGAAAGGGGAGAGGGAGGCAACTTGGCCAGCTGTGCACTTAGCAGTTGATTTGTACAGCTAGCAGGATCTTCAGTGATATGATTTATTTTAGCATGTCCAGAGTATTTTGATACTCTTACTTAAGGAAATTAAAGCATAATCACTTAGAGGGGGGTTGGACCTGCTGTGCTTTTTCTTTATCCAATCTCTGCCCAGCAAGTGTATTTTATAAGCAGCCAATGCTCCTTTTTTGCTACTTTTTTTTCCCCTTCTTGTCCAGACAGGCTGACCTTTCTGCTTGGTTTGTAATTCAGTTACTGAAATAAAACCAGTGAGATAACTTGTCTTGGTGGTTATAGGATTACTCAGCCACTCTTAAGTCCCTGAAGGTTCTTAAGGTTTGGACCTCCTGAAGTTTCCTGCTGCAGAGCAACTCCAAAATGATTTGTCATTCCCTTTGTCTAGGTTAAGTGTCTGTAGTACTTGGGATGGTTTTGGAAGTGAATAATTGATATAAAACTAGAATAAAAGAGAATTAAATCTTGGAGCTCTGAAGACTAAAGTGCAAAAAAGATAAAACCCTTTTTTTTTTTTTTCTGGCCAGTCATATCAATGAGTATTCCTTTGGATGTTTTGGTTTGGTTTTTTTTCCCTTAATACAATTTCTGTACATTACTGAGGGTAATAACCCTGTGTAGAGGCCATATGGTTGTGCTGGCAGTGGCACTTCCTTGAGCCTTTTAGGGGTTGCAGTAAGGAGCAGTAAGGTGCAGCTCTTGGCTGCAGGCAGCTCCAGGATGCCAGCAGTGCTGCTGCACGGCGTGGTGCTCTCACAGCTGGGCCATCTGTGCCCTGGGGATGCTGCTGTGTGCCGGTACGTTTGCAGAGCCCAAGCTACCAGCGAGGTCTGTGCTTGCTGTAGTCCTCTGCATATTGGATTGGGAGTTTTCTGACACCCTGCCAACAGCAAAGCTCCCCCCAGCTCTGCAGGCTTCAAGGAAGCGGGACAAACCTGCAAACTGGAGAAGGGCAGCCAGCAGGGGAAAGATGCCTCGTGGGCGATGAAGGAGCAGATGCGTATCTGAAGTGTGTCTATTTATCTCTTCAATAGCAGTGACAGAGTTAGCAAATGTGCTGGAGCAAGGTCCTTGCTGAAGCAGCAGGATCAAACCGTGTGGATATAAATAAAGCCTGAAGAAAGAGAGCGCATGCTGCAGAAGAGACAGATCCTGAGCTGGAGGCAGCTTCTACCTCAGCCAGTGGTGAAGGATCTCCTGCATTGAGGTAGTGCTGGTGCTGAGACAGATCCCCAGAAGCCCATCGCTGTCCTGTGGCAGCTTGAGGGCAGCCTTGCTAAGGCAGTGAGCTGCTGGGCTGGAAGGAGGGCCTGCAGAAGTCCCCAGCTCAGAGCTAGCCCTGCCTTATCAGCAGAGCTACACGTTGGATAGCCAGGATCCTCACCAGCATTGTACCAGGAAGGTGTTGTGTTGAGGGACATGGTTTAGTGAGAACTATTGGTGATAGGTGGGCAGTTAGACTGGATGATCTTACAGGGCTTTTCCAACCTTGGTGATTCTATGATTCACTTCCAGGAGCCTTAAAACTCCACCGCTGCAAAAGTGAGATACAGATATCCAGAGCTGGGTGCACTGGTGCTTGCCTGTCCTCCACAACAAGGCACGTTGCTGTGTTACTGCTTAGCACTGACTTGGGTTGACTTGGCCTCTGAAGCATATGATGATCTGCTTGAAAGTTGGGCTCACGTCTCTTGTGTGAAGTCATCTCCTGTCCACACAGGGTGGTCTGAAGCTGCTGTCTCCAGATGTGTGCTCTATTGCAGCAGTCCTTCCTTATGGAAATCCTGGACACAGTGCTGTTCGATTTGTGCTGGATGCTTGCAGCCCAGGGTGTGTTTTGCTAAATAATTAAGATGCATTAAAAGCAGAAGCTTGTGCTGCAGAGACTTATTTTTCAAATCCTTTGAAAGATTAATATCTGTATTTTTAATCTTGCATGAAATCCCACAGTGAGTGCATTTCACCCGCCGCTTTCATAACGGTATGAAACTTCTCATGCTAAAAAGGGGGGAGGTCAAGGTAATTAATGTTCGTGTTGGTGCTGGGGTTCTGATGTACTGCAGCCTCTCCATAGCACAGCTACAGACTGACACGTGTGAGGCTGTGGGGACCTGGCAGTCACCATGAGAAGTGGGCAGGGAGGGGCTGCAGGTTCCTAGATCCCCGTGTCCCTTGCTTTGGGCACGAGGTGACGGTACGTAACCAGTTAATGCCTGCTCCTGTGTTCCATCCAGGCCTCCTGACGCTAGGAACATAAATGAGAACAAGGCACTTAATTTTTAGATCAGTGATTGAAAGTATGCCAAATGGGATTGAGCCAGCATTTCAGGAAAAACGCTAAGGGAAAATGGCATGCTATTCCAACACCAATTTATATCACCAGTTTCGAGACCTGGACTCTGGAGCACTGCTTAGCATGAGAAATCACCCTCTTCATTTAATTTTGGCCTGAGAAATTGAATGCTTAAAAAAAAAAAAAAAAAAAGCGTGGATAGTACTATTGAGTGATCTGTTTCCTCCGGGTGTATTTGGTACGAGCATTTAATTGATGCCGTGCTTAAACAGCCCTTCAATCACAGAAGCATAATTCCAGAATAACCCAAGTCTGCGGCCCAAAAATCAAACTCTGCTTGAGGAAGTGATAGAAGAAGGGTTCGAACATTGAGGTGGATGCACGTCAAATGGAGTGGCCAGATCCTGAAAGAGGAATGTAGGCATTGCCCCAGGATTTATCGGAGGGAAAACATCTTGGCAGCATTGCTGCTGCTCTTTAACCAGGCTGCTGGCTGTGCCTCACTCCTTCCTGGTCTTTGTCCTTCATGATTTCATTGCCGTGCGTTGCAGTGGCTCTCAGGTGGCCTGGTGTTGTCCAGGTGACTACTGTTCTTGCTGGACTCGTGTCTGATTTTGGAGTGCCTGGCTTTTTATATGTGATCTTGACTTCCACGTTCCTGCTGACACATAACTCCTGTGGCACCCAGGAGCTGGTGAGCATCCTTACATCTCTGTGCTCTCAGCAGGTCCCACATGTCTGCGTATGCACGTATGAAACCCAGTTTATATTAATTCTGAGCTTTCTTATTGCAGTGATGGTCATTTTCACCATCTGTAGCAGCAAACTCCTTTTTGGCATTGAATATTTAGCATGACTTGGATGACTTCTTTTGGATGGACACCCTTCTGAAGCCATGCTCAGCGTTGCCTGCCTGAATGCAGAGCACTGTGCTCCTTGCTAACATGATTTGAGACGCTTTGAGTTTGTTTAGGGGCTTTGATCTCTGGGTGTGCAGTCAAGAACTGTTAAACTGCAGTGTAAAACCAGGCAGAAAGGGGGGGAGAACAACAAAGCCATGCTCAAGCGAGGATTATTTTTGTTTCTTTAGTTCCCATCTAGCTGATGTCTTTTCCCCATGTGGCGTGGGAAGCTGCAGTTTCATTATTTCTGTATTTCAGACTTCAAACTCCCACTGCCCCTTATGAAGTGAGAATCACTCAAGCCACTTTTTCGAAGGGCTATTTTGAAACTTCTGAGTCGACATCAAGTCATGCTGAGCAGTGGATGCCACCTGGAATATTGGGGTTGAAGGCAGGTTGGGAGCTGCTGCTGGGTGTTCCCTTCCTCAGCAGCACACAGCTGTTGGTGGCACTTGTGCAGGACTGCTCAGATGTTTTCACTGTGAGGAAGTATCCCCATCTATCCAATAGCATGTGTGTTCTGGTTGTGCTCCAGAAGACAGCATCTGTCTGCAGACCTGCAAGGTGATGGGAGAACTACACCCCATCGCTGGTGACGGGTGGGTTCACATTGGGCACCAGCTTCAGGAATTTTAAGAGTGTTTAAAAACAGAACTGATGTGGTGTGCACAGAGAAAAAGCTCTGCACTACATCTCAGGATCAGATGCAGTGTTGTCAAGGGAAAGGGAAAGCTGCAGCAGGGCAGTGCTCAGGGTGCCTGTGACCCCAGTGGAGAGGCAGCAGGAGTTTCTCTTTCGGAATGTTGTGCTGAGTGAGAAGAGTGTGACAGCTGCTGGGAAATGGCTCCTTTGTCTGATGCTTATAACTCATGCAGCAAATGGATGTTCTTGGCAGTCTTTTTTTTGCAACAGGAGCACTAGGAACGGGAGCTGAGGTGGGACTGCTGGGCAGCACTGTGTTTATGGCAGTGGTTTGGGCTGGTCCGAGCCAGCGGTGCCCTTGTGCTGCTGGAGGGCTGGGAGGGGGCCATCCCGATGTGCTGGCTCCCAGACTGGCTGTGCTGCAGGCTCTGCTGTGGGAAAATGCTCTGACATCCCTGCAGAGAGCCTTCACATTTCCTCTTTTGCTCAGGTTCATTGGCACTCAGCAGAATATCACGTTGCAGCAGCGTTTGCCTTGACTGCAACGAATGCTAAGGGTGGGTTTTTTTTGTTGGTTGATTTTATTTTTTTTAGTGCTGATTTGAAAGGATGGTGACTCGGGGAAGCAGTTTGCTGAGGTGAGCTCTGTGCAGTGCATTTGTTATCAGTGAGAGTCTGAGCTGCTCGTGGAGGGATGTCGGGGGTGGCTTGTGGATCTGTTGCTTGGAGGAAGAAATTGTGCCTCACAACCTTGCATAGAAAGAAAGCTGTTAATCAAATAGTTTACAATTAGCTTGCTGCACATGGAACCTTGCTTGAACGCTTTCCCTGCTCTGCCCCCTCTCCCTGTTGGGAGATACATTTCATTGCAAGACACCAGCCTTAGAACAAGTGTTTGATATCAGACTTTACTTTTGAAATGCAATTCCTTCCTTTAAAAGGTTGTCATGGCTGTTTGATCATGGTGGATGAAAATAGATAGCTCTGACAAAGGCATTTGGGCTCCTTACCAGAGAGAAATCGCTGAGGAGTGAGGAGAGGATGGGGCTGAGCCCTGGGGCTGAGCCCAGCTCTAATTGCAGCTGCTCAGTGCAGAGCCTTGACCCTGAGCATCGTGGGATGCTCTGTCCTTGTCCTCTTCTGATTTTGCTCCTGGTGCTTCGCTAAGAGAATAATGTTGCTATCCCAGAAGCCTAACACTGCTGAGACAGGAGTGCCAGCCTTTAAAAGCTTCATTTCCAGGAGAAAGCCTGTCTGTGGGGCTGGTTTGTGAGGCAAGGCTGTGCAGCAAACTGTAGTGGAGACTGTCAGGTTCTAAGCACCTCTGGTTTTCCTCTCAAAGATGCATGTGCAAGTGAGAAGACTGTGTGTGGGAGCGGGGCCGGGCGTCCCTGCTCCCCTTCCCCTGCTCTGCGTGGGCACTGCCTCTCAGCCATGAGTAATTGCACACCGTGGCTGTCGTGGTGAGCAGTCACGCTCTGCACCTTTCAGCTGGGGCTGCCCTCTGGATTCTCTGCTTCTGTTCACAGCCACACTGATGCTATTCCAGATGAAATGCCTGCAATTAGTTCTCCATCACCCAGTGCTATGCACAGGGTGTGTTTCTGTGCCCTTCAGTCCTGCAGCGCAGTGACTTCCCTCTCCTCCTGACATCTCCCTTCTGTTTAACCCACGATCTGCAGCCTGGTTCTGCATCACCTGTCTGCACAGGTGGTGTACTTAATACTCAATCATAGAGTCATTGAAGCTGGAGAGGACCACCAAGGTCATCTTGTCCAACCGTCAGCCCATCACCCCTGTGCCCACTGACCCTGTCACTGTGTCTACCTGCCAGCTTTTGCCCACTGCAAACTTAGCTGTCTCTGCTCTCAGTTCCCTGGACTGTGAGGGAGGGGAATGTTGAACGATCACCTGCTCTGTGATGCATTAGTGTGAAAAGGTCACTGGTGCCATACATCAACTGAAGCTGCTGCCTGGTAAAGTTGCATTACTGTGTATAAATAATGGATATCATTGTGGCGGAAGTGCTTTGTCTTTCTAATGAACGGTTTACTGATTGGAGAAGCAGGAAGGCTGAACACCCTTAGCTGAAAGAGTTTTGTTTCACCTGGATTATTAGATCAGATCTGTGATCCTGTAGCTGCAAGCGGGCGTGCAGGCAGTCATATCCCCATTGTGCTGCAGTGTCTGTCAGGCAGCACCTCCCACGTGTTTCTGGATGTTTTCTCTTTGTCTTGGGTGGCAGAAGGACTGGCTCTTGGGGGAAGCACACTCAGCATCCCTATTTTTTTAGCGTTATCCTCAAATCCTCCTGGTTTTCAGGTTGCAGTTTTACATAGAGGACATAGCTGTGGATGATTCAGGCTGTCCTGGGTGAACTTTGGCACTTTGAATCGCAGAGTAAAACTTTTCTGTGCCAGTTCTCAGCAAATTGGCACTCACAAGAGAGCCAATTAAGCCAAGGGCAGGCAGATAGTGAAGTCAGTGCAAGAGGCTCATCCAGACCGGCCTGACATCTTCACAGTAAAATACAACTGTACAGTAAAACACAACTTGTACTTGCATATTATATCAGCGCAGAGCTGACCTGAATGACCTGACGTGTGTGCCTTGGGATTTCTTACTCAGCAGAGGAGTCTGAATTCCTCTGAGAGTTCAACCTGAGAGTTCAGAAGTACCTGTGCTTGTGCCTGCTTTCGGCTCTGATGCCGATGTCTGTTGTTTCCTCTCCCTGGCAGCTGAAGACGTGGAGTGTGGATGAGCTGCAGAGGCGGCTGTCGGCGCTGGACCCCATGATGGAGCAGGAGATTGAGGAGATCCGCCAGAAGTACCAGTCGAAGCGGCAGCCCATCCTCGATGCCATCGAAGCCAAGAAGCGGCGGCAGCAGAACTTCTGATCCACGGGCAGGATGTCCTTCCAGCCTCCAACAATCAGCTCCTTGCTTCTGTGACTACTAAACAGGTTGATTTCTATTGAAATATGCTAGCAAAATAGAGGGCAATACTTCTGCTCATTTATTTTTCCATAGCACCTTTGTGAACTCAGGAATGCCATTAAGTGGAGAATCCTTGTGGTGTGTTTTAATTTAGGCACATATTTAAAGCAGTATCCGAAGGAGTTTTGTTACTGTTTTTAGATGGGTTATTTTTAAATCAGATGAGCAGATAGAAACAGACCAATGGAAGATGGCTCACTCTCTTTTCAACTGAATCTTTTCATAGTCCGTTCTCTTTGTTTTAAGTTAATATGAATTGTGTATTTAATGGCCACATCTGTTGTGGTTTTGTTGTTGTTTTTGTTGTTCTTTGTGAATGCACAAACTCTGTTTCATGCTGATGACTGTATGGTTCTGCTGTTAAGGTACTGATAAGTTTTGGGTCACTGGAGAGAGTAGATGAGAACACCTACAAACTGTCCCAGCCTTTAGGAAGACACTTAAATCTCATTTTTAAGAAGCCTGTAACAAGCCCCATGCCTTACACTTTGTGCTTTGAGCGAGTGTGATTTCTTCAAGACCTTGGTTTTGTCCTTTGTTTATGTACATTAGGAATTAATACCAGTAGATAAAGTGTGTTGTGCCTCCAGGAGAAGTTACATTCTGTAATTTAAAACCCACGTTGACATAAGGCCAAAAGCCAATCAGTGATCTGACCTAGAACAAAGCAGGTTCCCCTTCCTCTGTCCCTTTAGAAATGTCCTTCTGACAGCACAGTGCTGGGAGGAGGGCACAGGATGGGAATGGGTGGAGCTCGGATGAACCTCTCTCAGAATTTGGTACTTCTGCTGCGTCTGAGAGGGCTGAAAGGACTCTGCAGTTGGGGAAATATCTTGTATGCTTCATCATTTCAAATTTACCTCTTTAGGTGCTGGTATAAAAACTTCACAATCCTTCGTATTTCTGCCAGGCTTAGCACACTGAAAAGTTAAACTGAAAACAAACATTCGTCAGAGATGTGCTTTATTGGGTGGAGTGGAGGCAGTGCTGATCCAGAGAGGCCCATGGCTCATGTCTGGGAAGAGATTCATTCTCTTCCAGTCCCTCTGAGTGCTCCTTTCTCGTTATATTTCCTGGCATGGGTCCATGGGTGAAGATGCCCTGCGTGTACAATCGCTGAGAATGGTGCAGTTTGCTCCCATTGGTGGAGCTGAGGAGGAAACCAAAGCTTACCTAGCTTATGGTGGAATATTTGGACAGAACCACTTGTTCCTACCGATGTATGTTTGTTTTGCTCTCATGGAGAGAAGAGTTTCCATGCAACCCTCTGAAATAGGCCTTGGTACCTCATGCAGGTAATAAAACTGAACGACACTGTCTCCTGAATCAAATGCTGCTCATTTTGTGCCTCGAAAGGCTCTTGTTCCCTGCTTGCAGCAGACTCCTGACTACTGTTAACAGCTATACTCCATTGCTGTGAAAGGAACCAAGCCATTTGTACCCCCCTGCAGATCTGTCTGCCTCGGTTTGTCCCAGAGTGAGCAGCACTGCTCTGCCAAGCCTGCTCTGTAGCTCTGGTGGGCACAGGGATGTGGGATGTGGCAAACCGTGCACTGCTGGCGTGTAACGTCAGTCAGGCAGATTCTGCTGGGAGTAGTTTTACCTCTGCACTGTGTAGGTAACTTTCTGGTCATCGTAGGGCATTAGAAAACCTGAGTTTGAGGTGAAGCACCATATTGTGGTGTGTACTTCTGGAATATGCAACCTGTGTCTGCTGTGACTGAATGTAAGCTCTGCTTAGCTGGTGTGATTGTCTTAAAATACAGCAAATGAACCAAAATAAGTAAAACTGGTCCAATGACTTAACTGCCTTTGAACCTTTCTTACAAGCTTGCGGTGGCTGAGACTTGATGTTTCTTGCACTCAGAGCTCAGATTATTTTCTCCTTCACTGATTATCAGGTAGACAGAAAGTAATTCCCCTTTTGTTCCCCTTGTTGAGCATCATACCCACTCACTTCCCAGAGTCCTACAGGCTAAGACCAAGGCTCACACCCTCAAGGAGAGCTGTTCTGACAAGGTTTTTTAAGCAAAACACTTGCTTAATTGTGAAGCTGCATTCAAGTGCTCCTTGGGCACATCTGCATTGCTGAAAGCGTTCTAGACAAACCGTGCTCTTTGCTTCTGAAACCCACAGATACTGATGATGTCAGTCACACGAGACTTAATAATGTGAAGTTTGTAGCTTTAACTTTTTTTGTAACAAATTAGCAACACTGGCATAAAGTGCTGACTTGAAATGCTCTTTTGTAAGACCTGCCTGTTTGTATATAGTAGTGTTGGGTCCTTAGTTTATGTATGTATGAAATAGTAACTTTTATTGCATTCCTCTGAGTTTGATACAGGAGGTTGTGTTTGATCTTTCTCAACATTTCTTGCCTTATTTGTTCAAAGGGGCAAATAAACTGTCCTTACGGAAAGCTTCGGTGTCATGAGTGTTACGTACACAGCCACAGAGCTGGCGAGCTGTGACAGGAGCTGCTTGGGGACCAGGTGAGGGGCAGTCCATCCCTTCCTACACAGCAGGTGAGGCTCGAGTCGTGCTCCTCATCCTGGCTGCACTCTCAGCTCGCTGGCTCAGAATGCTGACAGTGAGTGGGTGCTGCCTTCACGGCGAACTGTTGGCTTTTACGTGGTTTCCCTGAGCAGTTACTAAATCTGTCCCAAAGGGATGACTAACTGAGACAGAGACAGAATTCATTCAGGAGGCAGCTTGTGTTAGCAATGCCGGAAGAAACAAAATAGATGTGAGCTTTTAAATGTTAGGAAGAAGTGTGGAATCCAACGGGAGGGAGACTGCAGGCATTCCTAGAGCTAGGAAAGCCCGGAGCACTTACGTGCTCTCAGCAGCATCGCCACAAAACCACAGAGCACCTGCATGAAGGGAGGGCTGCACCCCAGGGAAGTCCTCACCTGCACTTGTTTCATGCCACGAGCAGTGCCCGTGCTGCAGAGACACAAATGTGACTAACAATGGCTGATGGGTAGCCTTCATTTTGTCCTCTTTTCTTCTGTCTGTGGTCCAGAGGAGCCCAAGCAGGAGCTCAGATAAATGCTCTCAGTGTTGGCTGGCAGCCCTGACTTGAGAGCTGATGATTTCTTATTGCATTAATCACTCCAGCAAAAGGTAATAGTCAAACCAGGAAACACCCATCAGCTATTTCCAGACTGAGAGTGACTTAATTGCCCTTTAATTTAAGAGCCCAGGAAGGCAGCCAACTTGTTTAAAAACTTTATAACAATTCAATCCCATCTATGAATTGCATCCTGCCCTGCTCCCCACCATGTCATTGCTGTTAACTCAGTAGAGGCTGAATCCCACGTGGAGCTGCTGCAGCAGCAGGACAGCCCCTGTGCTGTGGTGAGGGCTCTCCTGTCCCTCACGTCCTGACCCTCAAGATCTCCTGCTTTTCCCATACCCAGCACAGAGCACACTCAGGGCAGCCAGGGCTCTGGCAGCTAGCATAGGGAAGAAGTTTGAAACAAGCAATGAAGTTTGCTTTGTCTCCAAGCAGTGTTGTCCAATTCTCAGCTGCATGGAATAGCTTAATGAGGTCACTCCTTAATCACCATCCCCTGGAGGTAACGCAGTCTCTCCTTCATCAATCA
This sequence comes from Odontophorus gujanensis, assembly GCA_013399175.1. NCBI lineage: Eukaryota > Metazoa > Chordata > Aves > Galliformes > Odontophoridae > Odontophorus > Odontophorus gujanensis. Next base: position 75,126 of record VXAB01008243.1, on the reverse strand, counting down.
CTTTTTGAGTGTGGAGAGCGATTTATGTGGAAATAACCTGATACAGTGTTTAATTGATTTACCCACTGTGTCAAAGGAGAGTGCAGATGCTCTTGGGAAAACTGCTGCCCCAGGGACGTGTGGTCCCTCGGCTCTGATGGGCGGTGGCGGTGCTGCTGTGACACAGAGAACCAGCTTCCCAACTGGGTCACTTCCATCTTTAATAAAATATGCCGTATGCATCCCATGCATAGATAGAAAATTAATCTACATGCTCTTCTAATGGTTTGCATAATGCTTTTGTAGTTAATACACGTCACTCAGTCTTCCTATTTTAGTACATTTTGCTACAGGAATATTTATGGAGAGAAGGGGAAATTCCTTCCTTTGTTCAAGTAACAGTGCAGCGGGAGCTGAACAGGAGCATATAGTGCTGGAAGACACGGACGTGGGCACCTGCACCCTGCTCCCACCCATGCAGAGGGGCTGTGTCTGTTCCAGCTCCATCTTCTCTTCCCCGAGGTCAGCAGTCCCCGCTGCAGAGCCATCCCCACCCACTGCTGTGCCCTGAAAGCCATCGTCCAGGTGACCAGGGCCATCCTGCAGCCATGTGTATGGCTCTGGGCTGGTCAGCTGGGGTGCACGTTGCTGGGGGAATTGATGCTGTGCTGGGGTGTGCGCAGCCAGGTCAGGGGCCAGGTGGGATGGGGGTGCCCTCCCTGCTGGGCTGTGAGGGGTCAGGCAGGAGCTGGAGATAAGCAGTGCGAGGTCCCTTTGTCCCCACTCCCTGCGGTCCTGTCAGGGTCACAGCGAGGCTGCTCCCTCCTGCACAGGGGCTGCAGCCCCAGCTCCTCCAGCACCAGTTGAGGACACAGGGACACGGCAGAGGCAGCTGCTCTGTGCCCAGCAGTGTCCCCCGTGCCCGGCAGCTCTGTGCTGCGTGGGCTGGGTGCCAGCATCTGCAGCAGCTGCTCCTCTGGAAGGGATGCGAGAGCCCCACGGACATGGACGGGGACACCTGCA
>VXAB01008243.1:53605-74063 GCA_013399175.1 Odontophorus gujanensis | reverse complement strand
GGTCTCATGCCAGGCACCACCACTCCTTCTGGTCTCATTCTGCACAGACCCCGACCCCCTGTCCCTTGCATGGGGCTCAGGGAGCAGAGAGTGCACCGGGGGTGAGACTGCGGCGGTCAGGGCTGCCCCCCCCCAGGGAGCTCTCGCTCAGCACCTCTGAGTCCCGCTCGCTCTCTATCTCCTCGGGCTCCTTCTTCTCACTGTTCCTCACGGCGGCCTCCAGCGCCTTCTGCTTGCGGTAGAAGTGGGAGAACTTGTTGAAGATGATGGTGATGGGCAGTGCCACGACCAGGATGCCCCCCAGGATGCAGCCCGAGGCAGCCAGCTTCCCCGCCACGGTCACAGGCACCACGTCACCGTACCCCACCGTGGTCATGCTGACCGTGCCCCACCACCAGCACGCCGGGATGGTGTCGAAACCGACGTCCTCCTCCTTCTCTGCAGTGTAGGCTACGCCAGAGAAGACAGACACCCCCACAGCCAGGTAGAGCAGTAGGATGCCCACCTCCCGGTAGCTGTGCTGGAAGGCAAAGCAGGGTACAGTGAGTCACAGTGAACACATGCAAGGCATTGAGTTCTGCCACTCTGCTGCCCCAAATCCCCTGTATAGCATCACCCAGCAGCTGCCCACCTATGGGCAAGGGAAGTGCAGCCCTATGGGGTTGGACATCCCCTGGGCACCAGGGGAAACCTGAGCTCAGGTGGAGACCCGGGATGGTGGCAGTGAGACACGGGTGTGCACAGGGTGGGATCCAGCAGCAGTGCACAGGGCTGAGCCTGGGGATGTGTGGAGTGAAGTGGGGGTGGGAGTGGGGATGGAGCAGGAGCGCTGCAGTTCGCTCCCTCTCCGAGTGTCACAAGTGGATTTCTTGGCTGTTTTTGCCTGCTCATCTGCCAACTTGCTCTTCATCTTCTAGGGAAAGGAAATCAGAGTTCTAACAGTACGTTATTAGCATAAGCCCCACAGCAGCTCTGGGGCTGCTCCTAAGGAAGGACAAAGAGCTCTGAGCTCCACAGATGTGTCAGTTCGCCAAGAAAGATGCTCCGGGCTGGAGCTCAGCAGCACACCCACAGGTCCCAGCCACATAACCCTATGCATCTTTAAAGAGCATCAGTTATGGCCCCAGGGTGTGTTAGAGGACAGAGGTGAGGGGAAGGCAGACTGCCTTCCCTCCACTGCGGTGGAAGAAAAATGAAAGAAAGAGCCTGGGTTGAACCCAGCTAGACGTACCAATGTGGTGACCAAGCTCACGGTGACACCTGTCCCACCTATGTGACACAGGTCCCTTCTGGGACATGCATCTCTGCCATCTTCATGTCCAGGCCACCAAAGAGACAGATGACAACTCCCGTGGGTCCCCAGAGCCCAGACAGCCCAGTGCAGGCAGCACCAACCCTGTAGCTGGTGCACGGCAGGGAGGAAGAGCAGGGACCCTGCACTGAGCCCCAGCTGATCTGAAGACAGCTCAGAGCTTACGATGCACAAATGGCAGCAATCCCTCTGCCGGCGCTTTGGTGGCAGTGAACAACTCCTCTTCGTGCCAGAGCCGTCACTCCCTGGCTGTGAGCAGGCTTTGTTCCTCTGCTGCTGCTTGATGCAGTAAGAACTAAATCGTGATTAACACTGTGTTGTCGTTTACGTGCCCGCTAAGCCCCAGTGCCAAGCTGCTGCATCAGGTCTGTCTGTGCCCACCCCAGCTGCAGCTGGCTCAGGGTCCCCGAGAAGTGGCACTCCATCACATCACCGTGGGGTTGGTGGCCCTTGCACCTCCATGACACGCAGGCAGGCACACAGCCCTGCTCAGCCTCATCACACTTATGTGGGGTGCCTTTCCCACGTGTAATTTTGATCTGTGCTCCCCTTGCACGGCTCAAGCCTGAGCTGCTCTGCTTGGCCCGCTTCAAGGGCTGGCTTCGGGGTGTGTCTTGGAGCGGTCACCAAAAAGGAGAGAAAATTAAAGTCTGGGCTTCGTTGGTCTTTGTGTTTAGCTGGGGTTCCTATGTGAGTGCAGGGAGGGAAGGGGGCAGCTTTGCCCTCCATCAGCTCAGTGGGGATGGATGAGGGAGGGACAGTGGGGACAGCAGAGTCGGGCACTGTGTGGCCAGGCTGTAGTGATGGAGGTCAGGGCCACAGTGACAGATACTGAGGGGCTCAGTGCCTTCATGCTTCAACTCTTGTCACAACAAGAGGGTACAATGTGAGGGAGGAGACCCCATCTCACCAGATCTGCTGCATGGGTACCACCTCCCATCATGCCAGCACTCTGCTCCTACACCAGCCCTCTGCGAGCCCCGGCTGCATGTAGGAGGATCCACTCAGTCAGTGCCCCTCACGCTACATTACCTTAGCACACAGACCCACAGCCTCATCCACAACCCCATGCGGTCTTCCTGGGCAGCATCCCTCATCCCCACTCAGCCCGGAGCCCTCAGCTCGCCCGCAGATGGGAGCTGGCTGTCCTACCTTCAGCGTGGCCCCCAGCGACCGCAGCCCGGTGGAGTGCCGTGCCAGCTTCAGCACGCGGAAGATGCGCATCAGCCGGAAGACCTGCACCACCTTGCCCAGGTTGCCCAGCTCCGAGTCGCTGCCCGCCGTCACGTCCACCAGCAGCGTGAAGTAGAAGGGCAGCACCGAGACGATGTCGATGAGGTTGAGCGGGTGCTTGAAGAACTTCTTGGGGTTGGGGGAGAGCAGGAGGCGGGAGGACACCTCGAAGGTGAACCAGGAGATGCAGAAGTACTCCAGTTTGTGCAGGACGGGCTCGTCCAGCACGGCGCCGCTCTCGTCCACGCGCTGGTACTCGGGCATGCTGTGGATGCACATGGTGGCGATGGACACCAGCACCACGCTGATGGACACGAAGCTGAACAGCTTGCTGGGGATGGAGTAGCCGGGGTTCTCCATGGTGAGCCAGAGCCGCTTGCGTGCCGTGCCGCAGCGCAGCGTGCTGTAGCGCAGCAGCTCGTGGTTGATGTCCGAGATCTCATCGGGCGACGTGTCCACGCTGCTCACCTCGCTCTCCTCGTCCCACGTGTGGTGCCGGCCCTCCAGCTTGCGCTCGTGGTAGCGGTAGCTGCAGCACGAGTCCAGGAAGAACTCGTTGATGCCCCAATACTCGATCTCCTGGCAGAAGGAGAAGACGCACAGCTCCTCCATCACGTGCAGCTTGCCCGTCTGGTAGAAGTGCAGCACGTAGAGGAAGAAGCCGGGGTTACGGTCGAAGTAGAACTCGCGGGCGCTCACGTCGTAGTCATCGCAGAGCTGCAGGATGGACTCCTCCGAGTCGCAGGACAGCAGGCGGCCCAGGCGCGTGTCGGGGAACTTGGAGAGCGCGCTGGGGCTCAGCCGCCGCCGCAGCCCCCCCACGTTGATGTTGATAAGGTCCTCCTCGAAGGCGGAACCCCAGTACGTTAAGGTCTTGTTGACCATGATCGGCACAGCGGGAGCCCCTCCACCTGCAGGGGAGACGCAGCGGGGCTGGGATGCGGGCACGCGGGGAATGGGATGTGTGTGGGGGCAGGGAAAGGCTCCGGGCTTTGTTCTTTGGCGTTGTGGGGGGAAATGAGAGTGGGGAATTTCCATGGCAGAAGAGCCAAAGCAATGCACCTGCCTGCTGTGTGTGTACGCGTGTGTCCTGCCGTGTAAAATAGTACCATTTGTTTTTATAGTGCTGAAACGCAAAGAGACGTGAGTCAGAATCACCGATGGCTCCGAAATAGGAACCTGTACGTTGGAAGGGATAAAAGCCTGAAGTTCTGATTTCAGTGTTTTGGCATTTTATGGATTCTGGGGAGCTCTGCTTTTTTGCACAGCAGCAATGCCATTTGCCACTGAGAACCAGCTCCAGCACCTGCCAGAGAGCAGCATCCCCACACCCCGAAGTGCATTTACCCACCTAAACCTGAGGTTTCAATCAAGAAGGTAAATGCTGCTTGCCATCTAAGTCACCTTGAGAACAGATGCTGCTCACCTTGTGTGCCCAAGCACCGCTGTGTGCAGGACCGTGGTGGAGCTGGCAGTCCTCACAATTCCCCACACACATCTGCTGCTTTGGGCAGCCCCCAGGGGCTCCTCTGTGACTAAAGGTGGAGCTCAGAGCAGAGTGGGTGAGTGGAGGTAGCAGAGCTCTGGCTGGGGGCAGCCCCCAGTGGGGTGGGTTGGGGCTGAGCACGGCCGAGGGAGCAGCACGAGGTTCTCCAGTGGAGATTCTCCTTTCCAACGTTTGTTCCTGCATAGAACAAATGATTTCTGCCCACGTCTCGCTTTCATCTGGGAATCTAAGGCAGCAATTAGTAGTTCTCCAACTCCTAGAGGTACGTGAGGAGCTGAGCTGAGGTTCAGGGATGTGCTGGGCTTTGGACCCAGCACTGCGTGCTCTCCCTGCTGGATCACTGACACCGTGTGGTGTCTGCGGGGCTATCTGCTGTGAAAGGATGGGGAAGGTCGGGTGTGTTTCTTTGCAAAGGCACAACGGGCAGAGAATACAAATGTGTCTGTCTGGAGTAATGCAAATTTGCAGATTCCCCTTTTAGTTACGGCGCCATCCCCGTAAATGACGGAACAGATTAAGCCAATCTCTCCCCAATGAATTTGGAAATATACTGTGAGCTGTTTGAAGGAGCCACTACTGGAATTGCACGAGCCCAGCGTGAATCGGGCGTTCATCAGATATGTACCTCGTGGAGAAAAGAGATCTCTAATACATGCATTTATGACAGCAAAAATTAAACATAAAAGCAGATTGAGCTGATCTGTAAGAAATGCTGGAAGAGTTTCCCTTGACAACGTGTTTTTTTTTTTTCTGAAAGGCTTTCCAGTGGAAGTTATGTATATGTATTCCAACTGGCAGAGGGGACCCGGGGGGGCGGGAAGGGAGATGCTCATGGATATTCAAGGGAGGATGCAGTGAGTGCAGGGAGTACTGCACGCAGGGGTTTTCCAAACAGGTACAATGGATTCAGATTCACAACCCTAATACAAAGCCCTGCACTCACCGCTCAGCACGGCTTCCCGGCAGCATGTCTCACGGTGGGGAGCGCCATTGGGAATGCGGAGGGGAGGAAACCCTTCAGCCCCAGCTGCAGCCTGGCCCTATGCACCCGTTGGCCCCAGGTGTGCTGGGAGTGGGGTGTCCATGGGGCAGGTTTGAGGGCACCGTGGGGCTGAGCTCTTGTCCTCAACACTGGAGGCAGTCTGGGCAGCACTGGGGAGGCACCGCTTTTCCTGTGATGCAGAAGTGCCCCATCCCTTTCGCTGAGCATCCCATTCCTCTGTGCCGGAGCAGAGGATGCTCAGCAGCACGCCCGTCCTTGGGCGGTTTGCCTAGCGGGCATGGGTGCTGGGGGAAGCATTGAAGGGGTTTTCCCACTGCTGGGAAACACAGAGAGCGAGCTGCTGCCGCACGCTGAGAGGCCGCCGAAGTGCCCAGGGCTGGGAGGCAGGTTGTGGGGGGATTCCCTGCCTTCTCTGGGGGGTGTCTGCTCGGAGCTGGCAGCTCAGCGCTGCTGCAGGCGATACCCTGCCCTGTGCCACCCTCTGCTCCCAGGTTTTGGTCAGCGGGCGCACAGATCTGGGCTGTGGACCCCCGAGCCCCTGAGCTTCTCGAGGGGAGGGAAGGGAAAGCCCTGCGGTGAGAGGGGCTCTTTTACCGCCGCCTGCAGAGAGACCGGGAGGGGTATCCCCGAGCGCCGGCTCCCAGCATCATCCCAGGATGNAGCTGTTTGTGCACGCCTTGGGGGGGGGACCCGATTTTTGGCAAAAACCGGTTTGCTACTTGGAGGAGCTCCGGTGCGAGCGGGCAGCATCCCCTGCGATTGATGCACAGGGCCGGGGCTGGCAGCGGGACCGGAGGGGAGCCGTGTCCAAGGATGGGTACCCCACCCCACGTCCTTACCTGCTCAGAGCAAGCTGTTGGGGTGGGCATCGACCCCCGGCTCAGCGTGCCCCCCCACACTGCACAGCCGTCTCGCCTCTGCCCTTCTGAGCTCCCATCACACCATCCGGCTCCATCCTCCTCTTTGCCACGCGGCTCGCGTGGGGCACCAGGGCTGAGCCCCACCAGGCTGAGCCCCTCACCCCGGCCGCTCCGCTCCCCACTGTTTCCGTGTCGGGCAAAAGCGGTGAGCCCCGGGCATGGCAAGCGCTGCGCTCGGGTCACTGTGCCACCCGCGGGCACCCCAACACAGTAGGGTGAGAGCCAGAAGTGCCCCAGGAGCCGGCCGGCAGGGCGAGGGGACGGCAGGGCGACCAGCCGAGCCCCGGGCAGGGCTCCGGATGGGGCCGCGTGGCCGCACGGCGATGTCTCATCGCAGCCGTGTCGGAGCGGCACGAAGCTTCACTGCGCGTCCATCCTTTCAGCTCGGAGCGTCCTGCAGGCCTTCAGCCTTCCCTGGGTGTGCCCGGAGCCGTGCGGGAGATGCTCGGTGGGGAGAGCATCCTTCCCCCCGCCGTGTGCCCGCCTCCCGTGGCCGTGCCAGAGCGGTCCCTGCGCCAGGCAGTGCTGCGGGGCCGTCAGCGGGATGCCGTGTGCGTGATGTGTCAGGCTGTGTGCGCCCCGCGCTTGTTTACATGGGAAGGAGGCGGCGGAGGGAGAGGAGGGGGAAGGGGAGACTTCGAGAGAGGCCTCGGAAATGAAAGAAAAAAAAATTTTAAAAAATCGGAAAAAATAGTCAAGTGGGGGAAATTCCTCTGTCCTGAGACACGGAGCAAAAAGCGTTCGTTTTGATGGCGATTAGGGATGGCTGAGCTGTGAGATGAACGGCACCACTGGCTGCTTGCACGCTGCTCCCTGCCCGGCTGCGGGGCGATGCTGTGCGGACTGTGGGGCATCCCCGTGTGTCTGCTCTGTCACTAGGGGGGAACTGTCCTTCCCCTTCTGTTTTCTGGGAGGGAACACTGCCTCGGGGAACCTGCGGGCTCTCCGTGGGACCTGCTCAGCACTCACACCGTGCAGCCTGCACACGCTGCCAGCGCTCCTCCACTGCCATGCAGTGCTGCGGGGCAGACCCAGACCCACCTCCACGTACAGCTGTGGCAGCCCATCACTGCTGGGGCTCCCTGAGACAGCGATGCCTCTGTGCATCGGGAAAAGGCACTGAGCATCCCTGCATGCCCCGGCACTCTGCTCCCAGCCCGGGACTGCTCACCTCCTGGCCTTTCCCAGGCTGGCTCCAACCTCCTGCTAATACCTAGAAACCGGGGTGGGATGGAGGGACTCCTGTTTCCAGGCTATTCCCCAGCACAGGGCCGTGCTCACAGCACCACCAATGTGACCACACCAGGGGATGCAGCTCCCACAACCCCAGCGCGGCTCCTGAGCTAACTCACAGTGATGTGAGCAGGGAAACATGAAGAAATCAGGTCAGCTGGAAACGCCATCCCCTCCTTCACATCTCCCCTCCCTCCTCTCTCAAAGGTGGCCCTCCTCCCACCGCTGCCCGGGGGGGTTTGTCGATAACCATTTGGTGAATGTGGGGCCAAGGGACGCGGCCACGTGCCATGCTCTGTGCTGCACAGCGCGGGGTGAGCGGAGCCAGCAGCCATCTCCGTGCTGCAGTGACTCATCCCGTGTCAGCTCTGCTCCTTTCTTCCTCCTGCTTTTTTTATTTTTTTTCTGTTATTTAATAGCTGATGTATCAAGAAATTAATATGGGAGGGGGGGGGTTGGAATAGAAATAGGTATAGCGTGCCTGCAGAGCTGCTTTGAGATTAAGAGGGATTTTCTGTCTGAAGGGCTTCCACACACCTGGAGGATGTGCATCACCTCCACCCTCACCTGACAGCATACCTGCACACGGTGCTATACCCAGGACACATAAGTGCACCACGCTGCTCCACCTCCTGCTTCCATTGCCACTGCCGCGTTGAGGGCGGCCCTCACTTGTAGCTTGTCTTTCACGACCCAGGGACTGCATTTTCAGCCTCAAAGAGGTGATGCATCTCCATGATTTCCAGCGACCTGGAGCGATGGGAGAAGGGTTTGTGTCCCAGGGAGATCCCTGCTGCTGCAGCATGGCATCTGTGCTGCTCACCCTGCAGCTGGAAGGAGCCTCCTGATGGCATTCAGAAGAATCATTCCTCTGCTTCCAGAGGCTGCACTGAGCCAGGAGGTGTTTCCACCAGCCCTGAGCTCAGTGCCTCTCTGGGGCTGCTCCTGGTTGCTGTGCCAGCTGCCCGTACTCATTAGCAGTGTGAGCTGCAGCAGATCCCAAAGCAGAAAGGTACCAGCGATCATCAGCCCACTGCCCACATTGAGTGTCTGCCCGTTTGGGCTCTGTGTGTGCTGGGGCTGTGCTCTGCTTACACCCATCTCTCCCTAATGATCGCGGAGCCTTGCCTCATGAATCATGCATGAAGCTGTATTTAGTGTAATGATTTCTGACATCCAGAGCCTGGGCACTGCGGTTCGGGACCGCAGAGAACTCCGGAATAAGGAGTTGATGTCTGTCCCATCCAGAGCAGGAGCACACAGAGCAACAGAGTGAGCAGAGCAGCCACTCCTCCTTCAGAGGGAATCACAGGTTGCTTCCTAATTAGCCAAATGTGCAAAAGCTAAATATTGACAGAGCTTTGTGGTTTCCTGTGTCTCGCAATCACATTGCATGCCATTAACCTACATAGACGTCAGGGGAAGGAGCAGCAGCGTTTGCCTTGGCACAGGCAGGGTTATGTGAATCCCTGTGCTGGTGCTGACAGGAGCCGTGCCTTGTTATGGGGGGGGACCCCTTCCCCCACGCTCAGCGGGCAGCGCTGCCTACATATCCACTTCAGCATCGGGCTCAGTCCTTCCTGAGCCTCAGAGAGGGCACCCAGTGTGTGGGAGGCAGCACAGGGAGAGTGCATGCTCGGGTTGGCCTTCAGCAGTGAGGATGCTTTATTTCTCTGCAGAGGTGTATTTATTGTCTGCAGGCACTGGGTGACACTGATTCATACCCCCCCCAGCCCCAGCTGCTCCCCACACGTAGCAGACAGTCCACTCAGGCCGGGGATTTCCCTCTTTGGGGTTCCATGCAGCAGCTGCATCCTGCTGGGGGTATGGCTGGTTAAACCCCCTCCCCTCACAAAGCTTTTCCTAGCAGACCAGTCAGAATCCTCCTTTGGAAAGGTCTCACGTCACTGCAGAGCACCACCTGCTCTGTATTCAGACCCTGATCAGAGGTCCCACAGCTGTGAGCCCCACACTGTGCTCAGCCCCCTCCTCCTTTCATCATCCCCTGCTGCCCAGCTGGGTGGCAGTGGTGACAAGGGCTGGAGGAAGGGCCCTTGCAGACACCCACCTCAAGACCTGCAGGCCCCAGACAGCAGCTTGCAGGGGAATTAAGCCCTCCTGTGCTGTCACCTTTCCTCTGTCCCCACAGGACGGGCAGCTGGAGGCACCCCACGCCTGGAGCGTAGCGCTTAATCAAACTAATTAGTGATTTAATCTTGTTAACAAACCAGGATAATTGCAGCGTTATCAAATTAGCCAGCTGTATGGAAATGCCTGCTTAATAGCTGATAATAGCTGGTGCTGCTGGAGGAGGGGAGCTGTGACTAATGGGACGTGCCATCATGTGTACTATCATGCCAGCCTGTCTGTGTCCCAGTGCCAGCCTGGGTGCAGCACTGGGGCTCTGCCCTGTGCCCCATGGACAGCCCTGTGCAGGACACAGTGCTTCCCACTCCATGGGTGCACATGATGCACGGGGCTGTCCCCATGGGAGGACTCTGTTCTGGAGGTAAATGATGCCCAATTTCCCACCTGAGTTCAGCTGGTGAGCTCTCAGCCCTCATCATCTGGTGTTTGTATCCTCCATCAGCACTGTGCAATGGAGGGATGCCCCTGCCATTTGCTGGGTGTTGCACCCCCATCCCATAGCACTGGCCTCACTCCCCATCCCACAGCTCGGGTGCACCTGGGATGGGCCACGAGGGGCAGGGAAGGGAGGAAGGGAGCTGCACGCTGGTGCTCATGGGATAAGCCTTTATTTGTTGTAACAGCAGTGGGGAAGTGAAGGGAGAGAGTGAGAAGATGGCATGTAGCAGCAGAGGAGGGCTCAGTGCAAGCAAGAAGCTGTCCCCATCCCCCGCGAGCTGGCAGTCCTTCTGTGAGTACATGGTGCTGGAGGTGGCACGGGGATGCAGACACCCTCGGGCTGTGCTGGGAGCAGCAGCTCACACTGGGGAAAGGAAGAGAGAGCAAAGAGGTAAAACCGGCTTACCCGCAGCAGCCCGAGCTCCCTGCCCAGAGCCACGGCCACCGCAGCCCCCAGCACCCCGAGGTGGCCGTGGAGGTGGTGGTACCGTAGGACACGGGGATGGCAGATGGGGGTGAGATGCACCGCCGCCCACAGAAGGTCCTGCAGCACTTCTTGGAGCTCGGGCAGTGCTGGTCGATGTAGCAGTCATTCCTCGGGTTGGCCAAGGCGCAGGTGAAGCGGACCTTGGGGCAGGACCAGGCAGTGCCTGCAGAGCACAGGGCTGTTTGCTGCAGCCCAGAGACCCCGGAGAGGGGCTCTCTCCCAAAGGGACCCCTTTTCCCAGCTGATGCAGGTGCCACCCACTCCCCTTGAAGCACGAGGAGCTGCGCTTTTGCAGCAACCCTTGCAGCAAAGTATGGAGCGGGGATGGCTTGCTGCTGCTGCAATCAGTGCCCTGCCCCTGCCCAGTACTTCTCCCTCCAGGGCATCGTACCTGATGGGAGCTCAGCCCAGAGGATGAGCATCCCCACGAGCAGGAGGGCAGGCACGGCCTTCATGCTGCTGCTTCCTAGAGAGGTGCGACTGTGACTCGCTGGGGACAGCGGCATTTAAGTGCTCCGGGACGGGACGGGCTGAGGGGGCGGGGGAAGGGGAGGAAGCTGGGTGGGTGTCAGCGTTTGTGCCTTTTTCCTCTGCTGTTGCGTTGTGTTTTCTGGAAGCCTTTTGCATAAGACACGCATCGATTGTTCAATTGCTCAAAAAGCAAAGATGCTGCATTGCACAACTGTGCTGTGCGGCTGCACGTGGGGGGGGATGGGGGCACAGCCCCTGAGCAGATGGGCAGTGGTTGTGTGCCCTGCTGCACAAGCACCGTTCTCCAGGATAAAACACGACAGTGACCTGCTGCGCTTCCTCCTGGGGCTTTGCTGGGGGCAGTCAATATCTGTCCTGCATGAGGAGCTTGTGCCCTTCCTGCAAGCAGAGCTGTTCTCTTTAGCTGCTCTTGGGCAATGGGAAGTTGCCTCTGGCAGGAAATGGAGTAATGTCCCCCTTACTTTGTGCAACAGTTCCCGAAGCTTTTCCTTGGGATTCTTGCTGCATGCAGAGCCCAGCTGTGATGGAAGTGGGCACAAGGAGTGGTCAGGGGGATGGCCTCCCCCAGCCAAGCATACGGTTCTGGGCCAGCTGTGTTCCCACAGATGCAGCCTGGGGCAGCCCTGGGTTTTGCAATGTGCAGGGCAAGGCCCAGAAAAACGAGGGCAGTGTCGCTCTTTGCTCTGTCCCCTCTTGTTGTCTCACTGCACCCTTTCCCACTCTGACTTTCATTGTGTCTCCCTGTGCCACAAAAACTGGTCTTGAACTGTCTGCATATCTGTTAATTATTACCCACTTCCCCTAATGACTCTGTGGTCACATCGGCTGTTTGTAAAGTCGTTTGTTAAACAACAGGGAAGAAATCAGCCAACCCAAACAGGCGTTCTGGGATGTGCACCGGTAATTTAGTACTTTCAATGAGAGATACAACCCCTTGATCACTTATGAAACAAACACTGAGAGTCAGGCTGCTGCTGGGGGGAGGGGGAGGGGGGGGAGAGGGCAGTGCTCGTGCCTCGGTCTGGCCGTGGTGGTGAAATCCCAGCTGTATGAGGACGCACAAAGCCCCCTAGGGACAGCTTCGCCCTGCAAGCCAGCCTTCGTCCCCTTGTTGGGGCGATGCGGTGCTCTCTGTCTGGAGCTCCATCCCTCCCCACACAGCTCACGGGTGAGAAAGGGTGCCCCATCCCGCACCCCTCGGCAGCACCGGTGTCTGGTGCCCTCTAGTGAGAGCCGCTAATGGTGCTGCGCAGGATTGTTCAGCCGCGGCCCTCATGGGGTTTTGCTGTGACCTGGGGTGCTGTCCCCCACATCCTAGCTCAGCGGGTTCCTGCGTGTTTCCTCGGGGAGCTGCTCCCATCAGCAGCGTCAGATCGGCAGTGTGTGCCATTAGGATCACACCTCTGGCTCAGCGACACCCATCCTTGTCCCCACTGGGGGTCCACGTGGGGTGCTCGTGGAGCAAAGATCTTCCCAAGCGAGAACAGAGGCAGAGGGTGGGGGACCCTGCTCGGGCACAAGCAGGGCCCTGCAGCCCAGCAAAAAGGAGCAAGACGTTCTACAAATCTCCAGGGTGTTTATTGTCAGGATAGAAATTTCCATATATAAAATAAGGGTTTAAAAATAGCACTACCCTGTTCTCACAATGAAATATATATATATATACACACACACACATACATATTTATAGGGAGAATAATTACCATTTTTGCTACATGATTAAAAAACAAAAACCAACCCAATAAAACAAGATAATGACCAATTCTGGAAGAATTCTGCCCAAATGGGGACGAGGAGATCCTGCTGCCTGCTCTCCCATGGGCTGCATCCCCATGGCTGTGGGGTTGGGGAGCACACAACCCACACACAGTCCTGCTGCACAGGCTCATCCTGCCCTCAGCAGCTCTCTGGGTGCTGCCATCACCTGATTTCCTCGTGCAAAGCAGCACAGGGAGCGGTGCAGGGGTTCCTGCCCATCCCAGCTACATCAGGAGCTGTGTCACGACTCCTTTTCCAAACCTTGCCCACCTTGTTCTAGACCAGCCAGGCTGGAGGGATGAGGCAACAGCAAAGTCTGAACCCGTTTGCTTTGCAGCAGGGCTTTTGCTCGAGTTCTTTTTCCCCCTTTGTTTTTTTTTTTAAAGAATTTTTTTTAAACACACTCCACATCCCCTTGGGATTTTGTGATACAAGAACAAGCAACGATGCTTTACATAATCTATCAATTAACAATGCCACGTAGCTACTGTAGGTTCCCTCTGAGCCCTGTGGCCCGCTGTGAGCATCACTTCTTGAGGGCAATCTGCTTCTCCAGGGCTTCCAGTCTGACCGTCATCTGAGCAAGTGGGTCTGCTAAGAAAACTGTGAGCTGAGCAAAGAGTGAGAGATGTGCCCAAAGCAAGCATGGGAAGCACAGAGTGAGCCTTACCTGCACCTGCTGGCCTCTCACCTTGGAGAACTCAGGTGGGGCTGAGCTCCCAGAACAGAGCCCATCCTCGCTGCCAGCCCCCATGCCTCTTCCAGCTTGGATTTAGTAGCAGACACACCTCCCCCACCCTGCCACCCCCCACCATGAGCCCATGCAGCACCCAAAGGATATTTCTCTCAGTCAGGCTCTGCAGGATGGCCACGGTGTTTGTCTGGAACTGCACCAGTGCCTCACACTCGCATGGGCTGCGGATCTCCGTCTCCCCTCTGCCCTCCTCTGTGTTGGAAGGATTTGGGGACACTCTGTGCATGCTCAGCAGGCCCTGCTCACACCCTCCCTGACACAAGCCCCTTATCCTTGCAGCCCTTTTGCATTAACCCCATCTTCAGCTTCTCTTCCAAATCCCTCCCTGAGCCCCACTTCACTATTTACAACAGTGGGATGGGATCAGGGGAGGGTTACACCAGCCATTGTGGCCCTGGGGCAGCACCCAGCTTAGGTTGGTGCCTCTGATTGCCCTTACCAGCATCATCCTGATGGATATGCCATGGGCTGATGACCTCTGTGGGCAGAGGCTGGGACACCCACCTGGGCAGATGTTCAGCTTGAAGTTCTCCACGAGGTGGGTCATGGTGGTGAAGTCCGCCGAGTAGGAAAAGTGCTGCTCCACTGGCTCAGAGGCAATGGCTCTCAGTTCTTCTTCCACTGCCTTGCCAACACCCACAGCAAACATGACAATACCTGCAGGGCAAGGATGGATCCTCAGCACTGTGCCAGGTGCCCTGCACCAAGCAATCCCAAGCCTGGAGCATGCAAAACCAAGCACATTGTGGGAAGGGTTTCCACCACACACAGCAGGCACTGGGGCTGACAAAACCCACATCCCAGGAGCCAACCCCCCAAGGAACCATCCTTGGATGCCTGAAGCTCTGTGGGTTAGGCCTCTCACCTGACTCTTTAGCTCTCTGTGCCCACTCTGAGATGTCATCCTGGGAGCGTCCATCTGTGAAGACAAGCCCAATCCTGGGCACATTGTGGGAGAGCGGCCTGGCCCCTTCCAGTTCGGAGAAGCTGTGCTCTACCATGTGCTTGAGGGCCAGGCCCGTCATGGTGCCCTTCTCCATGTACTCCACCTTCATCACCGCTGCCTTGATCTCCTCTGCACTGTGGTACTTGTTGAGGGGGAACTCGGTGCGGACGCGGCTGGAGTACTGCACCAGCCCCACACGTGTGCCATCGGGGGACACTTCCAGTAGATCCACTATGCGGTTCACAAACTGCTTCACCAGCTCGAAGTTCTGGGGCCGGACACTCTTGGAGCCATCAATCACCATCACGAGGTCGACGTGTCCAGCCCCGCACTCTGCGGGAATACGGGATGGTGAGAGGGGACTGGCAGGATCCTACATGGACTGGGGTGAGGCCTGGAAGTGCTCCAGGGCAGAGCAGAGGGGAGGATCACCTCCCTCACCCTTCTGGCTGTAGTCATTTCAATGCATCCCAGGGTACCACTGGCCTTCTTGACCATAAGGGCACGCTGCTAGCTCACAGCCACCCTGTTGGCCACCAGGACATGCAGGGCCATCTCCTCAGAGCTCCTTTCCAGCAGAAAGGGTCTGATGCGTGCAGTTATTCCTCCCCAGATGCAGGACCCTACACTCACTCTTGCTGCACCTCATCAGGTTCCTGCTCACCCAACTCATCAACCTGTCCAGGTCTTGCTGAATGGCAGCACAGCCACCTAGAGAGCACCCTCAGCCTTTCCCCAAAACCCTGTTGGCTCTTTCTCTGATGACACAAGCCTTCATCCACCCATGCAGAGCCCCTCAGAGTGGCCTAGTTCTGGGTAAACCCTTGTGAGCTGAAGCCCGGTACTCACTGCTGCACGTCTTCCCATCAGCCTGGAGCTGCTGGCCCTCGGGGCACACGCAACGGAACGAGCCCTCACTGCTCACACATTTGAACTCACAGCCGTGATCCACCCCATTGCAGAGGTCAATAGCTGGGACACAAGGCACGGGGGGGTGGTTATCACCATGCAGACAGGGGACACGGACACCCCAGCCGCGTCCCGCAGCCCCGCGCCGCACTCACCACGGCAGGACTTGCCGTCGTGCTGCAGCATGAAGCCGTGGCGGCAGCGGCAGCGGTGCCCGGCGGGGATGCTCACACAGTCGTGCTGGCAGCTGTGGTTGCCGAAGCTGCAGTAATCAATCACTGGGGAGGGAAGGAATCAGAGAATCACAGAGTCATTAAGGGTGAAGGACCGCCGCGATCAGCTTGCCCAAGCGCCGAGCCCTGCCCGTGAGTGCTCCAGACTGCGTCCCTCAGTGCCACATCCATCTTTTGATTGAAAACCTGCAGGGATGGTGACCTCCCTGGGCAGCCTGGGCCAACACCTCACCGTTTCTCCTCATATCCAGCCTGAAAGGTGGCCCAGTGAGGGACTGAGACACTCTTCGGAGTGAGGAGCAAAGGAGGAACAAAGGGAAGCAGCGGGGAGGGAGATTGGGACCTTACTTGTGCAGGTCCTCTTGTCCTGGTTGAGGTGGTACCCTGCACGGCAGCGGCAGGAGTACGTCCCACGGGCACTGATGCAGAGGTGCTCACAGCCGTGCCTGCCGTCAGCACACGCGTCGATGGCTGCGGGGAAGCAGATGCTGTCACCCTTCTGCCTTGGTGCCCCCCAGGAGACAAGAAAGGAAAGTCCCAGAGTGCAGCCAACACCACCCTGTCCTCCCTGCACTCAAACACAGCTTGCTGCTGCTGGCCTCGTTGGGCCTGTTCACATGCAACTACCAGAGAGTTAAAAAGGGGTTTTACGGGAACAGGTCCTTCCATCCGCGTTGAGCTGGTAGCCAGGGTGGCATTCACAGTAGAAAGAGCCAGGGGTGCTCACGCAGCTGTGCTGGCATCCGTGGTCCCGCTCCATGCACATGTCCACTCCTGGAAGGCAAAAAGGGCATCAGAACCACCTCTGAAGTGCTCTCTGCCTGCACTGCCCTACGTGGAGACACACAGGGCTGACTGACAGCACATGGACTTGGGCACCTCTACGGCCTGCACAGGTTCTGAATGCCCTTGGCTTTCAGGTCCACCCAAGCACTAGATCAGTGCTCAGTATTAATTAATAGTGTTGATAGCTTGAGCTAAATGAAAACTTGAGCTCAATTGGAACATGCTGTTCATTAGTGCAATGAAGCCCAGGCAGCTACATCTGCACATCCCCCAGCTGGGACATGGGCACTGGGGCTGGGAGGCAATGGGTAAAGTGCTGCCAGAGAAGACCTGGAGCCACACAGCACACCCTCACCCACATGCCCATACCTGGTTAGCCCTGCCCATAGCACAGGCCATGGCACAAGCAGCCTCCCCACTCCCAGCTGAGTGCTGCAGAGCAGTGACACATTAATTTCATTAAGCACAGATGTACATGGGAAGGTAGGAGGGTTTTGTAGGAGGAGATCCCGCTACAACCATGTCAAAAATGCAGGTGGGGCTCTGGGAGGCATCGCTTACCCCCAGATACCTGGGGAAATCAGCTCCAAACATTTTGCTAGCTCATATTGTCATCACTGTTGCCACTACATCCTGGCTTGGGGCAGAGCTGTCAGGTACGGGTGAGGACAAGAGTGTGCTTGCAACACTTTCAAAGCTTCTAATCCCACTCTAGCACAAGAAAGGTGTCCCAGGGTAGAGCTGCTGGATGAGGCTGCAGGATGCCACCCAAAAACACCCATCACCAGGAGGTCACCTTCCAGCCCAGCAAGGAGCAGGCACAAGGGCCACCCCGTAGCTGTGGCTCTCACGCACCGCACAGCTTGTCCTGGAACTGCTTCCCGAACTGCTGGATCAGCTCAAAGGACTCCACCAGGAAGACATGCTCCTCCAGCGGCGGCGAGGCCATGGCCCGCAGCGAGTTCATGTCTGCCCTCTGGATGCCCACGGCGTAGATCTCGATGCCGGCGTTCCGCGCCTGCGTGGCCACCTCGGAGACGCGGTCCTGGGGCCGCCCATCCGTCACGATGATGGCGATGCGGGGGATTTTCTTGTGGGGCGGGCGTGCGCCCTCGGACACGGTGAAGGCCACGTTCATGGCGTACTGGATGGCCAACCCCGTCATGGTGCCCTGGGCCAGCGGCACGATGCTGTTGATGGCTCTCTCCATCTCCGCCCGCGTGAAGAAGGTCTTGAGGGAGAAGATGTTCTGCACCTGGCTGGAGTACTGGATCACCCCCACGCGCGTGGCGTTGGGGCCCACGTCCAGGTTGCCGATGATGTCGATCATGAAGCGCCGCATGGTCTCGAACTCGAAGGGACGCACACTGCGGGAGCTGTCAATCACAAAGACGATGTCCAGGGGACCTGTCCTGCACTTCAGGGCTGCAAAGGGCAAGGAGATGTTTTAGCCTTGTGGTCGTCGGCAGGAATCTGAGGCATCCCATTTGGGTGGCCTTAGGGATCGTTATAGGGGATGGAGAAGGGGGATCTGGGCAGCCCAGAACCTTCGCACTGCCCAATAAACCTATGGAGGCTGCCTGGCAGAGTGGAACTGGGGACAACAGGAAAGGACACATGCTGTGATCCCATCCCCATGGGGAATGTCAGTGTCCCCTCATCCTCAAGTGCTTCTGCTGCCCTGCTCCTCCAGAAACACCTTTGTCTGTCCGGATCTACCCTGGCAAGGCTTCGGCACAGGTTTAAGCAGTGGTGTTTTCACCTCTGCAACAATTCTTTTGTTCCTCCTGCAGTGTCAGCCTCCCGCGGTTTCTGGTTTGTACTGCACTTTGCCAGTTCCTGCCCAAACACAGGAACCTTTTTTTTTTAAGGGTAAAGAATGAGACAGTGAAAAGCCCTGCTACAGGCATGCACATTGAGAGTATGGAGCCAAAGAGCCTCTCTTGGATACATGGGTGCAACTTCCAGTGCAAACTGGGAGTGTTTAGCAAGCAAAAAGCCAACGAACATATTTGGCTTGGCTAGTGCACAGCTGAGCCTGGGAGAATTTGGCTGTAACAGTGAGCAAACACTGTGCATCCCATTGGGACGATGCCCAGCCCAGGGCTGTCAGCTCCGCTGCTCCCCCGTGCCCAGAGATCCCTGAGACACGGCCACCTCCTCTCTCTCTCTCTCTCTCTGTGGTGCTGTTTTTGAAGCTGAAACTGATTTGGCCACCTCTACCCATGGAGGATGGAGCCTGCCACCCCCGGATTTGCTTTGTCCCCCACCATGTCCCTGCCTTCACGTTGCAGGTGGAACCCTGCATCCTCCTGGGGATGCTCCGGAGAGCACCGTGTCCCACCACGCCTTCCTCCGGGGACCTCGCAGCCCTGCCACACGCACTCCTCTCTGCTCCAGGCATTTCCCAGCCGCCGCAGCTCACCTGCGGGTTTCGGTCTGGCTTCCAGCGCCGTCAGGACGAGCAGGAGAAGCGCAGCGAGCGGCAGGAGCTTCATCGTTGCTGCGGGAGGAGGAGATGTGCTGTCAGCGCTCAGCCCTCGGGCTCACAGCACCTGATGGCAAGCAGTGGGTGCCCGGGCACCACCAACAAACACAGACAGCGGCGGCGGCTCTGGGAGCCGTCCCCAAGCTCGCCGCGCAGGGACTTTTCAGCACAGCTACATTTCATTACAGCAGCGACAATCTGCCAAGAGAAAAGCTCTGATTTTCTGCTCTGGGTGGAGCTGGCCACCAGACAAGCCTTATTTTCACTTGCAAACCATGCAGCTGGGATGTTCCGCCAAGCACTCACTGAGCAGCCAGGGGACGAGGGGAGCTCCGTGCTGGGAACAGACGCCCCGAAATTAAGTGCCAGCACAGACAAAACCCACTCAGAAGTGTCTCAGAGCCACTGGCAAAGACCATTTTCTCCAAAAAGCTTCACGAATGTATTCTGCAGATTGCTTCTGGGAGAGCAGAAAGCAAAAACCTCCACGTGCACAGGTGGCGATGGCTCCTGTGCAGACATGTTTGAAGGGACCTGTGACCTTCACCTCCTGGGTGAAGGATGATGCATTTGAGGTGGGATAACTGAGCGATGGAGATTTTGACCAGCTGTCTGAAGGCACTGCTTGTGCTTGCCCCCCCTCCTGCCCATTTCTTGCTTTCAGGTTAGGTGCCAGCACAGGTCAGAACCCTCTGAAAGAAATGGCAAATGCTGCAGACCGTCAAACAATGCAGCCCTGGTGCAATGAGAGTGAAGGCACTGCTTGGGCACTGCTGGGATACTGTGGATCACTGGGGGACCCAGGAACCCCATCCCAGGTGGGAAAGCCAATGGGAAACCCAATGGGCACAGGGAATACTGCAGATAGAGACACTTCCCCTTCCAGAGACAGGGAGCAAGGCTTTTCCAGAAAGCACACTGGCAATTCACTTTATCAGTAGTTATTGGCTGCTATTTGTTTAGCCCCGTGAGGTCTCAGTTGTAATTCATCACCAGGGTTTCCATTTAATTGCTGAGCGATTATACGCAGCCCTGAACCCGATGTGTTTGACAGTGGGGATGCTGATAATAGGCTGCACAGCTGTGTCCTAACGTAGTCCCTGGTGTTCACACCTGAAAAAATGACATTGAAGAAATCGGAAGGATAGAAAACAGCTACAAGAGAACCCAGAATATCAGTGCTGCTGTGCAAGACCTGTTATTCACCTTTCACTCGGTGCTCCCCAGGCTGGGTACTGTTGGCAGCACTCGGGTAAAGCCAAAGCTCCCTCCCAGCTTGGACAGGTCTCACCATTTATCTAGCAGATTCTTTACAGTGCAACACGTTATTTTTTAGGAGACCGCACTCCCCAGTCACAAAATGCTTTTGGGACAGTCGTGCCACCTACAGCATTTCTGCAGACTGCTCTCCCTGCAATGGCAAGCTGGCACCCAGCCGTAGCTCACAGCATCCAGTGTGCTTCAAAGCCAGCACGGAGGGAGGAATGAGCTCCCGGGCCAGGAACCAAGGAGCAGAAAACCAGTCCACAACTGATCTATTTTTAACAGCATCTGAGCGTTGGATGAAGCCTTCACGCTCCCCGTGACCAGAGGGGCTGTGAGAGCAGCACGACACGATGGCACTGCTGTGCACCCAGCAGCAATAGGGTGTTGTGGGCAATCCTACACCCAGTGCAGCACCCAGCAGCAAGGCCGAGGGGAAGCAAAGAGGGAGGTGGGTGGGAAGCGTGCGGCTGGCAGGCAGGTGCTGTGAGGCAAGGCAAACAGCACAGGGACCTTGAGATAACACCAGGCTATAAAGGAGAAAAGGG